>JADMNF010000033.1:0-232479 GCA_016097085.2 Sporothrix curviconia
AAGCACGCCCGCCGCATGGCCCACCCTAGGAACCTCAGCCACCTGCCACTGCCTCCCGGTCACTTCATACACACCGGAGACTGATTGCTGCGCGAAGAATGACCTGTCCAATGACCGCGCCAAGAGATGGGGTTCGTCCATGCAAAATATCGTGCTGGAAGAAGCCAGCAAGTCCGGTGTTGTGGTGTGACACTGCCGTCGGGGGTAGCGGCAGAAGGGATACGCGAGACGGTAGCCCGTGAGCAAAGAGGACTTTGTCGACGTGGCTGATGCTTGAGCCGGTCAGAAAAGTTGAGGATCAGTCTGACTGGCTATTTGTTTCGGACGGTTGGCGGCTCAAGACGGCAATGCTCCTGGATGGTCGGTTTCTGTTCGACATTGGGTAGCCTTCCATGCACTCTCTAGAAAACCTCCACATTGCCTCGCCGGCTGACGTACAGTGGTGGCATTGGGCAACCGTGTGCAGGTTCCTCCATCAGGTCGGCCGCCGAGGTGCCACCGCCACAACAACGACCACTCTCTGATCAAAGTTAGCTAAACCTCCGCACCAGCTGCATAATTCAAGACGAGGCCCTACCTTGTCTTGGTAGCTCTCCTTATGCCTGGAAGGAGAGCGACTTGGAGTGCTCAAAGGCCGAGGGGAACGGCGGCTGCTGCCTCCACAAAGGCCCATCCCAATGCGCGGCATTAAAGTGCCCCGAGGCCACAATGACGGCATTCAAACACTTGTTGGCTTCCAGAATGTCGTTTTGCCTTCCGTTCTCCCTCCGGCGCTGTCAACAGCCACGTCCCATCTTCTTGTTTCCGCAGGCGCCTCACATTTGTGTCGAGAACAAACCATTTGCTTCCAACACCGGCCTTGCAAGCTCCTCGAGGTAAGACAGCACTGGTATGACGGCGGCCGCGAGCTATTGTTGACGCCAAACCGCCGCTCAGAAACGGCCGAGTTGGCCACGGGTAGAGGAAGTAAAATTGTTAAACGCCATTGGGTCCGAGCGCCTAGCGGTTGGTGTCAAGGCTGTCGTATGCTGCTGCCATGGTTACCCAGGCGTTCGCGTGCGGCCGGTGGTGTTGTCACCGGGGCTGACCGGGGAAAGCAGGCCCTCAGGGATCGGCAGCCGGGCCTCGTCCAAGCAGTGAAAAGTCGTCGTACTGAAACATTTCTGGCCTGGGCTCGTACGCCCACATGCCACCGACAGCAGCTTTTGCGCTCGGAACATCTACGCGGATAGCCTCAAAGTTGCCCTCCTCGCGCAGGGCCGGGCAGCCGCGATGCCTGACGGGCCGTGCACCGATGACTGGCCACACGGGAGTTATACACGCGCGCTATATTGAGGGCAGAGGTGTTATTCTCGGCAGTGTGTGAGGAAAGCAACAAGCTTCAGGCCCTTGTGGAAGAAAAATAGAAACAGAAGTCCAAACAAAACAAATGACCAAAGATTGAGACGCCATTCTGAACGTAATGGACCGCCACCGCGTGCATAGGCACATCGCACCCCCGGTATCGTCTCTTTTTTTCAAATTAAAAAAAGTGAGCTGCCATGAATCACAAAACTCCACTGAGGCGCCGGTCTTGGGAAGTTAACCCCGCGCAATCGTTTGACGCCTTGTTGGGTGTACGAGTATGAGTAAATGGTCACGTAGCGCCGGGGAGTTTCCGGGAGGTTCCCGGGGGTCCTTCCGGGGTTCCGGGGTCTTGGCTTTTTGTGTTCCAGTATTTGGTGTTGACGCACTCGGCGTCTTTTTAAGCCGCTGAAAATGGGACTTCCAAGGCAACTAAACAAACATGAGCAGTTTACTACTCTGACCCAGCATACTTTCCGTAGTCTTCTCAGATCTGCAACTGCGGCAGTTGGGTGGTGCCATCTGTAGCAGATGCAGTCAGGCGAATTGGAAATTGCAAGTACAAGAGCGATCACGGCCAGCTTGTGTCTCTTTGTGTTGTCGCTGATGTTCGACTAATGGCACAGACGCTTCTTCCAACACATTCAACACACAAACATGGTACACAAACAGTAACACAAGGACAGCAACACAACGGCCGGCCGCTGCGGATAGTTGTGAGTTTCTCTCATGTTACCTCGGCGAGGTTTGACGTTTCAAAAAAGCTGACAGTGGCAGGATCATCGGCGCCGGGCCTCGTCGGAACGGGCCACGTACATTGCCCCTCGCCCGGCTGCCCAACGTACAGATCACCGTCTATGAGCGCTCCCCGGGGCCACACGAGACGGGCGCATGGATCGCCATGACAGTATCCGGTCTGCGCGTTCTCGACGAATGCTACCCCAGTGGTCTACCAACGGGTACGCGGCATCATGTTTCAGGGGCAAAGTGGGCATCGAGCACCATCACTGGCAGACGGGCGAGATCATGGGCCGTGGCCGCATCGCCACACATGGATACGCAGTTCCGCGAAGGACGCACACACCGCATCCCGCCTGCACAATATCTTGGGTAATCGCAGATTCCAGCCGAGCGCCTTCAACTACAACAAGGAGGTTTAAGGCGGTGGCCGTTGACAAGGACGAGACCGGCCGGTCCGTGGCACGGCTGTCGTTCTCGATGGCGGCCCGGACAATTGAAGCTGATCTCGTTTCGTCGCCGCAGAACGGGGATCCATTCCGTGGAGTCCGTCTTTGAGTTTTTGCGGACCTTGGAAAAATCCGAATTAACCAACCTCTTGTCTCTCTGTCAGAAACTCCGCAGGCAGTACTTGCCCCACACATCCCAAACGTACCGCGGTGCCGTCGCCTACCGCCACATCTTTTCTTGAGGCGCTCGTGCAGCACATTTCCCAACCTGCCCGCCGAGTCTGGGTCCTGGCAAAGCAACTTTGGCGAGATTGCATACATGTCCCGTTCGGCCCTCGGGCAAGTATGGCTTTGTGGCGATCGTGCGCGAGGACGAGAAGACTGCCGCAGCCTTGCGCTGGGGCCACAGCCTCGGCCAGGCCGGTATCGACCGTCTGAACGTCACTTTGCCGATTGGGATTACCGCTCGTTGGCAAAGTCCGTCAACTCCCTGCCAGGGATCGACGGCTAACCGCCTCGAGAACAGCGCCATGGATTGGCCGAAAAATGACCCGGGACGGCCTCATTGCCTTTGTCGGCGATTGCCGCTCACCGTTAGTTCGCTCTCCCCATGGCCTACATCTTTCCCTTCCCTTTTTTTTGGACTCCTGCTGACAAAATCAGCCACTGCGGGAAGCGTATGGAGCGGTTGCCACGTTTTGGCTATTGTGACGCCTGGGCCGGCTGTACCGGTCGTTGTCATCCCCGGCGTCCCGTGCAACGTTGCACAAGGCGCTGCCAAAATGTAACAATCGCATCCGGCGGGCCATTTCTTGGCGCGCAATCGAGATGCAGCTTCGATTTCGACAAGGCTCTAACGGTGCATATGTGGCGGAGGCAGCGCCGGCATCGTCGCCCGAGTGGACGCGACGGTGGCTATCGAGCGGTACAGCCCGCATGCGTGGATGCTCGAGTACGATGTCGAGGCCGAGTGCCAGCGTGTCGAGACCGGAGGTGGGGCCAACAAAGCGCAATCTGTGATGTGATGTGAGGGAAAGGAGGTATAGGGGGAAAGGAATGCAACGAGATCGAGTAGCCAATGTGTTCTAGGAAGGTACGACAAGTTTACTCGGGGAAAGAGCTAGCTTGATCAACGACACTTGAGAAGGAAAGAGCAATCTACTGTCTATCTTCAATGCCTAATTCTTTCCTTGCATAAAGTTGTAAATAAACGTCTTGTTGAAATAAAAAAGATCTCGATTTTTACAGAAAATTTTGTTACCCCTAAAAAAGTTCTATTGTTATATTCTTAAGAAAAATAGCATTCTAGAACCATCATCAGTACCGCCAGCCATCGTTTCACAATCGCTCCTTCCCAAGATAACAGACGTTGGTTGAGGAAAGAAGGAAGAGTTGCTCAGGCGCTCCTTCTCGACTAGCCTGCAGCACGCAATCGACCCACTCATGTGCCCTCTCTTTATCATTGCTCTTTCCTTGATCAACTCGCAACAACACAACCTCCCCTGTTTTGCCTTTTGCACCAATTCTGAGATCTTTTTCGTACCTCTGGCAATCTCTGGACTTTGCTATCTCTGACTTTATTCTTCGCCAACCACCCACGACCGCCGGCTAGCTATCCAATATCAAACACTGCCGCGGACACACCCCCGGCGTGAATACAGCTCTGCCTCGACCCGGATAAAAAAATAGAAGCCCAGCAATTTTTTGATAAAAAAAAACAAGGGCCCAAGAAAGAAGGAAATATTTTTCCCGAAAAACCCAAGCATCACACGCTCTGCGAATACCCGACATGGCCAATCGGGGCGTCGATATGCTGTCGCCGACGACCTCCCAGAGCTCAGCGCGGGTCGCCACACGAAGAGTCCCGACGCCGTGGAAATAACCACCTCTACAGCCAGCATCAGCAGACTTATTCATACAGCAATCCACGCAGCTGCTCGTACGGCAACTCTTTTGATGCATCTCGCACACCGCCCGCGGGACCAGCGTCCCTTGACCGGCCACCGGCGCCGCTTGCGTGCACAGAATGTCGCCGCAAGCATGCCCGCTGCGATACCACAATGCCCATCTGCCGGCGTTGTTCTCTGACACCAGGGGCAATATGCAGATATCTACCGTCACGGCGAGGCCTCCGGAGGCGGAACGGGCTGCGGGGACGATGCAGGCTGCCTCGAATTCGGTGGAGGACAACGATCACGACGCGGCGGCCGCAGCAGCATCGATAGCCTCGATGCCCAGTTCCATGGAATCCATGGCGTCAATGGCAATCCGTGGCCACCGTATCTCTGGCCCTGCCTTCTCCGCCGCCTCTGCCTCGTGCGTCAGTGGTCACAATCCACGTGTGAGGACATTGTGGCAGACATTGACGAGGACAGGTTTTGAAGATAGCCAAGTCCCCGACGACGATGCCTTGGTCACCTGTACTATGCCAACTTTCATTTAGCGCGCATCCTATTCTTGTGCCGCGAAGTTTGTACAGCACGCAGCGCTACCCGACGTATCTGCGACTGGTGGTGCACTGTATCGGCAGCCAGTTCTCGATGCCGGGCCAGAGCGACAGTCTAAAGGACGCGGCTGTCAAGGCCATTGAGGCCGCCATACCCACGAGGAAGTGCCACCACCACGTGCAGGCCCGTCTTTTGCTGAGCATTGCCCTGCACGCGCGAGGCGAGATCCGCGAAAGCGTTGCCCAGCTGGCCCAAGCGGTGTCAATTGCTCTTGACGCTGGCATGCATCAACGAACATATAGCACAACACATGGCGGGCACTCGCCAATCGTCGAGGAGAGTCTGCGACGCACATGGTGGGAGCTGTACGTGGTGGACGGCTTTGTGGCAGCCTTGCAGCGCAGCGCGGGCGCCCGAAAGCCATGCGTGCGAACCAGATGTGCTGCTGCCGTGCGACGAGCACTGTACAGTGGCAGCCGGCGGTGGGGACAAGAATGAGCCGCCTCATTTCCCCGAATCGCCTACGATCGAGCAGTTTGACGCACGCCTTTACGCAGACGATGACACTCGTGCACGTTCGCGTCGTTTTGCTACCGCATCGACGCTGTCCGTATCTTGGTGCGGGCACTGGCTGTGAGCTCGGTGGGTGCGCATGCGGCTGCCCACGATGTCCGCGAAGAGCAGGTTCAGGCCATCGACAACGCTCTTGCGGCCTGGCGCCACAGTGAAGCAGCGGCGTGTCGACATGCAGCGGCGGATGCGCCCGAAGACGACGAGATGCTGTTCCAAGCACACATGTTTGTGGCCTACACGGCCATCTACCTGCACTTTTGGCGCAGTGACCTGGCGGCGACCGTACCCGCCGCGTTTGACATTATCCGCGAGCGCCATCTGCCGCGGTGGCCACGCGGCATGTCCACGCACGCACGGCCGTGGCGGCGTCAAAGCAGCTGGTCGACTTGGCCGCACGGGCAGCGATGCCGGCAGCTGTACAGCGCCACACGCCTTTTTTTGTGTTTGTACTTGTCTTCTCGGCGATTGTGCAGCTGTCAGCGTGTGCACACCATGGTCCGGCGCTGCATGGGCTGTATCGGGATAGGCTCGCCCTGATCAGTGGCGTTCTGACGACGCTGTCCCCTGTGTGGACATTTGCAAACACCGTGGGCCGCAAGTTTCCGGCGCATGACAGCGACTTGTTGCGTGTGCATGCACCAACGGCACAAATGGTAACCCAGAAGACACACGCACAAACACACGCACAAACACAAACACAAACACATGCGCAAATCCAACAACGCACACGCACACGCACACGCACGTGGCAGACAAGGCGGTGTACAACATAGATGACAGCAGCACGGACGCCGAGTTCCAAGATGGACCCTCTACGGCAACGCCTTCCCGTGGATGGACCTGTTGACATGGGATCCCGAGCAGGGCTTGTGAAGGAGATGGTTGACTCTTTGATTTTGACCTCTTATTTTGATATCTTATCTTGTCACTTATTTTTGGTCATTTTCTATACATACTTGCTTTGACGCTGATGCCCTTTTGATACGGTCCATGATGTACAAGTCTGAAGATGCCCCTTCCATCATAGCTGACTATGTGGTAGTCGATCCCGGTCTACCCTCGATGCTGCTGCCTCCGCTTCCACGACTTCACGAAATGCCGCCTCGACACTGTGTTCATTGATCCATGCCGTATCCGGCCGGCTGCGGATGAATGCCATCAACTTTTCATCGTCATCCGCCGCCCGACCGTCCCTTCTAGCATCTTCGCTGCCCTTACTGCCTCACTGCCCTCGCTCTTCTGCCCGGCGCCAGCTTTCCGATGATCTGATGCCGGGCCAGTGTCATGACTTTGGCGACGTGTGGCAGGCGCGTGGCTTCGAATAGCCGCAGGGCATGCTGGATCTGCGTTGGGCAAGGCTTCGCCCCTGCTGTAGCAGGCCACACATGCTGAAGGGCCAGCAACAGGCAGAACGCGTCGTCAATGGCCAACGACCCTCCTGCCGCAAACGCACCGCCGTGGGTGTGTGCAGCGTCACCGATCAGCGCAACGCACCCACCCCATACACCCACGTGTCGAGCGGCTCGCCAGCCATGTTGGGGTACAGCCGTGTGTAAGGCGTCTTCTCCAGCAGTGCTTGCACGGTCGGATGCCAGCCCCGGTACAGGTCCCGCAGCCGCTGGAGGCTGCCTGGGTCGTCCCAGCGGACATTGCGGTATGTTTCGGGCGGGTCGGCCGGATCGACCGTGAAGCCACCAACAGTGGTGAACTGGCCGTGACCGAGGCGACCGTGGAAGAAGCTGCGGTGGGGTGCAACCCAGTGGGCGGCGTCGTCGGGAAAGTCGACGCCGTCGAGCAGGGATGCGTCAAAGGTCGAGCGCATGGCAACCAGCCGGTCCAGTGCAGCTTGTGATGAGGAACAAACCATTTCCGGGTGGCCTGGGGGAGAAGGGCACCTTAGTGAGAGGTCTCTTGAGAAAACTCTAGCCAAAAGGAGGGGGGGGGGGGGGGGGGTACGGATACGCGGAGACCTACCGAGTGGATGCCATCGGCGCCGATGAGGAGGTCGGCGTGGGCACTCGTGCCATCAGCAAAGTGCAAGACAAGACCGTCTTCACCACTGACATCGATACGGGCCGTCTTCTTGCCCAAGTGAATGGTATCGAGAGGCACATGCACGAGCAGGGCCGCGTGCAGGTGCGCTCGGTGGAAGCGGGCGGTGGCATGCTGCGACTCGGTCACGGCGCGGTGCGCGTCGCATGCGAGCACATGTCCTGTCCGCCAGTGCCGGTAGACCTGGTGGTGGCGGCCCTTTTGGCGGATGCACACGCCCTCGCGCAGCGCATTGTGGACGCCCAGGGTCTCGAGCGTGCGCAGGCCGTTGGGCCCGAGGCCGATGCTGGCACCAATCTCGCGAAAGGCCGCAGCCTGCTCGTACAGGTCGACAACGACACCCGGCAGCTTGCGCAGGCTGATGGCGGCAGTCAGGCCGGCAATGCCAGCGCCGGAGATTGCGATGCGGAGGGGCGCTCCGGGGCTCTCGAGGGCATCCATCTTTCTCCGGGGGGGGGTGGGGATGGGCGGGTATTGAAAGAGGACGAGGAGGGTATGTATGTTTTGATGTGTTCGTGATTCTAGCGTCTGGTGTCGTGATGGAAAGCTAAACGGACACACAGGACAGACGCACTGGCAGACACGAGCTTGCGGTCTCTCTTGTTCCATACATATCTATATGCTGCCTGTAAGGACACGATGCGGCGGAGACGAACAAGGAGCCCGCTGGTCGCAAGTCAAATAGTCCCCGGCAGGTCCCCGGACGGCACTTTGGCACTTACACGGCCGGCCCCACATGGCGCGCTGGAACGGCTCCACCCGGCCACGCTGTATTAGGCGCTGTCAGGCTGGTTTTGGGTGCATCTGGGTGCCCTGAGGCCCCTGAAAGGCCCTGTAGGCGCGGATGACGCCTTTTCGCTCCACTCTGTTAAACTCCGGGGCCCGGCGACCCGGGTGCAGGAGCTGGGCGCAGCGGTGTGGTTTTCTCTTTTCTTGGCTTGTTGGCGATGTCACCGTCTGGCTGTTGTCGCCGGGGAAAGCGGTGTTGTCGTCGATCTTAAAAAGCAGGCATCCCTTTGGCCAGCGATGGGCTGCTTCGAGAGAAAACCAGACGACAAACGAGACGACAGACGAGACAGCCATACGATCAGTCCCTCAAGTCACCTCTACCGTTATCTCCCCTCTTATCAGTCTCACTTACTCTCCTCCTGCTCCCTCTTGTCCCCCCCCCACCCCACCCCCCTCCCAACATGGCAGAGGTCGAGGCCAAAGCCGGCTTTGCCGTTGACTCGGGCGCCGCGTCGGCCAATGGCTCCACCATTGTCGTGGACAGCGTGGGCATGGTGCGTGCCGAGTACGCAGATGACTCGCGGGCGATGCTCGAGGAGCACGGCGCGGGCGTGCCGGGCCTGACGCCCGCGACGCTGCGCAGGCTCAAGAACAAACTGTACCTGCACATTCTCGTCTTTTTTGTGTTTATCAACCTGATGCTCTTCATCGACAAGTCCGCCATGAGCCAGGCCTCGCTGCTGGGCGTCCTGGACGACACGCACATGACCAGCACGCAGTATAACAACCTCAACACCATCTTCTATGCCGGCTACATTGTCGGCCAGGTGCCCGGCCAGTGGCTTATCCAGCGTCTGCCGCTGCGGCTGTTTGTGGCCGGTTCCATCTTTGCCTGGGCTGCCCTGGAGCTGCTGCACTGCGTTGCCCTCAGCTACGGACGCATGATACCGCTGCGTTTCCTGCTGGGCGTCACTGAGGCCACCGTCGTGCCAGCGCTCGAAATCACTATGAGCATGTTCTTCACGCCCGAGGAGCTGCACACCGTCCAGCCGCTCTTTTGGACGTCGTGCGTCGCCTCGCCCATCCCTCGGGCCTTGTGTCGTATGCCCTGCTGTTCAGCAAGAGCGCCGTCAGCCCCTGGAAGTTCTACATGGTCATCGTGGGCAGCATCTCGCTGATCCTGTCGGGCGTGGCCCTGCTCGCGTACCCCAGCAATCCGGCCACGGCGTGGTTCCTGACCGTGGACGAGCGCGTCCAGACCATCCGCCGTGTCCACGAAGCCACGCGCAGCAGCATTGAGACCAAGCGTTTCCGCCGCTACCAGTTCATCGAGGCCCTGCGCGACCCCATTTCCTGGATCTTTGCCCTGTCGACCTTTTGTCTGCAGCTGTCCAACAACCTGGCATTCCAGCTGTCCCTTCTGTATGTTGCCCTGGGCGTGTCGGACCTGGCTCGACGCTGGTCTGGGTAGCCGCCGGCGGCTTTGCCCTGGTCGTGTGCGTCATTGCCTCGCTGCTGCTCCGCTACTTCCCCGGCTACTCGGCGTTCTGGGCCGCGCTCTGGACGCTGCCCGCCATGGCCGGCAGCATCGGCATGGTGGCCCTGCCCTGGGACCGCACGACGCCGCTGCTGGCCTGTCTGCTGCTGGCCACCAACACCTGGGGCATGACGTACATTATCACGCTGGCCTGGACCATCTCGAGCAGCGCCGGCCACACCAAGCGCCTCACGCGTCAGGGCATGTTCATGGTCAGCTACGGCATCTCCAACATTATCTCCCCGCAGATGTGGAACGACACCTCGGCCGCGCCGCGCTACTACGGCACCTGGGTCGCCCAGATTGTGCTGAGCTTCACCGTCTGCCCGCTCTTGCTGATCGTGGCCTGGTTCATTCTGCGCCGCCGCAATGCCGCCCGTCGCGTCTGGATCGCCGAGCAGCACGCCCTCGGCAACACGGCCGAGGGATTCATCGAGTCCACGGCCGCTGACGGCAGCATTGTCAAGACCAAGGCCGACGTGGCGATGCTGGACCTCACAGACCTCGAGAACAAGTTTTTCATCTACCCATTGTAAGCAAAGGAGAGTGGATGTTGTACGGAGTACAGCGAGATATGGCGCGGGTGGCAATGAGAGAAATACAAAGGAGACTGTCGTAATTGATTTGTATCCATCTTCAGTTGACCCTGCGGAGGCTCCTCACGTCATCGTCGCAGTGTGCAAGTGAAATCCTTGAAATTGAATTTTGTAGCTAAGCTAATTTGCGTATAAAGTAACCCCGTACGCTGCCAGTTGAGACAGGTAGAAACAGTAACGTGAAACAGATTTTTGGAGCAACACTGCCTCGCCGGGCAACCCGTGTGCTGTCTGAAAGAATACAACGACAATGGAGACAGGGAAAAAAGGAAGAAGAAAAACAGAAAATGAGTGCTCACTTCATGATGGGTGGGGGTATTTTGGAAGAGCCTGTAAAAAATAACAAAATGAGGAGAGAAAAAGCAGAAAAGGCAAGTCTGGTAGGAAAGAGCAAGAGACAGAAAAAGGGCATGGAAAGAGGAAAAGAGAACATGGCAGTAATAAGTACATTTTCGAAGAAGAAGGAAAGAAGACCACGCATCCTCTTGCTCAGATACCGTCATCGTTGTCATAGAACGAGGCGGTGCCGGCAAAGGATGCCATGGGGTCGGCTGCAGCAGCAAAGAACCCCATGCTGTCCCAGGACGAGCCACTGCCGTCAAATGTGAATGGGCTCTGGCTCTGACTCTGGCTCAGGTTCTGGTTTTGGCTGTGAAACTGGCCCGACTGGCCCGGGAGCTGGCTCGCAAGCTGGCTCTGGCTGGTAAAGCTGTCAAAGCTGCCGATCTCCAGCGTGGCCGTCGAGGTCGAGACAGCTGCTAGAGAAAGCGGCGCAGGCGTCTCCAGCTTCGGCCTCTTGGTGGGCGTGTCGATGATGCACACGTCATCGTCGTCGTCGCCGTCATCTTCAATGGTCACCCTGTTGCGCGCGTAAAACGACAGAGGCTGCTGCCGTTGGTGCTGCACGGCTGTGTGGAAGACGACATTGTTGTCTGGCGAGTCATTGTCGGCCGGCGAGACGCCGGTGCTCAGGGCGGGTGTGGCCGTGGTTGTGTCTGTAAAAAAAGCCGTGGGCGGAGCCGCCATGGTTGTCGACGGTGTAAAGCAGACGGGCGCAACAACAGCACCGGCCGAAGCGGCAGCACCTCCTGCCGCCGTCGTCATCGTGGCTGTCATCCGGTGGCTTGGCGTGGAGAGCGGTGTGAGGTCCAGCTGCTCATAGTCGACCTCATCGCTCGCCAGCGAGTCTTCGTCATCCTTAGAGACAAAGTCTGCTTCCAGGCGAGCCCGCTTAGCAGGACGGCGAGCGGGCGCTGGTGCGGCAGCAGTGGCAGCAGCAGAAGAAGCGGCAGATGCAGTACCACCTGCGACAGCAGAGACAGCCGGCGCCCGTGGCTTCCGTCCCCGTGTCGGAGTAGCGGCACTGGTGCCGGCCGGCACATTCTTGCGCGTGGCTAGAGGGCTCTTGCCCTGCTCGACTGCATCCCGCAGAGCCTTGGCATCCTTCTTGATCGCCCGAAACTGGAACTCAATGCCTTGCGGCGTGGATTCGCCGTAGTACTTGGCAATGTCTGTCTTGTTAGCTGTGTTCTCATAGCAAGGCGAATGGTGCAAGTCTTTCCCCTCTCCTTCTCCTCTCGGTCTTCCCTCTCCCTCTCTCGTACCCTTGTCGTGGAGGTTGAAGAGGTGGGCGAAGTCCTTGGCGTCCTTGCCCTCCGACACAATCCTACGGATGATGGATGCCTGCTTCTTGATGGGCCGGAAGCGGTGCTCAATGGCCGACTGGGAGCTGTCGGACCCATAGTGCTGCGCAATGGCTGGAGGGCACAGTCAGCCCTATGCGAGTTTGAGAGAAGAGGCGGACTGAGAGGGAGGCCAAAAAGGAAAGATAGAAAAAAGAAAGGTATCCGTATCCAGGACAATGGCAGATTCTCACCTCTGAAGTTCAGTTTTAGCGAGGGGTTGCTGGCCAGCACGGCAGCCAGGAGGCGGCTCTGCGACTCGTACGTCCGAAAATTGGACGGCATCGTGCGTATGTGTGTGGTATGCGAGAGGAAGTGAGGTTAATGGAGGAGAGCAAGTTGTCGACGAAAGCGAGGGGCTCACGAAAAGTGAAGGCCCAGGGCTTCGCTGGTCTGTCTACTCTGTTGCTTGTTCATCCGGTGGGCCAGCGAGTCTTCAAGGACGAGATCGACGAGATTGACGGATGGGAGTGGCAGTTGAAGTATCACGATAAATAAAACGTAGCGATTGAGACGACGAGAAAACAGCAAATGAAAACCTTTGAGACGACAAACACAAGACGCAGGTACAGAGCACGAGTACAGAGTACAACAATACATTTGAACAGGCGGGTATAAATTCACTCGATCTCCTCGACCCGGGTTGCTGGGAAAGGAGGGCCAGGCGTTGAGAAGAGAGAAAATGCGGTGGCTGGGGAACTGGATGACTCGGCGGGTCTGCCTCGATACGAACATCGGCGCTAGTGGGTACTTTAAGAAGCACTAAAACTACTAGCATACTGAGGTACCAATTTAACAAAGTTGCACGCGTCGTCGCGCGCAGCCTGGGCGCGACCAGGTGGTCAGAGCTTCGCAGCCACTCATGTCGCTCTCGTCCGTTCTCTCGTTGTCACTGGTAAGGTCCTGTGCATTCACTGCCAGCCAATGCTTGCGCGTTTCGTCCAGTCGCTGCAAACGCCAAGTACCCTTTCTGTCACGTTTTCACAGTGATACGGGGACTGGCACCTTCGTTCCTTCCTTCACCTAGTCCTCCTTCCAGTAGTGCGTGCCCACTATCGAACGGGCCGCTCCGTTAGAAGCCTACCAATGCACGACGTATTGCGACCGTCTAGGAAGGCGCTGTGAGGATAATGGGGCGTCCTGCTCACAATTCTGCACGAAGTGTAAAGGGGCAAAATCGAAAAAAAAATCATAGATATGAATTAAAAGGCAGATTCCGCCCATTGCTTGTTCTAGTGCCCAAGTGTATTACAACAATCCTAAATGTATAAAAAAAGCCCGCATAGATCGATGCGTAATGCCCGAGACGAGTTTTATCGCCTCTTTCCCTTTTTCGTTCCCTATCCTTTATCCAGTATTTAAAAAAAAATGTACATAAATTCAAGACTGGCAAACCAGATACAGCGAAAGACCGCTGAGACAATCCGGCCTGACCGCCATCTTAAACCACTCACCGCTCTTTAGGTATGGTTTTTCCCCCTATTCTTCTTCTTCTTCACCGCACCGGCAGCATCGACGACGCTGCCGACCGGAACGCTGCCTCCTTCTCCTTGAGCATCATGCCCGGCCCGCTGTCTGCGTCCGCCTGGGTTCCGTCGCCGTAGACAAAGTACTGGATGCCCAGGATGCTGTCGCAAGGCGGCCTGGAACAGGCCGCACAGCTTGAAGGCCCAGGGGATCTCGGTCGTCGACGTGAAGAACCAAAACATTTTCATGGCGTCGCCCGCGAGCCAGCTGACCAGCACCGACACACGGAACCCGCGCACGAGCGCGCGCGCATGTTGGCGCGAATCTGCGGCAGCGGCAGGGTGGCCTCGACGGACAGGCCGACGTAGCCAATGAGCACCGAGTAGGCGCTGTAGATGGAGGGAAAGGGGCCCAACAGGACCTCCAAGGCCAGCAGTGTGATGAACAGATACAGCAGAAACTGCCAGTAGGGCTTGGGCGAGCGCCACTGCCAAAAGTTGTAGGGGCGCGTCGCGAACAGGCCGCCGCCGCCACTACCACTACTGTGGGCGACACCCGAAAAGGGGACGGCCGCCTCGCCGCCCTTGGCCGACGGTGGTGGCCGGTTGTCAAGGGCAATCTTGAGGAGGACGAGCTGCACAACCACCATGAGCACCGACTGCACGAGCAGGGCCTTGTCAAAGTGGGCGCCCGGGTAGTAAAAGATGCGCAGGAACGAGGCGACGAGCATGATGAGCGGAATGTCGAGCGAGAAGCCCGCGCTGGACCGCTTGCGGTTCATCGAGACGGCCTGGTCACCGTACGAGAAGATGGGCGACACCCGAAAAGGGAGGGGCGCGGCATAGCCGGCCAGTGTCGTGAGGAAGGCCATCGAGGGGTCGGAATAGGGGAGGGGTGGACGAGTGTGGGTTACGTTTGTCGATGACGGCCCTGGACGCAAGGTAGGTCGGGGGGAGTAGGAAGGCTGCGATCTCTACACAGCCATCAAATTTCGAGAGGCGATATGCGACCGGCGTGGAAACGGAGGAGGGGAGCGGGAGCGGGCGGGAACGTGGTCGAGGTCGCCAAGTCCGGAAGCTGCGGAAGTGGTCTAGAAGTCGTGATCGAATGCCGGCCGCGAAGTCGAAAAAAGAAACAAAAAGGGGAAAACGGCCTGCAGAAGAACAGAAAGGCCAACACGTCAAGCACGGTGTGCAAGCAGACAAGAGACACGCTGGCGCTGTCGGAGGATAGCCAGTTTGGAAAACGGGCTTGAAAAAAAGATGGAAACAAGAGGTCGAAAACGGCACATTTCAGGATACATAGTTGAATTAGCAATTGCGTTCCCTTTGTTGGGTCCAGGGGTGAAAACCGGTAAAATCGGGGCTACTGGGCCACCTGGGAGCCACTGTAAGAGATTAGTGGATCACGGTCGGCATGTGGGTCGTGCTTGTCATTGGCTGGCATAGGCTCGTTTGATGACATAATATTGGGCAAACGGTCGTACTCGTATGCGTCGCTTATCGGAGATGTTTTCTGTGCTGGCCGGCGAAAGGAGTCCAAGTGACGGCGGAGGGGGAACGTAACACAATATAATACGGCACGCTCCGTAAAAAGTTGAATTCTGGCTTAACAGACGTGCTATAGGTCAATATAGGGAGACGGATAGCCATAGTAATGGATCGTTTATATATATATATATATATACGGAGTATATACATCATATCGATGAAGGGATATCGATGAAGGGAACAGACATGAGATTCTTAACCAAAAACTGAGAAGATGCCTTTAAAGAGCTATTTATAGGTCATAATATGCAGCGCGGCAAGGAATGCGGAATATAGAATACCAGGCCAAGGTTTGCTGGGTTTGTTGTCATTCGAGCCATCGGCTCTCTGTTCCGGTAGACAGAAAGAAACAACTGTAAGGAAATCCACAAATGCTAACCCAAAACAGCACAGAAGAAGCGTGCAAAATATAAACAAGACAGAAATACGGCCCCTTTGCTCGTCAAGCAATCCCAAGCGATGAGCGAGCATGGTAAAAACAAAAGGAGGCCAACATACATGTAGGCGAGTTGGGGAAATGCAATAGACCCTCCTAACGCCCAGCAAAAATGCAGAAAAAGATGAACAAAACATGCAGGAAAGCCAAAATATCCAGACAAGGCCAAAAAAATCCAAAGAAACCAAAAAAGGAAAAAAAAAGAAGAAAAGGCGTACTAATACAGAGAAGCCCATTTAAGCCGACGTGATAATGCGAAAAAAAGAACAGTGTTTGAAACAGACGGAGAAAGCTAAGCTTGGCAAAGGGCGAGTAAAGAAGTCGAAAGAAAGGCGAAACGGAAAAGGTAGACACGAACTGGAGCGTAAAAAGGGGCGTTTATCGTGTTGTCGTCGGGTTATTGGCGCTGTTGTTGCTGTCAGATCTATGCACGGCCGTGAGGGCGACTATAAAATGCTGTTAGTTGTCTGATGTCACGCCACCTTCCCCCTAAAAGACGAAAAAAAATACACATCACGGACTTACAGATCAGACTGCCACGACCGTCGGAGCACGTCGTCATGGACGCGCGGCAGGTCGGGCGTCGACCGAGGCGGCGGGAGGAGCATCCGGCGCAGATCGGGCTGCGAAGGAGAAGGAGACTGCGACTGGCGGCTGCGACGGTGGGTAGCCGTCGTGGTCTGGGTATGAGTGCCGGTGCTGGTGGTCGTATGCGGCAGACGGAGGCGGCGGCGGTGCCTGGGAGTGCGAAGCATACTGGGGGTGTGGTGAATATTGGTGGTGGTGGTGGTGGTGGGTGGTGGTGCTGTTGCTGCTGCTGCTGCTGGACATGCAGCGAATATTGCGAATGGGGAGAGTATGGCTGCTGCGAACGCGGGTACGACGACGGGTGGCGGTGGCGGAGTTGAGATGACGACTGCCTGGCTGGTGCTGCTGTGCTTCCCCATCCGTGGGGCGGTGGAAGGACGCTGCCACTGCCGCGCGACACCATCCGAGAGTGTCGGTGAATGGTTGCTAAATGGCGAAGAGCGACTGCGGTTCGTGGCCGTCGTATAGTGGTCGTAGTCGGAGCGGCGCTTGATGTGCTGATGCTGCCGCCGTGGCTCGAGCTGGTCGGACTCAATGGCCGCGACAAGCCCATGCCCGCATGCGGCAGATCGTTGTTGTTGCCGTTGCCGTTGCCGTTGCTGACGCTGTTCATGTGGGCATACGACAGCGACCTAGGCGATGTTTCTGGGGCTTGCGGCGGGCGGATGGCCGAAACAGACCCAGTTTTTACGGAGGGCTTTCCGGCTCGGCGGCTGTGGCGCTGTTGTTGTTGTTGCCGCCCCGGGGTGCGTTCTTGAAGCGGCAGAGGCGGCAAACTTCTCGCACTGCACACAGCGCGGGTACTCGGGGTCGCACTTGATTTTCTTCTCTCGGCAGGTCATGCAGGCAATAGCGAGCCGCTTGCGGGGCCTTGCCGGCCCTTGGTGACACCCCAGTACGGGTTCACGGCCTCGCCATCAATCACCGCTTTGCAGTGCGTGCCGTCGTCGTAGAAATAGCAGGTGCCTTCACCAGGGACATCGGCCACCACGCAGAAACTGCGGCAGGAAGTCCTGGCCCGTCCAGATCTTGGGGCCGACGCCAAGTCCCATGCCCTCCTTGGGCAGAGCGCCTCCCTCAGGAAACGCTGCACTGCCTGGAGTCGGAGGCAAGCTGCCCGACAAGGACGACTGGCGGCCTTCGGCAACGAGTGCAGGTCACGGACGGGGCTGCGAGACGAGTGCTGCTGCTGCTGTGAAAGTGGCGGAGGCGGCGGGTTTCGAGTGCGATCCATGTCGGTGGTAACTGTGCGAAGGCGGCTGGTGCGATGGCGGGAAAGGCTGCGAAAACCGCTGCGAGTCCGAGCTGTGCTGTGAGCTGTACGAGGACCGATGCTCACTGTAGCTTGGCCGTTGCTCGGTCTTGGCACCATCCTGCAGAGACCACTTGCCCACGGACTACGTAGCCCGAGCGGGAGTCGGACCATTGGTGAGACGAAGACTGTTGGTGCTGCTGGTGCTGCTGCTCATGCTCGTACGAGCGAGGCGAAGGCGGCTGCTGGTAGTGGGACTGGGAGTGGAGTTGGTGTACGACGGCGCCGGAGGCAGCTGCTGCTCACCACGAGCCGTGGGCGTCGGGCCTTGCGGCAGAGGCAGATAGGCAGACTGCGGCGTAGGCAGCCCGGCGAGGCTGGCCGTCCGTACGATCCCGCAGCGGCGGAGGTCCTGCTGGTGAAGTTTTTGGCGGGAGTGGCCGATCCAGGTGGCCGAAAATGCTAGTCAGCGACGGCAATCTTTCTGGCTGGCATGCCGGTGCTGCTGCCTGCTGGTGCATATGGTGTTGCGGGCTGCCCGTCAGGCTCGCCGCCGCTGTTGCTGTCGTCGTGGTCGATCTTGTTATGGCTGTGTCTCTGCTGTGCAGAGCCTCCTCTGATGTTGTGCTGCTGCTGCTGCTGCTGTCGTCGTTGGTGACGCATCTGTGATGCTGCCATTCTTGGCACAGCTCCGCTGCCGCTTGTTGCTGTTGTTGCCGTGGTGACCGGAGCAAGAGATGCTCTTGCCAAGCTCGCCGCTGCCGTGGCCGCCATTGACATGCCGCCGCCTATGCCGGGAGACGAGATCCGGGCTGTGAACGCGCAGCGCCGACGATGGTGGTGGAGGGGGCGGTGGTCATGGCTGGACATAGGCGGAGAGATTGGCGGTCTGGGTGTGGCCACAAAGATCCCTGGGCGGCAGCACAGCGGCGTCTCCCGACGACGACGCCGACGACGACGACAATGACATGACGATTTGTACGAGGCGGCGGGCGAGCAACCGAAGCTTACCAGGTCGGGCGGCGTGTGCGGGAGCGAGAGACGGTTGTGTGATTCGGCGTACGATAGAAAACCCATTGGAAACGTTGACGAGCAGGTTCTGGGCAGGCCCGGAACATGTCCACCAAGAGCTGTTGACAAGTGTGTTGGCAAAAGATGTTGATGGTGTCGACGAGACAACAAACTGCCGTCGACGTTGTCGTTCGTCCCCTCTTGTCCCCAACAGAACCAAATCGTGTGGTCTGGGAAGAAAGGAAACGAGAGCCGAAAGTCTAGAGGTCTCTAGGGGGACGAAGGAGGGAAGAGGAGGAAAAGGAGGAAAAGAAGGAAAGAGGAAGACGAAAGAAGAAGAAGAAAAGAGAAAGGGCAGCGAAGTGGGAATGAGAGGGAAGAATAAGAATAAGAATAGGAAAAGAAAAAAGAGGCAAGAGAGGTACGGAACAGAAGCTGGTCAAAGGCAAAATAAGAAAGAAAGAGTGGAACCAAACAAGGAATCAAAAAGAATGCAAGCAAAGAGAAACAATAAATCGATAAAATAAAATGTAGCCCAGCCAGCAAAGTGTCAAAGGAAAGAAAGTGTGAGTGAACCACCCCAAAGGAAGCGAGAGAGGAAGAGATGAGGACAGCGCAAGGGTGGTTTGTTGGCCTTCGCTTAAGGGGGGATATGCGGCCGGGTAAAGGAGGACGTTGAGCGGCGCAGCGCCTCTGGGCTGGCTTTGGGCCTACCACCAGTCACCTTCTCTCTTTTTATGTTGCCCTCCCCGGCGTCTGTTGTGCTTTGCTGCCCTGGCAGGAAGAAGAGGGAAGAGATGCCGCGTTTCCCTCTCTTTTCCCCCTCGTCTTCCTTTTCTTCGCCTTGGCTCACTTTTGGTTGTGTTTTGGTGTTTTCCCCTGCCCCGTTTGACCTTGGGGTGATGTTTTACGGCAAGTGCCTCGATCCTACGGCAGGCTGTGCTTTTTGGTTGCGCAGAGCGAGGACCGTGTGCTTTCAGCGCTTGTCTTTCTCACATTTATTTTTAACCTTTTCGGCCTTCCACTTTTTCTGTCCACTGGTTCAGGCGTTGAGGATCAACCAGTCAAGAAAGGCAGCGGGAAAAAAGGAGCGGACGGGAACAGGAACGGCAGCACAAGGGACACAGAAGAGAGGAACGGCAAGAGGAGATCCAAGGCTGAAGAAATGACTGAGCAATGCGAGCCCACAGACTTTTGCAAGACGAGGACAGGACACAGAGGCCAGAAAGGATCAGGATATTTTGATCCAGAAATCAGCGTCGCGAGGTTGCCGATAATTTCGAGAGTAACAACACACACCAAACGATCAAAGATCAAAACAAGGAGGGCGGATCGTGATGTTTGGTGCCGCACAAGGTGTACCGGACGGCAAGGCGTCGATCTGTTGCTGTGCAGCCGTGTAATGTGGTTGTGTGAGAGAGAGGAGAGGGAGAGAAAGAATGTGTGTGCAATATAATATGCTTGTTGCTGCTGTTGCTGTTGCTCGTTTGTTTGCTGGCAGTTCTCGTCCTGTGTCGCGTATTATGCGCCGGCAAGACCAGATCTATCCACCCAGAACGTGCAAACCCACAGTAAGGGGGTCCTTGCTGGCCGATGCCCACGAAAGGGGTGTGCAGCTGATGGGGGTGTTGTATGAAGGAGTCGGATGGGCGTGGTGAGAGATTTGTGGTTTGCTTCTGTTGCGCTGTTCTGTATGGAGCACCGCTCTGGAACTTCTGTACATCCACGATTACGGAAGACTTTGCTGCTTATGTCTGTTGCATGTGATGTCTAGTATGAGAGCAAGTTATATAAGATATCATAAACGAATGTTTCAAGCCCTGTCTGTTGTGGCACAGGGGGCCAATTGTTGGTGGATTACCATAAAGGCCAAGCAACGAAAGGCCCAAAATGAGATGTAAGATGCAGGGGACAGACGAGAAGTCGACGAGAAGTCGACGAGACAAATGAAAAATGACAAAAGACAAAGACAAAGACAAAAAGAGGATCGACCAACAGTACATGTACTCGTACTCACAAAAATAAAATACAACGAAGAAAAAGAAGGGGTCCGGAGACAAAACGTGCGGAGAACGGAGCATGTGGCGGCGTTCAAGAACGAGGGCATCCAAGATCACTCGACGCCAGGTGTTCTGCACCCACTTGAGGATGGGCTAGCGCTGGCGAGGGTGGGTGCCGAATCACCGAGTGTTCTTCGAGGACAGGCCAGCTTGGCCAAGGATGGAGTTGGAAGTGGAGGAGGTGGATGGCAAAGAAAGAGCTTATGATGACGGGATAATAAGATGTGGCTAGTGGTGCTGTTGGATGAGGTAGAAACCGGAAGAGCAACAGCAGCAGAAGTCAACGGACGAGAAGCCAGTTGCGTCTGTAAAATTCGGAAAAATCGTAAAGCTGAGTGACTCTGCAACAGCAGCCGCAGGGCCCCAGGACGAAAAGACAACCAAAATAGTACCCGACGTGGCTAGATCTAGGGCCTTACTTAGGCAGGCGTTGTTTTCCTGTTTTTTTTTGTCAGGTGCCAGAGCCGTTCGCTGGTCTTGGTGATCCGCCAGCCAAGATGCGAGGAGTGAAGAGGATACATGTGTAGTGCACAGGAAACGAGTCCGCCTGTGTTTGGGCAAAATAGCAAAGAAGAAAGAGAAGAGAAGAGAAAACAGCACACAATCATCTTGGCCTTGCTGCCACGCATTATCAGTCTCTAGTGCTCACAAGCAAAAGCCATGAGACCACAGGCCACAGGCAATGGACCGTTTTTTCAGACCGGGAGGGGTGTAAGTGGACGCAAGTGCGTTGCTGAAGAGAGTGCAAACAGGGGAGCACAGGCGGCGCGCATGGGAAAGTTAGCAAGGGAGGGGGGTGTGGACAAGAAAAGAACGAAATTAGAAGGGTGTGTGGGAGCGGAAATGGCAGGCTGAATGAGAATGAGCAACAGTGGACCGCTGCTGTTCACCGAAAGCAGCACCGGACTGGCTAGCCCAACTCATTGCATGTTCATGATATTCCCAAAAAGGCGAAAAGGGTCAAGCTCATGTCAAACGCAGTATCAACAGTCGGCAAAGGGCGGGTTGCCTCTTGCACGAAAAGGGTAGAAGGGAGACAAGAGTGAGTCCCGACGAGATACGATGCCGAACAGGAAGGAAAATGAAATGAAAATCGAAATGAAATCAAAACGAGAGACAAGAAACGAGAAACACGATGGCCGTAGACCGTGTATTTCACGAGGTCGTGTGGGAGGATCTATTGACGACCTGCGGTGGCTTGCACATTCCTAAAAAAAGAAAGAGAAAGAGAAAAAGAAGAGAAAAAGAAGAGAAAAAAGAAGAGAAAAAAGAAGAGAAAAAAGAAGAGAAAAAAGAAGAGAAAAAAGAAGAGAAAAAAGAGAGAAAAAAAACCAAGAAAAAAGAAAGAAAGAAAAGAAAGAGATACATGGCACCGTGGTCAGCTCGGCATAGAATCAAGATGCAAATCAAAGAGACAGCAGATGCATCGCATCTCAGCATATGACCGCATTGACCACATATTCACAGGAAAATACCAAGCAAAAATGCCAAACGCGTTCTTGACAATGCGCGTATGGCCTCGTTCTCTAGAGGTCTCAAAGCATGCTAGCCCGGCGATGTGCCAATGGTGCCAAGAACTGAGAGTGCCGCAACGTCACCATTGGCCACAATCTGCACAACGGGACGAAAAGTGCTGCACCGAGTGGAGATTAGCGTTGGCTGCTCTAAAGGCAAAGGGAACGAGCTTTCTACTAAAAGAGCAGGAAGATAAAACAGAAAGGAGCTGAAAGTGGCCGGTCAGCTAGCCTGCTCCATAAATTC
The DNA here is from genome assembly GCA_016097085.2 of Sporothrix curviconia. Taxonomy (NCBI): domain Eukaryota; kingdom Fungi; phylum Ascomycota; class Sordariomycetes; order Ophiostomatales; family Ophiostomataceae; genus Sporothrix; species Sporothrix curviconia. The sequence continues at coordinate 22,273 of JADMNF010000033.1, forward strand.
CAGTGGAAGCAAAACTTCAACCGATAAGTCGTTGATGGACTCGTACCTCGTACCTCGTACCTCGTAAGATGCTCTCAGACCCAAGCCGGGGCAAAAGCCTCGTCAAAAACATGTGCAAGGTAATACCTTGTATCTGCAAGTTCTTTCTTGCTTGCCAGCCTGAATTCAGTGCTGAAAAAATCCAGAAATCCCGCCTCGACGACGGCTCGCTGGCCCGGCTGCGAACCACGGTTCAAAAAGGCTGCGGCCGCGAGGAGATTGCATTGCCGAATCAGAGTGATCAACAGGGCTGAGGACGGCGGCTTGCCAGCCAATGCGCTGCCAGAATAGAAACATATCAGGGGAAGAGGAGAGGCAGCCGCCGCCGCCCTGTCCTGTAAATGCCTCGTTTAGAATGTGCCTTTTCTTTTTTCTCTGTCTCTCTCTGTCTCTCTCTCCTCTTGTTGTCCACCCCCCTCCCCTCCTCCCCCCCGAAAAGAAACGCATCCCACTTCAATGTCTGCACCTCATTGTCTCGCCTGTCAATGAGCCTGGCCCAGGCAAAAAGAGAGAAAGGCCTGTGCGTGCCTTTGGCTTCCTACCCGCGCGTGAGCTTCTGCGTCTGTTTGTGATGGTTCAAGATGCCTCACAAAGAGAGCGACAACTGTGCCCTGGACATATTATTTGAGTTTTGAGGTTTGGGGTTTGGGGTTTTTGCCGCGCCCGCTGTGGTTTTTTGCCTTGCTTGCCCTTGTTATTTCCCGTTGGGCTAGGCGCGACAGGGGTGCGGAACGGTTTTCGTGCTCCAAGGGCAGTGACAAACTGCCACACCTTTGACGGAGACGCAGGCCGTTGACGGCATAACTTTGACATGTGCCGGAGCGGGTGTACATTGGGTCAATGGATATGGTATTGTCGCAGTTGTACTCCGTAGGTGGTGAAGGATCCTGCTCAGTATTCTTCTGCTGGCCTTAGTTGTTGTTGTGGACTTTTGAAGACAGGAAAAAAGTGTATTCTCCGGCGGCTGTTCCATCGGCCGTCCCGCATTCCTCCTACATCATCTCCCAGTGGTGCAATCCAGCCAGAGGCCTGCGCACCGGCCCGCCTGGACGGCCAAAGCGGCAGTACATGGCAATGAGAATATTGGCAAGGGACAAAACATCAACACGGATGAACGAAGGGAGTTCCCCAGGGCCAAGACAGATGTCGAACAACAGCAATGGCCATCAGTGCTGAGGCCACGGAGATCAGAATGGGCCAGTGCCACTTCAAGGGATCTCTGGGGAAAAGCTAGCCGCAGACTTGCCGCGCCTGGTGGGAAACCCTGCTTGAATATTGCTCCGTACATACATGTACAAACACGGTGCCAAAGTATTACATGCATGTATGTACAGTACATGTAGCTGGCACACTTATACTTGTACACGTATGCAGCAAGAATTAAGCCTTTTTCGAGTTTGAGCTCTGTTCACATCGAACAGGGGCGGCTGGTGGCATCGTTCATCCTAGTAGCTCCTCTTTTTTCGTGTTTTGACCCTCGTTGGGTTTCCCCTCTTGACGATTTTAGCCCTTTTTTCTTTTCTCTCTTTTTTTGCCTCTCAAAAAGATAGGACGAAAAGAATCGTAAGCGGTTTGGTGATGTGGATCGGGTGATCACAAATGCGTTTTAGCCAAGCCAGGCCAGGGTGAGAACAGGAGGCCAGGACTGTGATAATCGTGTCGTCGTCGTTTTGCCTCTCGCGGTTTGTCGGCCTTTGCACGGCATTGACTCTCACGGCACCGACAGGCCGACAAGGGGGCAGTGTTCGGTCCAACCACAATGCCTCGCAGAGACCATGATCCCGGGAAACGTCAGCAACTGTCCGGTAAGAAAACAAGAGTGAACTGAGCCGCGATACGCACTTCTTGGCACTATGTATCACACTTTATTCTGTGCGAACATGTATGAGCATTGTACAGTAAAGGGACAGAACAGGGAAAAGCACACAGATGAGATACAAAGTACCTCGTGGTGTGTGGTGGGTACGGTCCACGGTGTGTGCCGTAAATTGCAGGACGCAATTGCAACGTGCGCCAACTTGCCTGCCCCAAGATCCAAAGAACTCTTGGCCCTTTTTGTGGCCGTTGCTGACGGGCTGCTCCCGTTGCTGGCCGCTTCCCTGCCCATACGAGTTGGCCGAGTTGGCCAAATACGCGGACTGGCAGATACTGGCTTGCTGGTGCTAGGGTTGGTTCACTCACAAGATACGAGTACTGGCGAAACGGCCAGCCAAAGCCAGTGGTGATCTGCACCGTCGCGGTAACGTAGCGCCATTACTTTTTTTGGCTTGTTGTTCGTGCGCCAAGTCGACAATCGCTCAATCGGCCGCCATTCATTTTTTGTGCCGTCGTTGCTGCGTGCCAATGACACCTTGTGTTTGCCGTGTCTCTTCGTGCCGTGCCCTGCCAGACTGGAGGTGCCTTGAGTCAGTCCGTCTACCGCCTGATAGCCTTTTGGCTCTTTCGAGTGGTGCTCCGCGGCCACCGTTTCCCGGGCCATCTCTCCGAAGCTTGGAAATGGGAAAGGGCAAAGCGACGGGAGTGCTTCCCAGAAGGTCTGACCAGGGTGTGTGGAGAACGTTGCGTCCCGTCCAGAGGAGTTCGTGGGCATCTCGTGGGAACAAAAGGACGACCAACGCGAAAGGTCCCCAAAAGGACAAAAGAGGAAGTACTCCGGCCACTGCCAGCGGGCAGGGCAGAAACAAGCAAAACACAAAACGGAACAATGGATCGGCCTGATCAATGCTGCCGTGTCTCCTCTTGTTCTCGGTTGGCTTGCACTGCGATTCGCTACTTTCTCTAGTCTGCAGGGCCGCCAGTCCAGGACAAGGATAGAGCAAGTGCTGGGGCCAGGTCGAGGGAGGAGACAAGAAAGGCAAAAAGACAGCGCTTGGCAGTTTTCTACTTTGTAGTAGCAGCTCCATTGCAATGAAGAGATGGTCTGCATGGGAGGATTTTGCGTCAGTGGCCGCGGGAACCCCAGCAAATAGCAGCGGCTAATAAGGAACGGGCTCGGCATGTATTCGCTAGTTTCGATCCCAAGCCCCTGGGAAGAGACCAGAGAGAGATGAGAAAGGATTGTCAGAGGGTGGAGGGCTGTTGTTGGAAGTGGCTTGTTTTTCGTGCAGCTGGTGAGAGGTGAGAAAAGAGTGAGATGCAGATGAGAGGACAGTGGCGGTGGGGACAAAACCTCCCCTCTCGCTCCTGCCGCCCTGCTCATCTACGAAGTATCGTACGAAGTACGGAGGGAGCAATGGCTGCCCGGCGATCCGCACGAGGAAGGAACGACTTGTTGGAGCAGTAGCACTCGCCTGCCCTGGGCGTCATAACGCGCGAAAAGAACAGTAGGCGAGGTTCTTTCCTCAATTTCAAAATGGGCTAGCAAAAAGAAGGAAGCTGCGAAGCATTGGACAGCACATCGCTCTTTCTTGATCCTGTTCGGCGTTCCGTAAGCACCTTCCCACCCAGCACAACCTTCTAGGTGGCTTCCCTGCGCCTTCCATGCCCATTTTGCAGGAACGATGGGCAAGAGCTTGTGCAGACGATACATGTACAGCATGAAAACGGCAAGCACGTCCCGTCTCCTGCCACCCACACCTGCATCACACTCGCCGAGAGTCAATCGCATAATGCAAGTACGTCTGGCCACTTCGGCGCTTCTGCGCGCGGCTTCTCTTCTTAGAAAGTGTAAGATATCTTACGTCTCAACTGTTCCTGCCGTAAGAAGCGGCAAAGCAGAAAGTACATGACACTAACAAACGAGAGGAAAGAAGAAGAAAAACTCCATCTCTAGCCTCTTCAACCTTTCTCGTGGATCACCTTCGCGTCCTCCCTCCTCGTTTGCCGGACGTTTGCCCAGCTTGGACTGGTGCGGCCGTTCCGTGGCCCCTCCTCTATCTTGGGAAGGCCCTTTGATGGCGCTTCTTCGGGTTGGCAAGCAGCTAGGCCTTTTTTCTTTTCTTCTTTTTTGCTTGCTTTCCTGATAGCTCAGCAAGCGATATACCACCGACATCTGCCCGGCATCTCTTTCTCCTGGGGTGGGATCAGCCCCTCGATTTGGCCGTGGCCTGCCGGCATACGACGCTGTAGGACATCTTACATGTCCTTTGCTCAAGCTCAAGACAGCTACGAGGCAGTGCTTACCTGAAGTTTATTTGTCCCACGCCGGAAAAATACGCACAGCGTCGCACCAGTTGGGGTGGCCTTCGACGGATGGCTGCGTCGTTGCAGCCGCACAGCGTGTGCACAGGCAGCTCCAGTTCCAGCCGGCGCAAGAACAAGGTCCGGGACTCCAGGACTCGTACGAAGTAGTCCAGTGCCAGTGCCAGTTCACGTTCCCGTCCAGGCAGCCCAACTGCCTGGCCCATGCTTTGGTCCAGCAAGAGGGTGTAGCGGTTTCCAAGACATTTGTTGACAGCCAACCGCCTGAGCCAGTTGGCAGTAACACAAATCGGCAGCAAGCTATGTGACATCGGGTAGGAAAAGGAGACAGCCAAAAACGACGCGAGATACGCAATTGCCATCGCAACGGGCCTTTCTGAATCTGCGCCTTTTTTTTTCAGTCTTTCTTCGAACACAGCAAGGGTATGAAATTGCCAGTCACTTTAAGGACCGGGGATGCCAAACGCAAACAGTGAGGGGTCATGCAGGACTCGCCGCAAAAGAGAAAAAGGCAAAGAGGGGACACGAAGAGGAAGAACGAGAAAGAAATCATGTATCTTACAAAGTACATGCACGGAGTACATGTATGTATTATTCCGCACATACTCGTACAGCCATGGGTGCTTTACCCGTTACATTTGCTGCACTCTCTCGGTCGCCCGTTGAACAAACCCCCTGCCTGCGTCCCGAAAATGGTTTCGTGCATGAGGCTTTGCCCAAAAGACGGCCCTCCTCCCCGGCGCCGGCGCCACCTGAACCCCTGTTTGGGTAGCGTGTGTACGAGTAGCGTTCCCAAAAAGAAGTCGGGGAAGAGGCCAGAAAATACTCCGTACCCGACGAGGGAAAGGGGAAATAGCAGAGGGAGGCGGGACTGCTTTCCCCCTTTCCATCCCCCATCCTGACCACAGTGGCCTTTTATTTGCTTTTTATTTGCTTTCTTTGTTTTTGTTTTTCCTATTTTAAAAAAGAAAATAAAGGGGACAGACTTTGCCTCGAGCCAAACGAGTTATAGACTCCAGATGCGGTGCGGGTGCGAGTATATTCATTCAGCTAGGAGACATATTGGCCTGGGACGAGTCTAGCACCGAATCCTACTGCGCAGCTAAATGTTTTGACCGCAAGGCCCAGACGATGCACGGAGATGCGAACAGACGGAATTCCAATTACATGTAAGATACTTACTACGAGTATGCAAGGACACACCAAAAAAAAGCCCAAGAGCGGAGCACCGCTCCACGCACTGGTCGGTATCATTTGCAGAGCGGTCGAGCTAATTACAGCTTTCGACGACTGGTAGCTGAGTCTCTTGTCCTCATCCTCCCCTTCCTCCTCCTATTTCCCTCGATGATCCTTCTCCGGGACACCACAGACGGTATATCTGTGCAACTCCCGAGCCATCCCGCATCTAGGCCAGCCCCATGCCCATGCCTGTGCCTACATATGTGCTTATGCTTGTGCCTGTGCCTGCTCGTTTTCGTGAATTTATATTTATGACCACGCCGCATATTGCGTTGCACAGAGAGAAGGGGGACTTGGGCAGCAAAAGACTTTCCAACGAACCAACGGCCGGAAATATACAAACGCAGCGACAAAACCCGATGTGCATACGACCAGGGCTGGGGCGATGGACAAAGTTTGATGAGCCACGTTCTTCTAAATGTAATCGTACAGGAAAAAAGAGACAAAAAAACACGCCAACCATCGGCACTCAGGCGGGCCCGAGATGATGCCCGGCCTTGGTGATGAACAGACGCAAAACTCGGCACCTGGGGGACCACTAGGGCCACTTGGGGCTGGCTTGGGGGGGCTATTGAGCCACTACGAGCACTTGGGTTTCTTCTGGACATCTCACTATTGGCAGCTAGCCCTGAGGAGGCTTAGATTTGCGAGTCGAAGATATGCAAGGATGGAAGCAGAGGCTTTTTGGAATTACTCGTATGGCGTGTTGGCTGATTCGGGGGGAGGGGAAGAAAAAGGGCGCTAGAAGCGACAGCAGAGGTGGACTGTGCCAGGCCTGCCAGGGGAGGAAAAGAACAGAGCAGGGGCATTTTCTTCTCGTACTCTGTACATTACATGTATCTTACGTGGAGAACGATGCTCCCCTGCATATTACGGAATGTACGGCGCTGTACTTGTACGAGGATGAATACGAATGCGAGGGTGGTGAGAAGACCTGGACGGAGAATATAAAAGTGAAGCAGAGATCTTCGAAATTATCGAGTACAGTCTGAGGATGAGAAAAAAAAAATGAGGAGATGCGTTTTTGTGTATTAGAAAGGACACGGCTACTCCGTACATATACATGTACAACATATCACAGCATCCTCGGATGGGATATTGCCGCAACGAAAAAAAAGAAAGGAAAAAAAAAGCACAGGGCAGGTAGTAGTGAAGAGAAGAAGAAAAAAGAACAAAAACAGCGCACGGGGAAATCAGAGCTAGGCCAGCAGGCTCGTGCGCCCATGTCCGGCCGTTATTACTGCTCGGGAGGGGAAAAGCCCCAAGACACGAAAATAGGGGAATTGTGGGTGGGCCGCTCAAGAATTAGACGTGTCACATTATATCTATGTGCGCTTGGCCATAAGGGACAATCAGCGCATCAGAAATTCAAAAGGGAGATCACTCCGACAGGGGGAGGGGTGCCACAAAGACGAGACAGAAAAGGACCAGGCAAGGCAACAAGTTAAGACTTGATTTCCTACTTCTTTTCGGTCTGTTTTTTAACCCTGGTCATCACTGACCCTGCCACCCTCCATGAGGTATTCCTTGTCGATTATCAATGAAGACGAGCCAGATTTGCAGGAAGAAGAGTGAGACAGGGAAAGAAGAAGAGAAGAAAGAATATGGTGGTTTTGGAGAAGGGGGCCGTTGTCAATCATGTCTTACCTTCATACATATATACAAAAGTACAAAAGTACCATGCATACTCGTATTAACTCATAGGACAATATATGAAAATAAACATAAAAACAACACAAGCCTTGCATCGCATAAACACAGATGTGCAAGCGGAAAAGTGCATTATTTCGTGCACAGCAAAGTCGTGGCCAGACTTGTGTAGAGACACAAAAATACAGTGCAGAAATAGGCTCAAACGAGACACATTGACAGAAGTGTCTCGGATGTTATTTTGTCGGCGGTGCTGCCCAGACATTACATCTATTGCCTGCCGTATGTGTCTCCTATTTTCCATCTTCTTTTCTTTCCTTCTCTTTCTGTTCTCTTTTTTGTCCTATGTTGGCACCCTTGCCATCCTCCTCGCCATTTCTCTCGTTCTTTTCCGTTCTTCTCGCCCTCCCTGCTCGAATCCTCCTTTCCTGGGGGGGATGGCCGGGCCCAAACCAGCTGCCCTTTTGGCATATCCCGAGCAAACGCAAGCAAAGACTGGGGTTTGATCCTCTCTCATCCACGAGTACTCCGTATTCTGTTGACCTTTTGCCATTCGCCCTGTCTGACAGAGTGGCATATATGGACTCACATATATGTAAGATACATGCATAAAATACACACTGCGATGAACGCAAGCGTGCTCACTGCCTCTACGGGTATGCCGTGTGACGGTTCGGAGCTTAATTGGCGTCTTACTACGTAGCCGTTCTGTACGAGTACTTGTACTTGTACCACGGCCCCCGAGACACGTAACGCATTATGGCCTTGTTCTCGGACAACTGGAAAGGCGTAAACACAGCTCGTTTAACCTTCTTTTTGCGTAGGGCAGCAGTTGTGCTGCACGCACTGCCCGCACGGATAACGGATCATATTCCGTGAATTAATGGATAAGCTGGCCACCAGCTAAACCGGACAACGGTAATGAAAGATAGTTTTGTGCTTTGGTCTATCCTTTTTCGTGCCCTTGGACTCAGTCGACTGCCGAAGGAGGACAATGCTTCTCAGGGGGGGCTGAGCCGCGGTCGGGGGAAGGCCCTGCAGTGCACGGGCGCAAGAGAGAAGATTTTAAAAAAGAAAAATACAAGGCGACCGGCATCTTAACAGGAAGGTCTCTGCAAAGACGGGGTTCATCGTCGGCATGGATTCTCGTACATGTACATGTACACTTGCTGTGCGTCTAACCTAGCCTAGCCACTCGTAAGAACATTGACTACTTGAAGGATTCGCCCAGAATGAAGAGAAAGAAGGTGGGACTGGAAAGAAAGATATTCTAGAAAATGCCCAGGTTATTAGAACTAACTATGCCTTGGTCTGTGCCTTTTTGTCCTTCCAAAAAGGAAAAGGAAGACTGCAGAGATAATAAGGAGAAAATAAGATAAAGGGGATGTGAAGCTTTGGCCATCTCATCCTTCCTGGTATCCATCGTTCCGCGTTGTCGCTAGTTACTGTATGTACATGTTACATTTACGAGTATGTTTTTTGAGTCCCCAGTCATTTCCTCGTCTTGCTCGTTCTTTTTCTTTCCTTTTTCCTTCCTATTACCACCCCCCTTTCCCCCTCCCTGTCGGGGCAGGTCACCGACGGCAAAGACCGACTTGCCGATGCGGCTGGTTCCTCAGAAGGGGAGAGATCGTCGCGCCATTCATGACAGGTTGAAAAAGAGGCGCTAGAAATCAAAGAAGTACGGAATACGTACCCAAAAGGCATACTTTGCACACCAAAAGTACGCCCGCACTACCACTGTCACTACCACGATTTGCACCAGGTCGAATCAAGCAAGCCACCCCTGTTGAAAGCAGAGCTCCTATTCGTGCCTTTAGCGAGAGCGAATATTGGCAAGAGCGCGAAAGAATGGAAAAAGGGGAGAATACGGGAGGAGACAGGAAATCAGACACTATTGTCATGACAATCAGAAGGCCAGGGGACGAGACAAAAAGACCCTTCAAAGACACAAGAGCACGAGACATTGCTGAGGTATCTCTGATCTGTACTCTTCTGTTCGTATACATGTCTTCTTCCACTTGCGGAAAAAGATGCCGTCCAACGGTGCGTCTCCAAGATACGCAGATATGCAGGCAAGTCGCAGATAATAAAACAATGACCTTCCTGTTCTGTGCATCTGCCCCTTTTGCCCAGGCTGTGTCTCGGGCTGCCCATGCCAGCTGTTCTCCCTTTTTTCGCTATCTTGATATTGGCCTGGCAGGAGGCTGTTCTACACATACTCCGTCCAAGGGAGTAAAAAAAGAGAAAAAAAGAAGAAAAAAGCCAATGTTTACAACGCTGGCTGGAGCAATTATTGATACAAATGCCAGGGAATATAAACGCAAGATTACTAGGAACCTTTGGCTTTGGAAGAAATAAAAACAACTCGAGCAGAGACTCGCAGGGGTGCAGAGAGGGAAAAGAAAAGAAAGTTAGCACCAGAAGCAAAAAGCAAAAGATGAAAAGAAACAAGTCAAGATCGTGCACTATTGCTACAAAATGACTGGTAAGATAGTGCCCCATGCCAGAAGTGAGGCACAAAAGCAATGCCTGCCACAGATGCGCGGGTGAATCACTGTACGGCGTACTCAAAATACTCGAGGGTTCTCAACGACAGCTGCCACCCAACGGATTTCTTTTCCAGCCGCCGACAAATGAGACGATGTCTCTCTCGATTTTGACTGCCCTCGACTGGAATGCCATGCGAGCCCTCTCTCGTCAGTAGCCTCAAAATAAGGATTAAAAGGCATAACAGACCCTCCTCTCTCCGCCCACCAAAAAAAGGATCAAAAGGACCGCAAAAATACACCGAAATGCACCCATGAGAGCCCTTACCACATGGCGATTCCACAGCGCAGTAGCTTCCTTGTTGGCTCCTCTTGGCGCCCTGCATCCCTGGCCAAAAGAGGACGTCACTTCCGTACATGTACCGGGGCAGAAAACACACTAATATCGCACAATGACACGACGCTCGGAGGGCAAGGAGCAAGCACTTAGGCGAGTACCACCCCAGCACGCTACAAGAACACCACTGCCATGGAAGGCGCTGCTGTGGAAGGCAGGCAGGAAAAGTGAAGGGAGGCTAGGAGGACTGGAAAGGGGAGGAGCGGGGGTAACTTGAAAAGAGAGAAGGAGGCTCGAAAGAGGGTGGCCGACTGAGACGCCGCTACCAGGAAGGTGCGTCTTGGTGCGTCACCGTAAAATAAGCAAGTGTGTCTCTCCTTCCCTCCTTCTCGTCCTGCATCGTTTGGCAAGAAGGCCACATGGAAATTCTGTAGCGTGGCCATGGCCGGGAAACGAGAAGCAAGGAGGGAAACGGCGAAAAGGGCAAGAGCCAAAAGGAAGCAGAAAGGAAAGAGAAGAAGACGAGAAGACAAGGGACAAAACGCCACAAATCAACAGGAAATCCGATAGATTGACCACAGAAAATGACAGCCTCCCCATATTTTCTTTTTTTCCCTCGTGTCTTTTTCCTCTTGTCGTCTGCCGGCCGGTCTGCCGCTGACCTTGTCGCACTGCCGTCTGCCGTCCGCCGTCTACCGCGCCAAGCCAGAACCTGGCAGAACATCCCTCACGGACAGCAGATCGACAAGATGACGGAAAAGATAGCATCCTTCATTCACTGGATGTTCTTGCTTCTTGCAAGATTTCTTCTTGCTTCTTGCAAGATTTCAGTTTCCTGTTCTGTCTGTTCTGTCTGTTCTGTTCTGTCTGTTCGCTCCTTCCTGTTGAAGCCTCACACGCATAACGCCTGCTCGTTCTCACTGCTCTGGAGCTTCTCCTCTTGCCTCTCCTGCAGCCCCTGTCCCTGCCCTCTCCACATCCGCCATTATCTACGCTATCTAAGTGCCACCCACCCAAGGAAAGAGCCCTAATACGGACAGTACCATGGACAAGCGTGGCCCACTGGGGGATATCCACTGCCACGAAAAGGCACCTTAGCCACAGAAAGCGACGAGTGTCCCCGCCTGCAGCCTCTTCCTCTAGCTTTCGAGCCGGCCATTTGTTGAAAGTAAAAGAGAAGAAAGAGGAAAGAAGAGAAAGAAGAGAAAGAAGAGGAGAAAGAAGAGAGAAGGAGGAGGGGGAAAGAAGAGAAAGAGAAAGAGGAGAAAAGAAAGAGAGATCTAATCTCGTCTAAACATTAGACAAGCAAGAGCATCGTATGTTTCAATGTCGTTGTCTGTCATAGTCGTCATCCTCGCTTAATGTACGGAGTAGTCTGCGTCTTATTTCTCATAGAGATAGTATCGTTCACAAGAGTGTTTCCCCCCTGCCTATTACTATTCGCGTCCTTTTTAGTATTTCTATTTACATCCTCGGATCTTTGCTTTGGTTGTGATATTCAAACTCTAAACTAGAGACTACAAGTACCGTGCTTACTAGAACGGGGCAATACTGATATGGACTGTGCTGGAACGGAGTTCGGGGCGGTCCCGTCCATGAAAGCCTTGCCCCTTTCTCCCCTCTTCAAAGACAAAGGAGGCGATGTTGCGGAAATGCCGGCAGCCAGGACTTATTGTGAGCGAAGATGACGAAACGGATAATACGGAGTAGATTAGGAAAAGGTAGTGCTCCATTCTTCATTGGTCTGGCATCGGTGCGGGTTGTCTCTTTCTCGTTAATTGATTAACTAGTTTTTGCTGAAAAAAAGAAACAAAAAAAGAAAGAAAAAAAGAAAGACGAAAGAAAAACGAGAAAACAGTAAAACAAAATAAAAGGATCGTTAGCGTTAGGTGATAGGGCCTCGAGAACAAACACAAGAGCCCAAGGCTGTGTGACAGCGGAAAGACGCCGCTCTCCGATAAACGTGCAAAGGACAAATTCAAAGATGACGGACAATAAAGTAGGATATGCCGTAAAGGCATGCCTATCTATCTGCCTTGCCTGCACACCCTCTTTTTTCCTGTCCCGTTCGGCCTCTCCCTTTACTACCTCCTTCCATCTCCGGACCAGTCGCTTCGACACAGAACATTGGTGTGTCCGGCCCCTATCGCCGTTGAGACATTTTGAGACTGTCCCCCCTCAAATGGAGAAATAGAGACAAGATGGAAGCTTTGGATCCTCGGCATTAGCTCCCACTTTGTCTTTGTCCCGCTGTCAAAAAAAAAGGAACGGGACAAGAGAACTATTCCTTTTAGAAAATCAAATCTGAAGCGAGGCCGAAAAAAAGTACGTTTTTTCTGCAATTGTGCAGACGCCGGCCGTCCAGAACCAGTTTAGCAGGGAGGGGTTTTGGGGAGCGCTTTAGGAAAAGCAGAAAAAGAAAAAGAAAAAGAAAGGAAAAAACGGACACGGAGACTGGTGCTCCCGCCTTGTCTGCCGTGTCCGCGGCACTTGTGTTATAACTCGAGGCTCAAAGTTATATCCGCGAGTGGATAATGCCATCAGGCTACAAGCACAGCTCTACTCGTAACAATCAACAAAGTAGGCGAAATTATATAAATATACGGAGTGTAATATAATCGCATAAAGTAAACACCGAGTTGCTCGGCGCTGTGCTTCCCCTCACGTTGGGAAACCTGGATACCGGGAAACAGATTATTAAGTCTGACCTCGCCCGAGGACATGGCAAGGGCGCCGGCAGGCCTTTGCATCTGGGACCGTCCTCGGATGGCCCTTTCTGCCAACGCTTCGAACCAGGGATATCTCGATGAGTTAGGCTCGTATGGGGGAGGATATCGACTTGTGGGACTGGAGGACGGAATACCGCGTTCTCGCCCGAAATGAATCTTGTGTCTAGAACTGGTGTAGCTTTCAAACTGAAAGAAGAGGATAAATGAGATACCGAATATGCCCAACGGTGTTAGTGTAAGCCCGGGAAGACCTTGCATGTCTTTGCCTCCTCCTCCCTGATTTGGGACACTCAGTCCGTCCGTGCTCTGCTCTGGGAAGACAACCTCGAAACCCCACCTCTCAGCCACCAAGATGGTCGCCAAAATTGCTTTCCCCTCCAGATGCCAGGATAAGGTGCTGTCTTTAATGGCATGTAACCTGGTATTTCGTGCATAACAAAAAGACGTGCACCGTTGAAGAGGGGGGTTTAAAAGGCTTATTTAAAATAAAATCTTTATTTTTTTTCAAAAAACGTTACGTTACGTCTTTTCTTTTTCTGTGCAACATTCTCCTTGCTCTAAAATATGTTAAAACTAATACCATCAAGACGTTTTGCTCTGTATACTACGTCGTCGTATTATGTTGTGATTAAAAGCAGTGTGAAACAAATATATAATGATAGAAAGTCAAATAATAGGCATAGGGCACATATATCCAACCAAAATGTCAAAAAAATCAGATGTAATAAATTAGCAAAGAACCGTGCCGCTGTATCCATGTCGCTCCTCAAACCGACATGACGCCTGGCTGCCCGGAGAGTAAAACGGTAGAAAAAGAAAAAAGCGAAGCGCCATCTCCAGCAATGTTATTTTTTTAGATTCTTCTTTTCGTCTTCGTCAAACAACACAACACAGGGCACCGCCGCGTGGTCTGCTCTCAGAGCCATTGTGTTCTTTTTGGTGTATCGATTTGTTCTTCTTTGAGGTCGTTGGTCGTGGTCCTGGTCGTGTCTCGCAATGCGGCACCGCCGCTGACTCTATTTTGCGGGGTCGGCCAGCTTTCCTTCCGCTTTTGCTTCTATTGTGGCTGGTTAGTTTCGCTTCTCGGCGGTTGTCTGGAAGAGAGAAAGAAGAGAGAAAGACGAAAGAAAGAAATTCACAAACCTTTCACTTGCTCAAACACCTTGAGCATCTTGCGCCGGGCACCCAGTGCGTTGACGCCGCGCTCCTCAAGCTGCTTGTCGTCCAGCTCAACCAGATCCATCCACTGCATGTCCTTGAGGTTATCAGTGTACTTGTGCAGACGCAAGCTGCGCAGCCAGCTGGGAATGTCCTGCAGCAGGGTCGGGTCGGTCGGGTCTTCTGGGGGCTTTGAGCTTCCGCGACGCCCGCGCGGCGAGCGACCACGGATAATGTCGGAGTGGTCCGAGAGGTAGCCTTCGTGATGGCCGCCCAGTCCCAGCTGGCCCAGGTTCATTCCACCCAGGTTCAGAGAGTTGCTCATCAGCGAAGAGCCGTCGTAGGCGCTCAGGAAACCATTGTTCTGGGGCGACGTGAACGGCATGCCGCCAAAACTGCCCTGCATCGCAATGCCGGGAGAGTTGGGCCGTGATCTATGGGCGCCAAAGCCAATCGAGCCCTGGCCGGGGACAGCCAGCATCGGCTCGCTGCGCAGAATCTGCCCGTGCTCATTCACCATCACAACGTTTGTGCCACCAGGAAGCTGGATCGTTGGCTGGGGAGACAGTGGGTTTTGCGCGCCGGGGGCATCGTTGGACCGAGTGCGGCGGAACTTGCGGACATCGTCGAGGAAAACGCGGTTGTTGACAGTCGACAGGGCAGCCAGCTTCATGGCCGTGGCATTGGCAACCATGTCGGCCTGGTTTCCACTCTGCTGTGGGCTGAAGTTGGCCACCATTGGCGTGTTCACCATTGATGCCCAGTTCCCGCCTCCACCGTAAGGCGACAGCAGGGGCAGGTCGGCAGGCTTGTCGGCCGTAATTGTCTGCGGGGACAGGGTCATTGGCGGCCGAGGAGAGCGGAGGCCACGGCAGACGGGGGCGGCTGGGAGAATTGGCCCATCGGCGGCTGTCCTGGAGAAGTGACGGGGGGCTGTGCGGCCGTGGTCGTGGAGGGGCCCATGGCGAGGCCGGGTTCTGGCCGTTCGACGGGCCAGGCAGGGACGTGGGCACTGCCGCAGCATCGGCAGGGGTTGCAATGGTCGGCGTGACCAGCGAGTTGCGAGGATCAATGGCACTGTTGCGGTTCGAGACTGGCGGGTTGCCGGTCTGCTGGGTGTACTTGGCCTTCTCCGTCGCGATCGCGGCAGCGGCGTCAGGGAACATGGCGTTGATAGTCGAGGGGTCAAGGCCAGACTGGCGCTTGACGGACATCATTGAGTTGCGGGCCATGGAGTTGCGAGCAGGGTCCACACTGAGCTTGTTCATTGCGTCACTCAGCCGGTTCGACATAGGGTCTGTATCACGCGAGTGTTAACTCGAGACCAGTCTCGGTAAAATTAGAATGATGCAGCTGCAAATTCAGAGCAAAAATTCAAAGCAAAAAAAAAAACGGACCTTTGTCAAAGTTCGCCGGCGACAAAAGACCAGACATGGGATGGTTCTTACCCATTTGCCGCAGCACCTGAATAAAGAAGCGGATCTGAACTTGGGTTGTCTGCTGGAGCAGAGCGTAGAGCGCGGCCGTGCGCTCAGCTTCGCTGAGTACGCGGAACCACTGCTCGATGGCGCTGAGCTCGTCCTTGAAGTCCTGGTCCAGCGTTGCCGCGGCCATCTCCTCCAATGTGGTCTCGTACTGGTCAATGTCTGCAATCCACTCCTGGGCAAGCTTGTCCTGGGGGTCGAGATCACCGATGCCGGGGGGCGGAGGCGGCTGCGACTGGCCGTAAAAGTCGGAGGAGGGACGTATGCGGCTAGACGGGCTGGTGCCGGTCAGGGCTGCCATATCGGCGGACGCTCGGAGGTGCGCATTGCCGGCCATGGTGCGAGACGAAGGCGGCCGGAGGGACGAGGGTTGGCTGGCCTCGGGCGTGCTCATACGGTTGGCGGCGAGGTTGGACATGTTGCACGAGATCGACGGTGCCGAGTTCGCTGCCACGAGAGACGAGAGAGGGAGGCGGGAGGGAGGGTGAGAGGAAGTTGAGGTCACAGGATGTGCGCGGCGAAAAAAAGGAAGAGAGAGAAGAGAAGGAGAGAAAGAAGGAGAGAAGAAGGAAGAAGAGAAGGAAAAGAAGGTCAGGAAGAAAAGAAAAACGTCGTGCGTTGAGAAGCACAAGAACAAAAGTTGAGGATACGTTAGAACGAATAAACAGAAAAAGTCGAAACAGGAGGCAATCAGCAGAGAAGGCTAGAAAAGAAGGTATGCCAGGAGAAAGGTACGGGAAAGGTACGGGGCCGATTTGCTGGCAGATGAAACAGGGCCAGAAGGCTGTTCGCCAACGAGTACGAGTACGGAGAAGGGGATGTGTGGGCGATCAGTGGCCCGTGACAAGCAGCGCGTTTCGAGATTTTCGAAGGACTGGCCCGAAGATGCTTGGAGAAAATACCGGTTGCGTGGACACGGTCGAATCGGCTTGGCGAACAGATGCCGAGAGAAAAGAAGTAGAGGATGTTGGGCAGATATCAGACTGGCTTCGTGGGCAACGGCGGGTAGGACGAAAAGAAACGGCGACAGAGCGGTGTTCTCAGGTGGCCGGCGTTCGTGAAGGAGATACGAAGAAGAGAACAGCGAGACGGTAGAAGCTGTGGGGACCCTGCAAGGGTTATTTTTTTCTATTATTTTCGTTCGAAACGGCTCCTGCAGCTCAGCTGCCCTAGAGAAGGAGACCTGACGAAAGAGGGGAGTGCTGAGGATGGCGACCGATTCTGGAGCAGAGGCGTGAGAGCAGTTAGCGGCACAGTGCTTTTGTATCTTACGTGGTAAGATAATATAATAATAGGAGCAATGCAACATGGAGGCACAGAACGCATCAAGTCCCGTAAGCTAGAGCGGTAGCTGAGGCGAGGCCAGACCAGGGAGGGAGTGTGAGCTTTCAGGGGGTAGCAGTGGTGTGGGCGAGTGGGCGAATTTCAGGTTCGCGGAGCCAAGAGGCAGTGAGCGAGACAGGGGCTGCCAGGCCATGCTATGCTGTCGTGGTACGCCGTTCCGGGGAGAGACAAGGTCACGATGGGCCACTGTGCGAGCTGCCGGGCCACGTACATACTCTAACTACAGTCTTTGGACGACAAGGCGGCAGGCGATCATCGACCCATCAACCGGGAATGGTGCTGGGGAGGAGGAGCTGCTTGTAGACGTAGACGCAGCTGGGGCACGGAGAGGGAGGGCAAGGACGTGGCATGCAATGCTTCGAGGAGCAGAGAAGAAGAGGGGTTTCGTTGGGCGAAGACTCACAGTGTACATGTACGAGTACTCGTATTGGGCTGTGGTGGGCCAGCAGCAAGTCCAGGCTGAAGCCACAGGTGCAGGTGTAGATGCAAAGGCGGTGCAGGAAGAAGCGAAGAAGCAAGACGCGCGAGACGGCTTGACAAGAAGGACGAGATGGCCTGACCAGACTGCCCGGGAGCTGGCGAGAGCACAGCAGATGCGGGGGAAGAAACGAGACGAGGGGAACAGGACCGTCTCGAGGAGGTTGGCTTTGTTCTGGTCCTCAAAGGGCACGACAACACGACTCGAAGGATCCGGAAATCCAACAGAAGAAAATCCAAAAGCGGGCGGCTCCAAAAAAGGGACGGGACAAAGAAGCAGTGGCCAGCAGACCTGCAGAATATTAAGGGGGACAAGGCGTCGGGCGGAGCAGACGTGGAGGTGGCAGAAAGAGAAAAGGGGGGGGAAGGTGATAAACACGGCTTTTGCTGGACTGCGAAGCGAACGAAGAGGAGCAGCGAGCGACGGGCAGTGCAGTGCAGAGTGCAAATGCAAAAAGACGAATAATAGCGAGGGAATGAATCAAAGA
Organism: Sporothrix curviconia; assembly: GCA_016097085.2. NCBI lineage: Eukaryota > Fungi > Ascomycota > Sordariomycetes > Ophiostomatales > Ophiostomataceae > Sporothrix > Sporothrix curviconia. The sequence goes on from JADMNF010000033.1 coordinate 39,847, forward strand.
TGCGACCTGGCACGCTCGCAGCAGCGGAGGCGGTCGATGGAAGTCGGGCATGGAAGGATTGGGAAAGAAACTTCTGAAACGATGGACGCCATTAGGCCAGGAGTACTCGTACCTCGGCGCTAGCCTGTGTTGGCCGCGCCTTCCCAAGCGGTGAAAGAAGGGCAGAAAGGGAGAAGGAGCGATTGGTTTGCTGTACGATCATGTTTAAGTGGGGCTGGAACGGAGGGCGAACCTTTCTCTTTATTTTTCAACTCGGAAAACAATAAAACAATTCATCACGAAGCGAAAAGAGAGATGTTGGTTTCCAAGGCTTTGCTTGCTTGTACTGGGCCGGCTGGAGTGTCAACACATCAAAAATAAAAAAGAAGCTTTAATATCGCTGTCGATCGTGTCTCGCGGTCTGCCCGCCGCTTGTGGCCTTAAGCATGTCACATGACCACGACGGGAGGAACAACAAAAGAACATGCCAGGTATTAATTGGCGTCGATGATATCGACTGCCATGATGTCACCATCAAAAGCCTAGGTCAGCTAAAATGCAAAATGAACATATTGCATCAATACGCATCAATACATGCATCTATACAGACGGCAAAGCAGAAGCAAGATATTGGTGACACAAAGTCCTGACATCCATACCGATCACTGATTTATGAGAACTTGTGCTTTGAAGAAACGTGAAACTTTATTGTTCTAGTATTGTGGCTGCGGAAGCTCGCGCTGGTGTAATTTACGTGACACGTCCTACTTTGACCATCCTTTGCGGCCACTTACCTTTGCGTACGCAAAGAACCCGTCCAGAGCAGGCAGAGTCAAACGGCCGTCACCTGTCCTATCATGAGAGATACCCAAAGAACAGACGAGGGTCGTTGCGGGTGTATCTACGAAACTGCGGAGCAGCTTTACGGACTCTGTTCTCCTGCTCCACGTTCGGCGACCGGCGACGAGGAGGCGAGGGGCCTCTGGCAGCACCCACGGCCGGAACTCTCAGGGGACGCTCGACGACGGGAGGCGAGGCTCTCACGGCCGCACAGGCTGAGGAGAGTTGCGCCGACGCGGCGATGCCCTACGATTTCCCCGTGCCTGGGTTGCCGTGTCGGCAATGAGGGCAGCCACTGGCTGTAGTAGCTGATCTGTGACGAAACCACGAACGAGTCCCAGCAGATTCAAGGATGCAGCCTTGGCCATCAGCGTGCGCACCGGATTCTGCGCCCAGACGGTGCTGCAGAATTGGATACCTAGAGACCGTATGGGCACGGCCGGAATCTGCCTGACCTGGCTCGGACGCCGTCTTGGAGCCACGGCCGCAGGAGGCGCCGTGTCAGTATTCGACATGTACACGTCGTCTCCCTCTTCGCTAGACGACGACTCGTACACACCACGTTCCACTTTTCGTTCTCGAGCAGAATCTCACCGCGCTGGCGCTTCAGCTCGCAGACGCAGCAGAGGTCCAGCATCTCGTACCGCTGCTGCCAGAGAATGCGCTGCCGGACAACGGCCACACCCCAGTTGCAGTAGCCGCACTTGCGGCGCCGGGCGTTTCCCCCGCCCCGCGTATTGTTGACCGGCCACCCATCTTGACCAGCGAGACGTGAGTACAGGTCCCGGACGATTGGACAGCCGGCGCGGCGGGGGGCTCGGCCGTTGTGCGTCTCCACCGCCGAGGTCTGCAAAAGGGTTCTGTGTGCGCTTAGCATGGCGGATGGCCTCCTCGGCGTGCCGCTTGGCGAGCTCGTCGTCTTCACACTGGCGCTTGCGTCGGGCCTCCTCAGCCATCGCAGCATAAGCTGTCTCCCGGCAGCTGTTCATCATGTCGGCCAGTTCCTTGCAGCACTCTCCTCGAGCCGCCGCTTGAGAAGGTCCTGGTCGAGGACGGGAGCAAGGTGCAGCGGATTCTGACGCTGCGCGTTTTGGCACATCTGAGCCTGGCGAGTCGGGTTGCGTCGAAAGGGCTCTGAAGCGGCTGAGGCTGCCGCTCTTGGGCAGCCAGCGTCTTCTTTTGCGGCCGCAGCATGCCTACCAGCTTCAGTGGTGCCTTGGGTGCCCGGGGCTCCCTGGCCGGGTTGTCTCCGGCGTCCGGGATCGGGGCCGAAGAACCACCTTGTTTGCAAAGCTAGAAACATGCCCCAGAGGGTGTTCGCTCACGAGTGCCTCGTTCACGTCCTCGGCAATGATGGAAAGATCCGTTGGCTTCAAAGGCGGACGGCGGATCTTTTTCCTCCGGGGGGCGGCTGCACCGAGGAAACACAGTGTCGCGGAGCTCTGCATCTTTCGGTGTCTTTTTATGGTGCATATCTTGTGCCACATCTCAGAGGCTCCGGGAAATTGCCGGCGAGTAAAAAAAAGGCCGGCTAGCCACGGAGTCACTCAAGGAGCTACGCAAGGAGTCCATCGAAAAGACTAACGGGGACTTTGCCGAGGACCTTGCCGAGGACCTTGCCGAGGATACTGTTGAGGTTCTCGCTGGGGAGCCTTGGTTTGTCGGCGTCGATGGTACCATGGCTGGTGTGGTAAATTGTGTGTGTATGTGTGTGGATGGCGGAGGGATATGATACTGCTATTTCGAGTAAAGAAAACTCACCTCGCTAGCCAGTCGTTTGAGTCGGTTCTGTTTGTATTTGAATGTAAATGCATCAAAAGTACAAATCTAGGGAAAGGGACGAGTCCCCGGTCATATATTTATTGTAGTTCATGACTGCCCTCGTTGTTCACGTTTGAACACTTTGATGGCCTTGCTCTTTATCCTCTTTCTTGGCTCTTGGAAGAAGCCTCTAAGTACAAAAATAGAAGCGCAGTGGAAGTTGAATGAAATAAGAAGAAAAAGGGGCCGTGAAAGAAAGAACTGTACGCTCAAAGGCTACTGGCCGCGAATGAACCCTGGTCTTGGTGGAAGAACAAAGGCGGAGAACAAAAGCATTGTTTACTTTGTCCTTTTCTTTGTTGTCCTTTTCGATTTCAATTCGAATGCATGCTCTTTCAGAGAGGGAGCGCTTTGTCAACCCAGCACCATCGGACAGGACAAAGACAACATACCATGAAGCTGTACTATTGTGCTTCATGACGATCTCCTTTCAAACTGACCAGGAAAACCGTGTTGATAATGGGTCTGTTCTTTGGCTTCAAGAACTTGCAACTTGCGACTCAAGGACAGTTTGATGCGTACCCTATGACACACTTGTGAGGCCAAAGGTAACGGGACTATAGTGGTAATTGAGAGCTGCAACATGTGGCCCAGTCTGAACACAATAGTTGACCGGTGGCACCCACAGGCTGTCGTCACTCTCTGTATAGAGGCGCGTGGTAGCGACTGTCCAAGGAGTCTTGCTGCCTGTGTCCTTATGGTATTGTAAGTACATTTCGCACTCTGTGTAGAAGAGAGAAAGAGCAAGTCGTGGAGCAAAGGTAAAGCGGCGGAGATGTCGGTGGTGTATGCGTTCTTTTTGGTGTTTGGTTGGAAAGCCACGGAGGCGATGCAAATGCACCGAAGAGCCTGGATAAGCTCCGGCTGTCAGTTCCAAGAGACTTCCAGGAACGTGAACAGATTACAGAAAACGGAAGAACAGGAGAACAATCGATATCACAATCGAGCAACCCTCGACAAGAGGTCGGTTTGCAGAGAGAAACGGCAGGCAGACTACTGCAAGACGACAGCAAGATATTGGCTGTGTGGTTTCGTTGAGGGATTTCGAGTATTTTCATCTATCCCGTAAGAGAAAGACGCCTCCGCTATCTTCCTTCAAGTCGGCTTAGAAGATGGTCCTTGCAGACAATGAAAAGCATGTACTCTTCAAGAGTGCATATTTCCCTCAACAATGATACAGGATATGGAGGTTTTGCTAGATTTTCTGTGTATCGTGAGATTGCACAGGGCACAGCAAGAAGCTTCTCGAGGTAATTTGCATCAAGAAGTTGATTTTTAAAAAGCGTCGATCACAACTGAGGAGGAAGACACTCGTTCCCGGCTGATACTCGACTTAGCCCACGTCAGAATCGCGTCTAGAGAGCGTTTCTGTCGGAGGGGCCGTGTATCATTTAAAATTGAACGGGGGACAAGTACGGAGTAAACACGTACATGTAGACTATCTTGTCAAGAGGAATGACCGTCTCGCCCTCATCCTCTCATTGCACATAGTGGAGAAGGCGACTCGTCTAGGAACAGACCAATACGCGGCATTATGGGGCTGCTTCTGGTGTCTGTGCGGTCTTCGCTCCTGCCGGCCTGTCGTGCCTGTGTTTTTGGGTCTTTGGGTCTTTGGGTTTGTGTGTTTGCGGCGTGACTGGATGCAGCATCTAGTAGCAGGATGATTGCCTGTTTGGGGCATGCATTAGTTCAAGCTATTGACTTTCTCTGGGCCACGGTCGTCTCCGTGTCTCCATACACACCACATTGCTCTTCTGCCTGTACGAAGTACGAGTAGTGCCTTCCTGCTTTCTCCAGCTTCTTATCTTAGAGGATGGATCAGCCTGAGAAGAGAGTAAAGCTGAGACGAGAATGGAATGTCAGGTGAAGTGAACCAGCTGAGCATGTTGTCACAAAGGCAGGGAAATGGACCAAAAAGGTTAGATCTTTGTCTTTCATAAATACTGCACTTGCTGTTTTGGTCCAGTTTCTCCTCCGTTCGACGAGATGGAGGGTCCGTATAAAATGAGGTTCAGATTCTTGGCAAAGTTTGCTCTTCAAGTGGCTTAAAGTGTAAAATTGTAGCGTTTTGGATGTGGAAAAACATGTCAAACCCGCACAGCGAGTCTCTTTAAAAGTTCTAAAAGAAGGGTGTCTCATGTCTCACGAATCTTGGCAAAACGCAAGTGTGATCATAGGATGGGGAGGGGGAGAAAGGCATTGATATGTTTCTCCCCACCCTCGATAGTCATATTTTTCTGTCTCTCTCTCTTTCAAAATGGCGACATCATTAGCAAGCTGAGAAAAGGGCACGTGCAATGCTGGTAACTTAAAATTTTGAGCATTGCAACAGCACAGGCTCGCATATGGAAAAGGGTGCACTTCACGGACACGCCGCTCGATGTGGATTTCTTTTGTGCTGTTCCTGGTGGGGAGGGCCTTGTTGGTCAGGGATAAGGCCTCTCTACAAAGTATGGTAACAGGCCAGAAGATACAAATCGTCCCATACAGTGTCGGCAGCAGCAACAGGGTAGAGAAATCGGACGCAACGGGCGAGTTGTACGGGTACGACGTAGTTTAGTTGCATTGCTCCGTCTTTTGAAGCAGCGTTCCTACCGGCTTCAAAATGGCTCAAATGCTTGTCTCCAGCAGCCAGACATGCCTTGCATCACCCACCTGCCTTGCATGACAATGCCTCATAATTCTGCATAGAAGAAGCGGCTGTGTTTCGTGACAAGGGCTATTTTTATCACTTTGAGGCCGACATTTTGTACTTCGCGGCCGTGATGGGGTTTGGTTAGGGGAGTATTCACTCGGCATCTACTGAATGGACCGCACCTACGAGTTAATATTCTCAAAGAGTGTGGTGTGAAGAGGCAATAAAGTAAACTACTTCGCAGGGGGGGCGAGACAGGGAGGAGGGGAGGAGGGACTGGAAGAGGAATAGGGGGAAAAGAAAGTTTGGTCAGAGTAGACCTGAACGGCGATCCCGAATAAAGGGGGTGCAGACCAACTTTTCCTGGCACGATGGAGTAATAGCAAGATGGAGTCGCATCTGGGATGACTATCACAGATATACTCGAGAGACCAAGGCGCGGGGGGGTGGAGGGGAGGGGGGTATGTGTGTGTTGTACTTCGGGTCTGAAGGAACTCCGGATGTGTGTTCTGACCTGGTTTTGACGGAGACTAGCCTGCTTCGACGGGAGCAACAAAATGATGCAAGTACCCCTACCCTTCTGCTCTAGAGGATAGGCACAAAATTAAGAAACATGGACAGTACTCGCATGGTTGGCCGGGACACTTGTGTGGTACTTCAGGGAGGAGCTACTTCGTGTAGGTCTATGGGGTTTGTCGTTGCAATATGGAGACGGCTAGAGGCTGGATATGGATGCTACGAAGCATGTCTATGGACAGAAAAGCCAAGCAGAGAACGAAGTCCTCGATCACGGCAGAAAGGGAATATGGGAAAGGGGAGACAAGAGCCAACAGTTCAAAAAACAACGAGTAGGCGCCGTCGCCCGTTACACTTTCTATAGTATCAAAACCGTCCTGGGTACCCGGATGCTAGTAGTCTATTCTTTTTCCCCGCCCGTTTATGTCTGCTTGCCAAGACACCAGGCATCGAAAGAATAAAGAATTCATTTAAATAGATATGATAGAACACGAGACAAGCCGCATTGGCAGACGCAGGGAATGCTGCAGAACGACACACGTGAGGGAAAAGGCGTGCTTGTCTCTCTTGCTGTCTCGACAGGGCGGAAACAACACGACAGAGTACGTAGTAATACTGAGGTTGATGTAAGATAAGTGAAGACCCCCATATTCTACTTCGTACACTTTGCATGGAAGGCTTCTAGAAAAGAAAAGTGGGGAATTGGTTTTCTTATCTTTGGTTCTTGTCACCCTTGTCTCGCTGCTATTCGGTTTATTGCTGATAAGAGATTTCTGGAGCCATGGACCCGAGGGAAATAAAAATTACGCGCGACAATTAGAGAGAGACAGAGATAAGAAGGCAAATCAAAATCACACAAGACGCCAAAACTCGCCAGCCACCCGACAACGAGAAACACGCCCCTGTCACATTGGCTCAAACGAAAACAAGAGAGATCCCTCGCCCGATTTTGAACGGCCTCGCCTATGAAACCTCCCACGTCCTTTGTGCCAACAGTCAATCATCTTTCTGCCAGGAGCCTTCTCGTCCCGATGGCCTTGCATGCATTGCCAAATTACACACGACTGTGGGTAACAAGACAAAACGTTGCGTCCCACGATCCGATAGCATGGCAGACGCGGGAAACCAAGAAGACGAAAACCAAGAAAACCAAGTATAGAGTACCGTACATGAGATCACGACATATTGAGTAAGGACAAGGCACGGACGCCAAATTCCACGTTCCTGGTGCCCGGCCGTCCTGTTCTCGTGCAAGGCTGACGTAGTGGACATGATGAGCCGCCGGGACCATGCGATGCTGTGATGGTCACTGCATGGCGGTGGCAACTTTTATGGACCGTGAGCGTCTTTGACGCACAGAGCGACAGATCATTGACGAAGTGCTCGTTTGCTGGAATGGGTCATCCAATATCAAAATAAATGGGGTCAAACTTCAACTGTGTGGAATACGGAGACACAGAATATACGTTGACGAAAGAGTGAGGCACAAACGGAAAAGACCATAATTATTTCCGAGAAAAAAAGCTCGTAAATGACCAATGCACGTCTTCCGCCCGCAAATGCCTAATAGACGCCAGGGCCGAATAAGCTTTTGTCGAGCAACAGACGGGGCACAGGCTACTCCGTACTCGGGCGGGCTGGCATGTCGTTCGTTGAGGAGGACGCGTTTTTTTTGGCTTGGGTCTGGGCTTGGCCGAAAATGGAACATGCCCCACAATGCCGAGAGATAAGGGAAAGTGCAGTGAGTCGCCAGCCAATGAGAAACGCCTCTTTCCATTGCTCTCACCTTTCCTTCCCTGTTTCAGGCCTGCTTAGGTAGGTGGCAGTTTCCCTGTCTGGCAGCATGGGCCTGGCCGTAGCGGAACGTAGTGCCCGTGTTCACCCTTTACTGGCGTCAGGAGCGAATGGGCAACTATTACTCAGTATGCCAGCCTCTACCGGAAAGTATTCCTCTTACAAAGAGCGACGACAGTGACCTATCAGGCCGCTGCAACGCCTGTATCGCAGCTGTATCTCAGCTTTGTATCTTAAGATATTGTTCTGACAGCTCAATTCGCCCCTGTCAGGTATCTTACCAACCAGCATGCGCCGTGACATATGTAAGTAAGATACTACATACATGTGCAAGAGACTGCGCGCTCGCCCTCTCTGACTCCCGCTCCTATTATTTGTCCAACTTCATCGAGGAGAGTGGTGGGCACGTCTTGGTCCTTGCTCTTTGGCCAGGCGCAGATAAGAAATACTGGAAGACATACTCCAGAGGCGCGAGAGAGCGAGGCCTGGGGAAAACGACAGGAGAAATGAATTCGCGTAAACCTCACAGAGCTTGCGATTAAATATTTGAGCTGGTACGATACGTGATGAGGAACGCCTATGATGCACGTATCCCTGGACATCTGCCATCCCGCGCGCGGAAACAGACCATCCCACACCCTCTCGTCCCTTTTGGATCTTACTGGTCTCTCTTGTCAACCCTTTATTAAATGTTCCGTCTGGTTGGCGATGTACGCTCGTTCCGCTGCGGGCCCTGGCGGGAGAGGGAGGGGCCCATGTCGTCTTCACCGAAGTTTATTGAGTCTGTCACTTTTATGTTGCCTGGAGTGTCTTGAATTTAATTGATTCTCTCTCTTTTTGTCTTATTCTCCTTTGCTCCTCGTAGAAGCCCTGCTAGTGTCCGCCGGCAAGAGCGACGTCACACTGCGGTTCTCCATCGCGAACGGGGAGAGTGGATGGATGAGAGGATGCACACGGTCAGCCTTGGCCGAACCAATTTAAGGAGCATCACAGAAATATTATCATAGCGAGTACGAGTATTGCAATGCACAGAGTGGCGATGGTGAAAGGAATGGGTATGTGCTCCCAGGGTGTTCTAAAACAGGAACCCCCACGGCTGCTGCCAGGGGACTCCGGGACGCGCCCCTTGCACTGGCCAACTGGGCAAGCCCAGTGCCGGTGCTCGTGTGACGCAACCAGTTGTTGAGCTGTATTACGGAGTACCTGCACGACGTATCGACATGCACACTCGCACTCTTGTTTTATTTTTATGAAATTTGGGGGATCACCAGCAGGATTGGTGGTTGACAATGTCTTACTATGCCAGGGAGTCAAGAAAAGACACGGGCTAGTGCAGTTGGGTATGGCAAACAAGGCGAGAAGCCGCTTCCTTCTCACTGCTTCTTCCTTTTCTCACGGCCGGTCTGCATCGACATTGAGTGGTAGTGGCGATGGTGCAACAACGATGGGAGTCATGGGCCTTACAGCCACCGTTGACACACAGCATCGACATCGATGTCCGAGATAGAGGAGTACATCGCTAGTGACGGGTGCTCGACTGACTCGGACGAGACCAAGACTCGCTAGTAAAATACGAGGCGTGAAGGGCTGCACCGACTGCGAGCCACTGAAGGGGAGAGAATAAAACAAAAAGATAATATCCCGGAACAAGGCTCTTTCGCTCGTCTGCCCAGAGAGTGGGCAGTCTTGCCCCGGAATTTCCATTATTCACTATCAGAGTATCAGAATATTATGAGAATACATACTATCAGAAAAGAAAGCAAACGCCTAACGGCCGGCCTTGGGGCAAGCCAGACAAAGAAAATAGTGAGAGGAGGCAGAGGCCGTTGTCCTTCGTTCGCTGAGCTCGAATCCGCGCTGTCCCATTTGCCAGGGCTGTTTTCTTATCTTTGCGTCCCACTTGGGCTGGACACTGGCGGCTTGGCAAAAGCACCACAAAACACAGGAAAGGACGACCCCCCTGTAAAAGATACACTCCAACGGGGGGGCCTACCCGTGTTAGTGGTCCCCTACTAGTGGCCTTGCGTCTTGCAATCAGGAATCCCTTTGTAGAAAGAAATACACATCGCCCTTCTGGGGTGGTGCCTTGGTGGGTGGGCTCAGGGCGATAATGCTATTATCTGGCAGGCACATAATTAAAATAATACAAAATATATGGCGAAAACAGCAGGGAAAATCAAAAGCGAAGAAAAGAAAAGAAAAGAAAAAGGAATACACGATAATCAACCGACCATCCTCCGGTCCGTCGTGGGTCGTATGGGAGGTATGGAGCACGCACCACTCTCGGCGCGCGTGTGTCTCTTGTCCTCTTGACATGGCCAGACCGTGAGTTGTAGCTGTGCCCCAGGTCTCTATGTCTTGTGTCTCCTCCCCGGTTGTCTTGTGAAATATATATATCTCTTTTAATTGTCCCCTACCCATAATCATATTTCCATCCCCTCCTTTTTTTTCTATTTCTATTCCTCATCCCCCCTCCTTCATTCTTCTTTTGTCTCTCCAGGCTTCCTTCTATTTTCCTTCTTCGTCCTTTCTTGGAAGATCATCAAGGCCCGGTTTCTTCATTCCGTTCCCTGCCGAACAGAAAAAAGGATTCCTCTTCTCGACTCTCCTTAATTTCCTTCCCAGCCTTTCCCCCCTCCATCACAACCCTCCTCGACAACCGCCCACCATGTCTGCTGGACCCCTCGAGGTGTACAACGGCACTGCCGGTGTCGCCAACAACGGCGGCGACTCGTTGACCGAGGACCTCAACGTCTACTACGCCAGCGGCGACTTTGCCTGGATCATGACCTCGGCCGCCCTTGTGCTGCTGATGATTCCGGGCGTCGGCTTCTTCTACTCTGGCCTGGCCCGCCGCAAGTCTGCGCTGTCGCTCATCTGGCTGTCCATGATGAGTATAGCAGTCGTCAGTTTTCAATGGTTCTTTTGGGATATTCCCTCACCTTCTCGCACACCGGCAGCTCCTTCATTGGTGACCTGTCCAACTTTGGTCTGATGAAGACCCTCGCCCAGCCGTCTGTGGGCAGCAGCAAGATCCCCGACATTCTGTTCTGCCTGTACCAGGGCATGTTCGCCGCCATTACGTGAGTTTACCCGCACCTTTTCTTTCGTTCTTCACTCTTCTTCCCTTCTGACGACGATAGTCCTGCCCTCGCCATCGGTGCTGCTGCTGACCGCGGCCGCATGCTGCCCTGCATCGTCTTCATTTTCATCTGGGCCACCATCGTCTACGACCCCATTGCCTACTGGACCTGGAACGCCAACGGCTGGACCTTCAAGCTCGGCGGTCTCGACTTCGCCGGTGGCACGCCCGTGCACATCTCGTCTGGCGCTGCTGCCCTCGCCTACTCGCTGATGCTCGGCAAGCGCACCGGCTACGACAAGAACGCGGGTCTGCCGTACCGCCCGCACAACGTCACCCACGTCGTCCTCGGCACCGTCTTCCTCTGGGTCGGCTGGTTCGGCTTCAACGGTGGTTCCGCCCTGGGCGCCAACCTGCGCGCTGTCATGGCCTGCGTGGTCACCAACCTGGCTGCCTCCGTTGCCGGCATCACCTGGTGCCTGCTGGATTACCGTCTGGAGAAGAAGTGGTCGACTGTCGGCTTCTGCTCTGGCGCCATTGCCGGCCTCGTTGCCATCACCCCTGCCTCTGGTTTCGTGCCTGCGTGGTCTGCCGTCATCTTTGGTGTGGTCGGTGCCATCGTGTGCAACTTTGCCACCAAGCTCAAGTTCTACCTCGGCATTGACGATGGCCTCGATATCTTTGCGGAGCACGCCGTCGGTGGCATGGCCGGCAACATCCTGACTGCCTTTTTCGCGGCCGACTACATTGCCCACCTCGACGGCTTCTCCGAGATCCCCGGTGGCTGGCTCAACCACAACTGGATCCAGCTCGGCTACCAGCTGGCCGACTGCGTCTCGGGCTTCTCCTACTCGTTTGTCATGACCTGCATCATCCTCTTCCTTATGAACCTCGTGCCTGGCCTGAGCCTGCGCGTCACTGCCGAGGAGGAGGAGCTTGGCCTTGACGATGCCCAGCTCGGCGAGTTCGCCTACGACTACGTTGAGCTGGCCCGCACGCCCTCAGAGCACATCAACGGCGAGTTTGTGCCCAGCTCGCCTGCCAGCGTCCACGAGGGCAAGGAGGCTGCTCCCCCCGTCTAAAGCGGCTTCTGTGTTTTCCCTTGTTTTGTTCAATCGAAACACAATTTTGTCTCTTTTCGTCTCGCGCGCTCTCGCTCTCCCGCTCTTCCTCACACACCTACGATACCAACTCGACTGATACCTTGTCCTCTCTGATTTGAGAAGAGACGCAACCTTTTTCCCTATTTTTTTAATTTTGCTCCGTTTCCCTTTTCTTTTTCCCCTCTCTATTTTCCTGCACTATTTGTTGGTTGTTTGGGTTGACGACAGAAAGTGACGGCTATATCTTTTTGTTACCTATTTTACGTATATATTATACCACAGCCTCGCCAATTTATTTGGGGAGGAAGAAAGCACATCTTTTTTTTACCAACATAAAGAAAAGGGAGAGAGACATTGCACAAGAGACTAAAAAGAGACAAACATGACTTCGGCTATATATTCTTATTTTGTAGTTTTTCGATAGCTTGATATCACCTCAGTTATCACACATTTTTCACTTCACATTCTCTCCTTTGTCCAATCATGTATGCCGATGTCTGCCTTTTGTTCTCTCGTCTCTTGTTCGCTCTTCTCCATCTTCCTCCCTACATAGCAAAGGACACCGCCGGCTCTTGTTTTTTTCTTCAACACACAAGACTCCAACAAGTAAACAGCCGCAAGGAAAAAGAAAGAGAGGAATGGTGGGACGAGACGGAGGACTTCATTAATGCCCCCATTCTTCGCTTCGTCAAAAGAGGCTATGGCGAGGAAGAAAAGCGTGTTTTTGCTTGCAAAGGGCGGTGCATCTTTTCCCATAGACTTCTTCTCTTCTTAGCTGTATTTTTATCTTTTCTGGGGTCTTTTTTGTTCCTGCATCTGCTCGTTCTCTTCTTGTTCCCCACTTGTTCTTCACTTGATCTCCACTTTAGTAAGTTCTTCACTCGAAGCTGGTTGTTGATGTTCATAATGCGTGTGTTTCTGGGGTCGTAGAGACATACGTTAGGTGCATAGTCAGCCTCCTATTTTCGTAATGTAATAGCAAACCTCTGCATCTTTGCAGCCCCTGGAATAATGTGTCTGAAGAAGCCAACATCGCGAGACTTGGTTATGCCAATATCCGATTTGCAGCAAAGCGGACCAACGTGTCCTGAAACAGACTAGTGCGCTTTCCCAAAGCCACCGCGTGGGTCTAGGAGGGCAAAGTATTGGGAGAAAATTATGTCTCTCGTCGATCTTATCGGCCATCCTTTTTTTTTCTGCCGCGCGCAATAGATTGAACTGAGCCCTGACCTTACCGACAGTTCGATGATAGCGAGTTCCACGACCGTCCACCACCTTTGAACAGGCCGTGTCGCTTCCCACAAACACCCGACACGTGCAGAAAGCATCCTCGTACATACTCCAACGAATTTCAAGCAACACAGAGAACAACTCGAAGCCCCCCAAATGGCAAACTCCTATCCCCGCCACCCGGCGTCGGGGGCGGGCAGCATTCGTCGCTGCCGCCGCGACCGTCCAACGGCTCACAGCTCGATTTCCGGCCGCCGCCGAATGGGCCTGGCGGTGGCCGCGGTGGAGGCCGCGGCGGACGCAATGGCGGCCGCCACAGCCGCAACGATCACAACGACCGCAACAGCAATAACGACCGCAACGGTCTGCCGGCGCGGCCAAACATGCACACCTTTGGCGGCGGCGACAACGGCCCGCCGCGGGGCGACTTTACCTTCCGCGCCGATAAGCCAGCGGGCGTGCAGGACGCGCAGCAGCACGGCGGCGACCACTACGCGCCCCGCGACAACTCAAGGCGGGACCAGGGCCGGGGAGGGCGCGACCGTGATCGCAGAGGCGGCCCGCTGTCGGGGCCACGGTCACAACAGTACGCTGGCAGCGGCGGCCGACGACACGGCGGCGCGGGACGCGACCACTACAGCGGCGGCAACCGGGGCCGGCATGGCGGGCGGGGCGGCGGCCACGGCGTCAACTTTGCCGACCTGCGCTTCCTCGCTGCGAACCGCCCGATCCTCAACCAGAGTGCGAGTGCCGCGGGCGGCGTCGTCCAGGACTTTGTAAAGGACAACAACGCGGGCACGACGTATCTGAACCTGGACGACCTGTCGGATAGCGACGAGGCAGAGATGGACATTTCGGGCGACGAGCAGGGCGACGACAGGGTGGACGGCGAGGTGGCCCCGCCGCGGAAGCGCGCACGGCTCGCGGCCAAGGGTGCAGACGAGGCGCCCAAGTGGTCCAACCCCGACCCCTACACCGTTCTCCCGCCCACCGACACGACGGCCGTCAAGAAGAAGGACGTGGTGCAGCTGATCCGTAAGGCGCGCGTGCAGGGCGAGAAGGCGGCGGCGGCGCTGGCGTCGGGCGACACGGAAGAGTTTATCTCGTGCGGCTTTGACAGCAGCAGCGACGAGGGCGAGGGCGAGGACATTGACGATGAGGCTGGCTTGGCAAGCGAGGAAGGCGGTGACAAGGGCAAGGCAGGCACGGGCTTCGACCAAATAGGCAGGAACGGCAGAATTGGCGGACGCGACGCGCCCGCAAACGCCAGGGTTGGCAATACAAGCAACACCTCGGCGCCCGCGTCGTCCTCGTCTCGCGTTGCACCCGCCGATGCTCCCAGGGCCCTCGTGCACAGCAGACCTCTGCATCATTGGCCAGCAACGGCAAAAACCCCGCCCCTCATTCTCTGCCTCTACCTCCTCCTCCTCTCTCTCGGTCGAACTCAGCACGTCCCGCAAACGCACGCACGACGACCAGCTCAAGCCGCTGCTGCTGCCGGACCATGCGATCCTGAAAAAGGCCACCAAAATGCCTGTCGGCGGGATTATTCTGCCCATGTGGCAGGTCAAGGCGCGCGAGCCGCCGTGTCCCTGGGTGGTCGACGACCACGACGCCGACACGAGTCACATGGGCGTGTGGCTGCACAAGGAGATTATCGACTTTTACAGCTTCGTCAGCCCGCGCAGCTTCGAGCAGCAACTGCGCCAGGCGCTGCTCGACGACCTCGACACCATGGTGCGCAAGCGCTTCCCCAACGGCCGCATCCACTGCTTTGGTTCCTTCATGTCGGGCCTCTACCTGCCCACGGGCGACATGGACATTGTCATGTGCTCGACGCAGTTCCTCAACAACCGCGCAGCCATGTTCAGCAAGAAGGGTCATCTCTTTAAGTTTGGGGCGTTCCTGTGCAGCAGCCGCATGGCCGAGCGCGAGCACCTCGAGCACATCACCAAGGCCAAGGTGCCGCTGGTCAAGTACATTGACCTCAAGACGGGCCTCAAGGTGGACGTGTCCTTTGAGAACATGAACGGTGTCGTCGCCAACAAGACCTTTCTCAAGTGGAAGGAGCAGTACCCGGAGATGCCCATCCTGGTGACGCTCATCAAGCAGTTTTTGACCATGCGCGGGCTCAACGAGCCCGTCAACGGCGGCATCGGCGGCTTCTCCGTGATCTGCCTCGTCGTCAGCATGCTGCAGATGATGCCGCCGCTGCAGACCAAGGACATGGTTGGTGAGAACCATCTGGGCGACCTTTTGATGCACTTTTTCGACCTCTACGGCAACAAGTTCAACTACGAGTCCACGGCCATCAGCATGAACCCTCCTGGATACGTTCCCAAGGTAGGTTTCCTTTCTCCTTCTTCTCCTTCTTCTTTTCTTTTCATTTTTATTACGGCAACCCTTTCTGCCGTCTTTGTTCGTGTCAACTTTCTAACATGTTCCCCCCTTCCAGAACAAGATCCGCCAGTTTACGTACAAGAACCCCGACCGTCTGTCCATCATCGACCCAAATAACTCGGAAAACGACATCTCGGGTGGCTCCAAGAACACGTCCGCCATTATGCGCGTGTTCTCCGATGCCTTTGATGCCCTGCAGAAGCGCATGGTGGAGCTGGCCAAGCTGCCTGCCGAGGAGCGCCATGGCCAGAGCATTCTCAGCGTCGTGCTCGAGGGCGACTACTCGACGTACCGCAACCAGCGCGAGTACCTCCGAGAGCTGTACGTGCGCGAGTACAACGTTGAACCGAAAGACTAAAGCGAGTGCCGCACACTGAACTTTGCATCCATTTTTTATTCTTTATTTCTCGTTTGTCTTCATTCAGCGACATAGCCCTGGAAAGATACCAGCGGTGGTAAATAATGGCCCACAGGGGGCGGGGAAAAGAAGGTCGTCCGGCGTTCCCAGGGGATACACTGTTTATGTTTTTTTCTCCTTTTTCTTTTTTTTATTTACAGGTCCTTGCAGCCCGTCTGCCACGAGAGGACACTTGTACCATGTTCGTTGTCATTCAAGGATGTTGTCATGGACGGTCATATCCTTATATGTTTTTGCTTTCCCCGTTTTTTCTTCTTTTCTTCTTTTCTTTTCTTCTTCTTTTCCTTTCTCCATTGCCATGGACGGCAACATGGGGTGGCCTTTATGTTATCATAACTCATTTTTGTCTTCTACAGGAGGGCAGCGGTCGACATGCTCGTTTGACACAATGACGTTTTCATATCTCAGAGGAGACGGCGACATTTCCTCTGCTGTCCTCACACTCAGAGCCAAACCCGGCCAGGAACAAAAAATCAATGACTTTTTTTGTTCTTTTTATCTCTCTCTCTTTTTCTCCCTCTTCTTCATCCTCCCCTTGGGCTGGTTACTGACATACTAGGATGACACAGAAAAAGGCCGTGGCTTGCAAACACGTGGACGAGAGCTTCCAAGGTACGATCATTCACAGTCTAAAAAAAACATTCACTAACTTTTCCCACCTGCAGAATTTCTTTTTTGGTTTGCATCAGGCTTAATACGCTGCACAAGCATACATTTTCCTTTGGTTTCGAATCTTTAGTTTCCCACTGTCACTTTTCAGGTGGCTCTGGGAACCAGGGAGACGTCTCCATCCTTCTCACTGCATTGTCTGGACCTGGCTGTCTGGCTGCGGGGAGGAGCTGCAAGAGGCATTTTTACCGAGACACACGTAAAAAAACATAAAACAAAACATGAAAAAAGTATGCATTGAAGCATGTCGTATTCTTCGTTATTTCTCATGTACCATGACCAAAGATAGTTTCCTACAAAAGACCCAGTGATAATCATATGAGAGAGTGAAAAAAGGGTATAAAGAGAGAGTGTGAGATAGAAATGGTCGAGTAGCGCAGCCACGGGACCCATGCAAAGCGAGTTTTTTTGATTTTCCCTCTCCATGTCTCTTGAGTTGTTACTGTTGATGCCCCCGTTCCCAGAACCCAAAAGGCGTAGCAAAGAAAATATTGTTGAAAAGTACAAAGGTAGAAGAGAATGGTGAAAGAAAATAATTGTGGGAAGTTAATGTAGAAATACAAAAGCGATTCAGCTCATAGAGTGAACGGGGACAAAATAAAAAAAGGAGCAAGAAAAGAAGAGAGGCCTCACTCTCCTTAGGCAGCGCAGGTGAAATCACAGCTGAGGCCCGCCTGCGTTGTCACCAGCTGGGCCTTGCAAAGGGCAGCACCGCTTGCCTGCGCAACGCAGCAGCCCGAGGCACAGTCTGCCGAGCTGAAGCACTGGCCCGTGATGAACTGCGTGGCCGATCCCGTGCCGGCGTTCTGGCTGCCGGCAAGGCTCGTATCGACGGTTGCACTGTGCCGAGCCGGCCGCGCCAGTCACAGCCGCAGCAGCTGTGGTGCTGGCGCTGCTGCTGCTCGTTGTCGACGAAGAGGAGGCGGTGCCGGAACAGGTCGAGGCGCAGCTGAGGCCAGCCTGGGTCGTGACCAACTCGGCCTTGCACAACGAGATGCCATCCGACTGCAGAACACAGCAGCCCGAGGCGCAATCGGCAGGACTGAAGCACTGGCCGGTGATAAACTGGGTGCCGGAGCCAGTGCCGACGTTCTCGCTACCTGCAAGGCTCGTGTCGACAGTGCAGGTGCCGGTGGAGACATCGGACGAGGTGGAAGCGGTGTCGGCAGCTGGCGAGGAAACGGCAGCAGACGAAGAAGCCGTGACGGTGGTGGTGGCGGCGGTTGTGGAGCCAGAGCAAGAAAAGTCGCAGGTCAGGCCGGCCTCCTCGGTCACAATCTGGGCCTTGCAGAGAGCCGGGCCGCTGGCCTGCTGCACACAGCACCCAGACGCGCAGTCAGCGGCACTAAAGCACTGGCCCGTGATAAATTGCTGGGCGTTGCCGAGGCCGACGCTCTGGCTGCCGGCCAGGCTGGTGTCAACAGTTACACTCGTCAAAAGTGGTGCCTGAGCTGGACGCAACCGACGCTGTTCCGCTCGACGCGTCGTGGTGGCGCTTCCGCCATCGCCGAAGCCACAGCCGGCCTTGCCGTTAACGTTGCGACATCGATGCCGGAGCAGATGCGGTTGCAGCACCGCCAGCAATGAACGCGCAGCAAGACTGCACAACAGCCTGGCTGCAGTCAGCAGTGCTCAGGCAACCACCTGTGATGAACTGGAGGCCCTGACCGTTGCCGACGTTGTTGGCACCGTTCGGGTCGGGGGTGATGGGCTGGGGGCAGCCATGGCGAGAGTGGCAACTATTCGATGTTAGCAAGGCTGGGTGGAAAGCACGGGGGCAGGGGTGCTGGGGACCAAAGACATACAAGCCATGAGAGCAGCGAAAGAGCGAGCCATCTTGATGAACGGTGGTGAGAATGTGAAAAGATGTAAGCTGATCAAAGAAATATAGGAGTGAAGGACAAAGTGTCGTGATAGGTCTAGGCCTCGTAAAATAAGTGAGCGGGATAGAAATTGGTGTTACAAAAACGAGTGTTAAACCAGATGCTGAAAAATGAGACGTCTGTAAGTTTGAAAATGTCTGACACCAGGTCAATGAGATGAAAAAAATGGAGCTGAAGAAGTGAAGTAAAGAAGTGAAGGTAGAAAAGAAAAAGGAAGGACAACTGAGAAGATCTGCTGGCGTTGAGAGAATGAGGTGAGGATAGAAGAAACAAAAAAGGATCGATGGAACGAGCGGATCATAGCAACCTTAAATATTATCGTCCACTAGTCACGCTCTCCCTCTTTACAAAGAACCCAGAGCACGTTCATGTCGTCCGTGACCATCGCCACAATCATCTGCACTCGTCCATGCAACTGCAACATCAGTCCCTCCCCGGGACCCCTGAAGGCACATCATTGCCTCGATGATCGCCCTCAGATCATTGCGAGGCTGAGTAGCCAGGGTGTGAGAGAAAGAGGGGGAAATGGCAAAAACAGCCTAACAGCTCCGCCCGGAGAACAACGAGAAGACAGACTCTCGGCGGCACCAACGGCGGCAGTCTGTGCGGCGACGATGCATTTGCTGTAGCAGGTTGCTCGGAGAAGGGCCGGCAGGGGGTGGAAGAAGGTGGACAAAAAGGGCATGGCCCGAGAAACGGGGGAAACAGAAACAGGAGAAGTAGGAGAGGGGATAAGGGATAAGGGGATGCGGAGGTGAACGATCAGAAGCAAAAGCAAACCCAGAGCTCGTAGTCCGGCGGATTTTCAGACGTACCCATGAGAGTGCTTCCTGTTACTTTGATGGTGTGCTCTGGGTCTATGTTTCTGTTCCTGACCAGATTCTTTCCTCTTCTTTCTGTTGTGTTGATTTGGCCGAGTCATGTAACCCCGGGCCACCCCTGGAGCACAATCCTGGACTGCTCACCATCGCGCCGCGGGCAAGTCACAACTGTTTACCCGTCCAACTTCACCATGGAGAGAGACCGTATGCAGATATCGGCGGCTTCAGTCTGCCGAGTCTCTTTTGTCGGGGAAACGTAAAATACAGACGGAATCTCATGTTGAGACGGCCAGGGGCGCTCCGCCCAGACTCGACGAGGCACCTCGGCGGCGTCAGGATGTGCACGCGGCCACTTTGCACTGTTCAGACGACGGAGTATCGTGTTTCTGTCGTCAATTGAGTTGGCTGCATATTTCGAGATGTTTGGATGTTTGGATGTTTGGATGTTTCCTCTCTTTCCTGCGTTTCGATCGTTCCTGCCTTGCCATTCTCGCCCCGCGTTACGACATTCGACGACGTCCGCTCTTTCCGCCGTCTTCCAGAGTCCCATTGACGGGGAAGGCACGACCAATGCATAAAGTGTGGCCGACGTCCTCCATTTTCTCACCTCCCGAGGTCGAGTCTGTTAGGGAAAGAGCATGTAGCCAAGACCAGGAGACATCGTTCCAATGCGTACCCAAACCAAAACACAGGGACCGGCCCACATAAGCTTGCCTCACAAGCTTTTTAGCTCGAGTCTCTGTTGCCTATTTAGGACTAGCCCATAATACTTCAAACCTACTTTATCCTTTCTCCCCTGACAGGTGCTGTCCCCTAAAAAGACTTGTGCTAGCGCTGCCGTGCGCGACAGACAGCCCCAAAAAGATGCACTCAACACTCCATTTATCCCCTGTAATAAAGTCCCGCCCCCAGAGCCGCACTAAAAAACACGGTGCGTCGGGTTTGATCGCTCCCTCAGAACCCCTGTTCTCAAACCTTGAGAGCCGCAAAAGCCTTGTCCCCTTTCTCAGTGTCCCAGCGCCACGCCCAGCGCATTTGACTTTTTTCTTTTTCCCTTATTGAAGCCTTGTACCTGCCCGCCTTGGCATTCCAGTTAACTCCATTGATCATTGTGACATATTTTTTTTTTCTCTTTTTTTTTCCCTCTTTTTTTGTCTATTCATCTTTATGCTTGATTCAACCTGCTAGGTAAAGGTAACTGAGCGACTGCGCTCATTGTGTGATCCGAAGACGGGCATTGCCGACAAATACCTACTTCGTATTGACCCAAACACAGGTGATATGACAACGGTTGTTTATTCTCCTTGGTACCATAATACAGAATAATACTTCTCACAGATCTTACATGGGGCTGTCAACCGCCATCCCCTCTTCTCTCCATCTGGACTTGCTCTTGTTTCGAATCATGGTGAAACTTGTTATTTTCTTTCCTTTTTCTCACGAGCCATTTCTTACGCATCCTTCTTGGTTCGTGTTCTACGGTAATGTACCGAACTTCCCCTGCATTGCATCTCTGACTATGGATGCTTTTTTTCGACTAGGGACATCATATTCAGCTAGTTGGGAACATGCACGGGCCGCAATGGAAACTCCATCCCATTCTGCAGACGTCGCCACCGAGGTTAATGTCCATCTTGAAAGGGGCCCTTGTTCCGAAACGGAGGCAAACGTTACATGAAATTTCTCAATTCGCGCCTCGTGTATGAAGGCCACAGCCGCCTGGTTGTTGTTTCCCAAATCCCGTCGTTTTGCCTCAGCTACGATACACAAGTCTCAATGGCCGATTGGCTGCTTGCACAGCGAAAAGTTTTCTTGGTCACACCGTGCCGTCGGCTCTCTCTTCAACCCGGGCTTGTTATTATCAGAACGTACTTTTTTAGTTTTCTACCACTTTTCTTATGCAAAATATGTGCACAGAGATGGCTCAATTATTCCGTACAGTGAACCTTTTTTTTCCTTCTCAGAGAAAATATGAGCTGAAGGTCATCCCCCTAGAAAAGCTGAGCTGCCTTGCAACAAAGGTGGTATTGTATATTAGACGAATCCTATGAAAGAACGCCTTGGTTCGCTTAATTAAAGTATGTAGTCCGTATCTATGTATCTATATCTTGGTAAACCTGCAAGCTTGTCGTGTTCTATTGAATGCCACTGTCGTCGCTCTTCTGTAGCTCAAATCACTTCACGTGCGCCCAGAGTTTCTTATCAGGCTGACGACCTTGGCCGGCCAGAACCAGTCCTCCAGCTTATGACCAGACTCTTTCTCCAACGGGGTCCTAGAAGACGCAGAACGGACTGCTTGGCTGCCGGGCCGAACGCCGTCTCGTTGCCCATCAGCTCAATCATGGAGTCTCTCTGGTCGACGCTGTCGTTTTGCGTCAGAGCCAATACCGCCATGGCCCAGGGTACTCGGATGCCATACCAAGACACCAGCATGACAATGAGCATAAGCCCACCGTCGAGAGAATAAACCGGCCACTCGTGGGCCTGAAGGTAGCCGTTGGTACCCATGGCAAACTCGACAATGCGGAAGAGGTTTCGGACAAGGACGGCAAGCGACGCGGCGTACAGCATGTACAGACACGACCGCCAGGGAAGAGAGGTGACTGGAGGTCCGCTGTTGGGGTGTGCGGCACCAGCACCCTGCTCCATGTCGTCAATGTACCGGTGAGGTTGCTGCATGTGTCGCTGGCTGGCAGCAAATCGCTTGTGGAAAACAATACAACAGACCATGAATCCCAAGAAGCCTAGTACTTGTAGAATGAGCCCTGTGACGATAATGTCGCTGCCAATCTGTGCCGTCTTTGTTTTGGCGAGCAGGCCGCCACCGTTGGACTGAAAGGAGAGGAAGGAGAAATCGAGAAAGACAAAAGAGGCGTGTGGTCCAGTGTGGCGAAATGGCGAGAATTTCTCGCCGTGGACAGCGCGGACGATTCGTGAGTAGACCATGTAGAGCGTAGCGGCCAAAGAAGATGGGCGCGAGGAGTAAGAAAAAGGACTGGAGGAGGTAGGGAATGAGCGAGCCGGTGTCGTTGTACGCAGCAGGCACGGTTGACATATCCAATGACTTCGACTGTCGACCAGTTAGCACAGACAATCTTGAGCCTACATGGTGAGAGAGAGAGAGAGACGACATACACAAGCCACCCAAAACAAAAGGGATGCAGAACCACATCTTGGTCCGGACCATCTTCCAAAGATGGACGGCCGTGACCACCAAGAAGACGCCGGCAAAGATGATGGCGAGGGGGAGACTGGGCATGTACTTCCACAGATACACCTCCCCATCAAACATTTGCAAGGTTGGCATCGTGAAGTTCTGAAGAGGTCAGCAAAAAGGTAATTGCTCAGGTAAACGGATGTGCGTCCTGGGATAGGATGCCTCGATGAAAGGAAAGAAGTTTGAATTATGAGAGAATGAAAAAAGGAGTGAACAAAAGAAAAGATGGAGGTGTACGTGCTCCACGAGAAACCAGTCAAAGACAAAAGAAATTAAGCTGGAAAACAGATGGCATTTTGAGACAGGAACTCGTCAAGGCATGTCGATGGTACGACAGCAGCGTCCTGGTCATATATATCGTCACCAAGACAATGTCTTTTTCATAAAATCATAGACCATGTCGACGGACAAGGAGTGCATCAAGAGACAGCGAGGAAGTTCAAAAAGGTCAGCCAAAAAGGCTCCGCAATGAATACGGCGTATTGGAGTCTGAGGTGCGTCCTCAGAAACAGATAAAGGAGACCGTCTCCCTCCATCTTACACGCGGACAAGCAAGCCACGCGGACGAGCAGAGCCGCGCCCCAGGCACCGATATAAATCAAACGAATTCGACAGATCTTTTCTATTGCGTGTATTGTCTTACTGCAGCATTTTGTACAGCCTTCAATTTTGTTCTTTTTCTTCTCTAGGCAGGCATCTTTTTGTTTTTCATGAGAAGCGAGGTGGATGGAATGGCACACGAGAGCAAGAACAAGAGATTCGGGATGGTGTTAGTCGAAAAGTGGACCGCCGTAACCTTCAATGGCGTAAAAAATCACATACACGCGTATTAGCTAATACGGGTTGCCGGGGTCTGCAGCGCTACCGACAGCACCTTCCAACTTTTTGCCCTTTTCTGCCTAGGGATGAGGTGCCTGGGATCCACCGGCTGGGGCATGTTGTTCAGAAGGAACGATGCTTCATAGGGCGATAGCCACACAAAGAAGCTTTCTCCCTCTCTTGTCTTCCACCATCTCGACCTGTCTTCAAATCCCAGCCGTTCTTACTGCAGATTTTCCGCCTGCCGTCTCTTGCGCCCCAACACCGTCGACGTCAGCTCCCAGAAAGCCGGCAGAGCCCCTAAAAGATGACCCGAATGCCCAGGCCTCTGCCAGATCCATCAACACGCCGAGAGAGCCTCCTGAACGCCCCTTGAACGCAATATAAGACCCATCCGGGGACAGCTAACTCTGTTTTTCTTGCTTCTGGTCCGTCCCATATCGTATCACGTAAAACGCGTGTTCCTGCCCAGCCATATTATACGCACGGGGCCGTCGGTTCGCCATTTCCTCCCGCCCTGAATTTGACACGGCCGAGAACAGCAGCAGACGTGATCTGTACCCGCCACACCATTGGCTTCTCAACCCTTTGGCTCCTCGTCTCCTCGCCTCCTCGCCATGCTTCGTCGGCGCCACAAAAAAGTCCCGTGCCGGTTGCTTAGAATGGTATGGCTCACCTGCATCTCTAGAGGGAGCGGATGCTGTGGCACTCTGCCTGTATATCAATCACTAACAGCCCTGTTACAGCAAACGACGGCATGTCAAGGTAAGAAACAAGTGAGGTGACTGTTATACTGGCTGTGCAGCACCGTTGAGCCTGGAGTGACCGCTGTGCAGATGGCGGAATATGCACAACGAGGGGCTTCTTGTGCATGTGCCCCTTTCCCAGATGCCCGGTTTTACTAACACGCAACTTGCCAGTGCGACGAGCGGCACCCCGTGTGCTCTCTCTGTAGCGTTTCTGACAGAAAATGCACCTTTCCAGTCCTCCCTCCCCCCGAATATGATGGACTAGACAGCCTGGGGGAACTAGACGCGCAACGTCGCCATCTGTTGCTGGCGGTGCGGTCCCGCGACTGAGCCTGCTGTAGCTCCGGCTCTTCCAGTTTTCCCAGCTCCATCGGCCAACAACTTGAACGCAAATCATACCGACCCCCTCCTTTTGATTGACGACGCCGATGCAGCCATCAACATCAGCCATGCCGAGCTCATCGTGCACCTCATGACAAGCACGGACATTCAGAGTCTGGCGGCCAGCCACATAGATTTCACAAGTGGAATGGTCCTTGGTCTGCGTACGGGAATACGCACGCCTTACTTGCTCTACGCCATGCTTGCGTTCTCAGCACGGCACTTGGCATTCCTTGCTGCGGAGGACAGCGGCTCAAAGTCTCCGCCCCAACAGCTACAGCAGCAGCATGCCCCCGGCTTTCTAAGACATCGTCACTGCCCTCGCACTCCTCGTCAATATCACAGGCGTCATCGCCGGCGCCGCCTCCAACAGCATCCACGCCCAGCACGCCCCAGTACCCCCTCCCTTCGTCAATGCCGCCGCTTTCTTTTGTCTCGACACCGCCGTATGTCTGCCAGTCCGCATCGTCTGCGGCCCGCTACCAGCGCCAGGCCGTCCTGCTGCAGACACGTGCCATCTCACTCTTCAACACGGCTTGGCGTGTGTCCCACGGTGTCATTGACCGTTCCAACTGCGTGCCCATGCTGCTCTTCTCCTCTGTCCTCGGCCACCACTTGTTTGCCGACTCGCTGTCGCGGCGTGACGACAGCCTCGAGCTGTTCTTGGAGCACTATGTGCAGTGCTCTCAGCTGCAGCGCGGTGTGCATGACATTGCCATTACGACCTGGCCATTTCTGATAGCATCCGAGTTTGCGCCGATCCTGCAGTGGAGCGCACGCTTCACGAGCCGTCGGGGCCGCGGCAACGACTGCGACCAGCTGCTACATCTGGTTGACAGCGCATCCGACGGCCGGTTGACCACGGAAGACAAGGACGCTTGCCGGCTAGCAATCCGGCTGCTGCAGGTGGGCTTTGACGTGCTGTTCTTACCGGCGCCGCCCAAGGCGGAACCCAAGTACGCTGCCAGCAGCCAGCTGTCCGGCGGCAGCGATAACAGCAACACCATGGACGAGACGCCGGACGAGATGGCAAATACACCGTCCACATCCGCGTCCACACCCTCGTCCTCGTCCTCGTCCCCGACAGAGACGGAGCCTGACGACGACGACGAAAAGGCCGAGCACGCGTACCGCCACAAAATGATTTTTCTGTGGGCTCTTATTATGCCAAAGAAGTTTGCAGACCTATTGTCGGTCAAGAACCCCGAGGCTCTCGTGATCTTGGCATACTATTCGCTCCTTCTGCACCATGGCAAGCACTTATGGCAGGTTGGCGATGCGGGCGAGTACGTCATGGGCCTGGTGACGGCCTACCTGGGGCCCTCGTGGGACAACTGGTTGGAGTACCCCCGGCAGCGTATGGCAACAGACGTCGTGGAGGCGCAGTCGCCGTAAGGAAGATATTTGATAGATGTTATTTGTATCGACAAGCATTTGAGAACCATAATACACAATATTTTCTCGGGCACAACATTTTCGTGTGAACTTTATTCGGGTTGACCTCGCATCAGATCGGGGGAAAAGATAAATATTTTGGGAAGCGTGTATAGATGCGTAGGCTCTATCTATGCACTTAGTGGTAACACTTTTAACAATCCAGCAAGATGGCCGAGTTGGTTATGGCGTAGGATTAAGGTTCCTATGGAGCAATCCGCGTGGGTTCAAGTCCCACTCTTGTCATTATTTTTTTACCTTTTTTTACACAGTAATATTTTTTATTATTTCGCTTTACTTTTCTTCCCCAAAGTAATTTTTTTTAATATATAAAAAAAACCGTTTAACTGACTTGCCAAATTTCGGTGGGTATAAAAGGAAAAAAAAAAATGTTGACAAGAGTGGGACTTGAACCCACGCGGATTGCTCCATAGGAACCTTAATCCTACGCCATAACCAACTCGGCCATCTTGCCTGTTTCATGCCTTGAGCGCACTGTATCGGCTGTTATAAGGTCTCGGTGGAAAGGAGGGAAATGAAGTCGATAAGCACAAGTCAAAGATGGCGGATGTGTTGATGATCTTCAAGTCGAAGTGAATTGTCTGTTGCTCATTCCCGTTGCGTTCCAGTGCACACTGCACGTTTCAGGCAGCTGCGGCTGCCTGGTGGTGGCCTGCTGCAATTGGCAGGTACATCCGCTGAAGGAGACCGCTGACCAATGGGCTGCATCCTCTCGCAAAGATAAACGAGTCAACGACGGAATAAATTCATGCCAAAAGCATGACAATGGGACAGCCATGCATCGGAGCGGCTGCTAGTGAGGTGCATGTGAGCACTGAACCGAGTTCTGGCTTCGTCGTGGCTGAACGTCACTTCTCCAATGTTTGCCGAAAACGACCCGAAAGCCGACGAGTCAAGGTGCAGGTCGCAGCTTCCCTTCCTGCTATAAATCAGTAGCATAGCTCCATGCCGTTCTTACCTGAGATCAACCGGCAGGAAGGAGCGTCTTCTTTTTGCTTTCTTTTATTTTGGGACACAATCACCGCGTCTTTTCTACACCAGCCACCTTTGATTCCCCGTTAGCGCTGTCAACTCCTCCTCCTCTCCTCAGAAAACATGCCTCCCCGGACCGAAAGCGAGATGGCAGACCGCCGCACGCGGTATGAAGAGGCGCTGCCCGAGGACCTCGACAACAAGGTCGCCCAGCTGCTCCAGACGTACAGCCACATTCCGGCAGACGAGATCGAGCCGCACTTGCGCTCCATCCGCGACCGTGCTTGGGCCGTCTTCCCCTACACGTGCATCGGCGCGTGGCGCTTCCTCGACCTCTACGTCACCAAGCTGCCGGTGTACCCCAAGGTCGTTGAGCGGCTTCGTGACGGCGGTGACCGTTTGCTCGACGCTGGCTGCTGCTTTGGCTATGTCTTGCGGCAGCTGGCAGCCGACGGCGCGCCCATGGCAAGCCTCGTCGGCTCGGACCTGGAGCAGCCGTTTTTGGATCTCGGGTTCGATCTGTTCCGCGACCGGGACACTTTCAAGGGCTCGTTTGTGGCCGGCGATATGCTGTCGAACAATTGCGAGGCGGGCGGCGAGGAAGACGACAAGCTCGCGGCGCTCGACGGCACGTTTGACATTGTCCACGCGGCCAGCTTCTTCCACCTGTTCAGCTGGGAGGACCAGGTGCGTCTGGGCGAGCGCGTGGTGCGGTTCTTCCGGCCGGCGGACACGGCCACTAACTCGGGCGAGCCACGCCTTTTGTTTGGGCGACAGGTTGGCAACGTTGCACCCGTGAGCCGCGAGACTCTGGCGGCGCGCGGCGAGTACCGGTTCCACCACAACCCGGCGACACTGCAGCAGCTGTGGGACGAGATTGGCGAGCGAACAAAGACAAGGTGGCGGGTCGAGGCAGAGCTGGTGCTGGGAACGGGCCGCGGACAGCGGAAGCCGGCGGCGGATGGGACAGAAAAGGAGCGGCACACCCACCAGATCTGGTTTGCCATTTACCAGGAAGAGTAGGGCCACAAGACTCAACAGAAAAGGGGCACCGCATACAGGTATCGTTGTGGAATCAAAGAGCAGGCCCAAGTTTACGCTTCTGGAATGAAGACGAGTGGCTGAGATACCCAGGAGTCGCCCTTACGACTGTGCGGCAGCCGATTTTTTTTCTTTACCCCCTTGTTGATGGATGATGAAAAGAAGGCTTGGTATGAGGCGTTGACTGGCAGCCTACTTTCGAGTATTAATACTCCGCATTAAGCACAGGCATGGCGTTCGCGGCCAACGCTGATTTTGGTTCGGCGACTTGAAACTTTGGAGTCTCGGCACGGCCTGCCGCGAACTGACGTTTTGAGACGACCGTCCTTTGCCTCTCTGGTTCCTTACATTTTGTGCGGCCCTTTTTTGTCATTTAAGATTTAATGAACAATAAATGTATGGTAAAAGTATGGTCGCAGCTTTGGCGGAGCGACCTCTTGCAAGACCATCACAAGAAGACACCAACATCATGACAAGCTCGGCTCCTCTGGTCGATCATGGGACAGGGGCAGTCTTGGGGCCGTGTCAAGCAGACGCCCTGAAAAGAAGAACAAAGAGGACCGGCGACGGGTGTTGAGATATAAATGGCAAATGTGGATACGGACCAAAGACAATGCCAACACGGCAAGGTGTCCCGTAGTTTCCACTTTCTTTTTGTTATTCTGTCGTTTTTAGGACGGTGGCCTTTGCAGTCGGTGTTCTGTGTTATGTTTTAGGCTTACGTGCCTGGAGGCTCGTCAAGAAACACACAATGAAGCCAAAAGAAGGAACAAGATCCCGCCTCCAAAAGCTATGGTTGGCGTGGCTTTGATAGCCACGCGGCCGTACACAACAACAGCGACATCAACACCCCAAGACACCGAATCTGGCCTCTGTGAAGCCTCCACTGATCTCGATGCAGACCCAGTTCAGGCTTTCTGCCCATGGGCAGCCTTTGGCGGAGCAAGTCCAGCGCCTCGAGTCAATGCAGCTGCGTGCCTGACGTCAATGCTGCACGCTGTGTCATCGTCCTCCTCATCCTCTACGACTTTCACGAAATCCACGTCATGTTCCACGGGCCCAGATTCAACAGGACATGCAGGGCCGTTCAGCAACAGCCGCACTCGCCAACTGCCGATGGTGAAGAGAAAGATCGCAACAGTCAACAGCAAGATGCAGACAGGGGCTCTGCCGGCCTCGGCAAAGAAGACGATGCTGCGAGACAAACCGATGCCTCACTGCCGATGGAATGGGTGAAAGGCAGCTGCCAGGAGGGGCGGCTGCCTGCGAAAAGCAACAGGCCGCATGCCAGTGTCGGTCGTGAAGAATACTGCACATACACGCACACATCGTTCAACCACGGCAAAGGCCTCTCGGTCATCACGACGGCGAGACGTCTCGGCGCCATGGCTGCACGGTCCGTCTTTTCACCCAACGCCAGTACAGACAAGGCGTCCAAAGAGACCGAAGAAAAGACCAGTGCAGACTGGCCACCAGACACTGGTTCCCTGGCCGTTCCTGCGTGGACAGAGCAGACCATTCCCGGCAAAGACGTCGGCCTCCTGGCTGCGCGGCCCATTCGCCGGGGCGAGCGCATCATGGCACGCACACCGGCCGTCATGGTCGACGGTGCCGCTGTGGATGCCCTCCCAGTGGCCGCTGTTGCGGGACTGCTGCACGATGCCGCAAGCAGCTTGCCCAGGCCACACCGTGCACAGTTCTTCAACCTATCGACAAACTACGGCGCCGATGGCAGCAGCAAGGACGCGAACGAGGCCTACCAGATCTTTGCCACGAATGCGTTCCGCACGGGCATTGCAGACGGCGGGCCAGACTTGCACTCGGTGTTTCGCGATGGTACGTCATCCATGCATCCTTGGCGTGGCCATTTGCATGGCAATGTTCGCCATCCACTGACACAATGTACACACAATGTATACACAACGTCTTGCCAACAGTGTCACGCATCAATCACGGCTGCCAGCCCAACTGTGCCTATTTTTTTGACCCGGCCACCCTGGCGCACAATGTCTATGCGGTTGTGGACATTATGCAAGGAGAAGAGCTCACCGTGGGCTACATTGACCCCGTCCAGACGCACGCCGAGCGCAAGGCCAAGCTGCACCGCCACTGGGGCTTTGGCTGCACATGTGCACGCTGTGCCCAGCCACCGCACCGTGTTGCCGAGTCCGACGACCGCGTGCGCTCCATCAGATCGCTGCTCGAGACGCTCGACAACTACACGACGGCCGCGGGAGGCAGCGAGACGGGACCGGGCCCGCGGCCGCGGAGCTGCTGGTTCTCCTCTTTGCGCTCGAGGGACTGCACGCCCGCATGCACGAAGCAGAGTACCGCCTGGCCCTCGAGTGGAATGGCGCGGGCGACGGTCTGCGCGCGACACAGGCTGCACGCCGCTGCCTGGACCGCGGGCTGCTGGTACGCGGCGCCGAGCAGGCTTTTCTCAGCAGCATGCGTGCTCTCGTGGCGGATCCGACCACGCACTGGAGCTGGCGGTTTCGTCTGGGCAAGAACGACAACAAGGAACAGGGGAGCGCCTGCACGAGAAATGAGAACGGGACCGCAGCAGACATGGGGGTGTCAGAGAGAGATGAAGTGTAGATTGGGCTTGTGCCACCGGGGCACGAGGCAAACAGGGATCTGCCCGCATCTCGGAGTGATCCTGCCTTTGTTTATGGCGGCCTCAAAGGTTCCAGGCATAGTGCCTGCCGATGCCCAGATTGTCTCGGCCTGTCTTTTTATTTGGGCGTTTGCGATCTCACACACTTGTCTCTGCCCTTATTATCTCTGCCTGCTTCGTCCCTGTCTGTTTTCCTGACTGGACAGATGGGTTCTAGCTTGAAATGCCGTCTCTGTCAACAACTATCCAAGTCGGTTTCATGGCATTGTTTTGCTTCTTTGCTCATTGTCTGATTTCTGATAGCCGTGATATTCAGGTCGTCGCACAGAACAATCAAAATGCACTTTATTGACGGGTGCGGCTTTAACGATCCTGTAAATAGATACATGCTGGCCAAAATACCACTCGGAACACAGACACAACGACACGGGCGTGCACGCCCGTCGGTGCACAAAATTAAGAAGCAAAAGGCACGGGAACACGGGGCACACCAAGGCGCGTTACGTTGGACCGTGTCAAATTTCGGTTGACTGTATGTTTCTTTCTTTTTTCTGTATGCATGATGCTGTGCCAGACGACGAGGGACATGTTCAGGTGTTGCAAGCCGCCTGGTTTGGACAAGGTGCTGTAAGCGGCTTGCATGTGGCTGCTGCCGGATCGGATATGAGTGGTGGAAACTCGGGGACGGGATAAATTGCACGAAAATACCAAGGGCAGCAAGCCATGACTGTCCACGACAGAACACGACGGCATGAGAGACAGACAGTAGCTTGCTATCTCGGTGGACGGAGAGCTTCGCATCTACATTCTTGGGAGGGTTGGTGGACGGTTCAGAGAGACAAATGAGAATACACGAAAGCAAATTGTAACGGAGTTTCCATTTCAGCATGTGAATCAAGACGTGGGCATTGCCAGATCAAAGGTATGAAGCAAACGGAAAGTGCCGTGGAAGGTCGAGAGAGTAATGAAACAAGACACAAGACAACAAGACAAACAAGTCTCTCTTCTCGCTTCATGTCTGGTCCTCTTCCAGTCTGTCTTTCTTTCTTCACAGAGCACAGTCACCTGGCTGCACCATGTCTCTCCTGCACCTCGTTTGTTTGCTGCACTGGCCAGCTGCCTCTCTTCCTGGCGGGTATATAAAGTACGTGGACGCCCAGGTCACATCTCGTAAGGGACCTTTTGTCCTGGCCACCAAGTCACTCTTTTTACGTCTTTTCTTCCTCCATTCCCTGCCTCTTGCATCTTCTTGACATTCGTTAGACACCGTTTCAGTTAGACGCCGTTTCATCTACAATTGCCCATACTCTATAATCATAATTATAATCCACCGGCTGCAAAGGAGGCCATCACAGACCAAAGCCCAAGCCAACAAGCCCAAAGGAAAACAGCCGAAGCCATGAAGTCGACTCTCATGGTGGCCCTTGGCATGGCGGCCACGGCCGTCAGCGCCCAGGACTACGACTACGCCACGACGTGAGTTGCTTCCTCGAGCGTTCATGTGAAGCATCGCCCACTGACGCCTATTTTAGCTCCCAGTATGGTGTCCAGCCGACGCCTGTGCCGTCCGTGAGCTCGGGCTACTACTCGTACAGTGACAGCCCGGCACAGACGAGCAGCAGCTACAGCCTCCCTTCCGCCCCTACCCGACCATGTCCTCGTTGTCGGGCATCGCATCCGAGTCGGCTCTCCCGTCTCCTCGACGTCTGTGCCGCTTCAGCCTTCTTCGCTGACGCATCTGCCGTCGTCCTCGACCTCGTCGTCGTCCTCGGCTTCATCCTCGGCGTGGCAGCCTCCCCCGTACAACACAGGCGCGCCCTCGGAGTCTGTCTCGCCCACCAACTCGGCCAAGGTGCCTCCCCCGCCGCCTCTTGTCCCTCGTCGACCACCACCACCAAGACCACAATCACCTGTGCGCACTCGTCGTACGCCTGGAACACCAACGCTACGTATGGTGGCGGCCCGCCTCCCACGACACCCTGCTCGTCAACGTTTGTGACCTCATCCGCACTGCCCGTGAGCTCGTCCACCACCACGACCCTCCCGTCCTATGGCGGTCCTGCGGCATCCTCGGCGGGCCCTGTGCTCTCTGGCCAGCCCTCGGCTTCTGAGCGCCGTTCTGCCGTGGCCGCCTTACTCGTGGCTTTGGCTTTTGGGCAGCGTTCGTGCTGTAAATTAATAGGGAGGTGTGTGTTGTTTGTTGGACAGGACTGGCCGTGTTGTCGTGGAGAACGTATTCGCATCTTTGCTTTTCTTGTTTTTCTTTCCTCCTCTCGTTTTCTACAAGTGTCCCTCAGTCGCGTTCCTAGTAGTAGTGGCTTTCGCAAAACTAGAATACAAAAAAGAACACGTATCCAAGTTTGGTTTCAGTATGACGGAGGCCTGCCATGTCCCAGTCGTTGAAGCTGTGAGGACAGCGAAGAGAAGCAGCAGCAGCTCAAGTCATCGTCAACGTCGCCATCGCCTTCTGCACCAGCTCAGAACATGGGCTGTCAGGTCCCAGGCGCTTTCTTGCCAATGTGGCCACTACGACGGCGCCACAGCCGATGGTGGACTCGCAGATGATGGCGGGCTCACATCCTGTGACAATGAGACAGGAGAAATAAAGGAGGAGAGGCAGGATTTTGACCACATGGCTTAATTAGCACCGGGACGGAACGGGACGCTGCGGGGCCGCCCCAGCGGTGCAGCAGTCGGCATCCGCCGGTGTGAAGCCTGTTCTGGAGAACGATACCACAGAGGCCGAAAGACAACGGACCAGTCTGTCTTGCTTGTCTGTGAAGCCGATGATCCTGGCAAGGCGGCGATGGGCAACGGCGTCTACTCGATCTCCTTGTTAGCCTTTCCAGGCCCATGCCGCCAGTCTGCTATGAACAGAACGATCCACTGGTGCACTGAGGCATGCACTGGTGTTGTATGGAGATATTGGGTAGTTTTAGGCTATAGTTTAGACGCCAGATGCACGACGCCTGGTCTGGACAAAGGCACGACGCGTTGAGCTGCTGCGCCCGCCTTTGCGCGGCTCTTTGTGGAGTGGGCAATAATTATCTAGGCAGTGTCTTGAGGGAGCGGTTGTGAGAGCGAAAGGCCTGGTCGTTGTCAATACGGCGCGAAGGTAATAGGAGACTGCTGTGGTTTATAAAGGCAGAAGCGAGCGGCTGCCAGAATATATTTTGTTGTTTTTTTAATTAAAATACAATAAAAGAACTCAATTCCCCTCCCTCGATGGTGACTTCTCCAGCCATATGAATACTTATCCCAAGCTGCATGCAGCACGATCCGAGTTGGACGAAGATCATGCCTGCAAGCAACAAGACTAGGAAGACCAACTCTCCTCCCACAGTCGGGGCTAAACGATATGGATTGCTTTGCATCCCTTACAGCCCCTCCAAAGCCTCAAGTGCCTTCTTCCGCGCGTCTTCGATTTCGTCCTTGTTCTTCGAGTTCCGGCTGCGGCGACTGTCCCTCCTGCCCTCCAGGGCCTCGAGAGCATCGTCTCGACTTTTCTCGATAGAAGTCTTCTTCTGCTCATCCCTATTGCCACTCTTCCTCAGTTCCTCGAGCGCGTCATCGGCCTCCTTTCTAATCTTCTCCTCTTCTCTGTCCTCCTCCTCCGCCTCTTCCTGCTCCCGGCCCTCCAAGGTGGCCAAAGCCTTTTCAACCTCGTCTTCGATACGCTTTCTTTTCGTTCGCGATGCGCTTTTCCTTAACCGAGGTCGAAGAATTCTGCAACAGTTCCAGTTCCGCTATCGTTAGGAAGGCGGATGGACGACCTGGCGGCAGATTTGCGCGTGGAGTGCTTAAACAGCTGTTAGTTAACGGTTCTTATTCAGTCTCGCAAATAGTTGGGCCGTGTTTGCGGCCTCTTGCTGAAAACTTCTTGACCCGTATCCATCTGGCCAGAACAAGAGTACCATAACCTCATATCACACAGTATGTGTATCTCTCCTTCTGCTAGCCTCAGAATTGGCGAAAAAGAAGTAAAAAGGCTACAAAATACTGAGACGGCTTAGTATAAGTAAACCTACTAGAATATAAGGTTTTTCTTCTTCTTTTACGCTGTAGATTTTTACAACAAAAGTTGACGGGTAAAAAATGTCCCTTCGGTGGTCGCGGTAACTCTTTATTTTGAGGCCAGGGGAAGGGAGACAGGGCTATTGAGATAATTATACCCCGTACTTCAAATTTCTCTCCGCAGAGGCATGAACAAGCCTCTCTTTGGGACATGTCGATTCCTTCTCGCCCTCCTTGTCAGGCATTTTTTCCTTGTATGCGGCAATCTGACGTATCGTGAAAGCCACGTAGGCCTCCACCTCGTCCGTCAACGACGCATCATTGCGAGCCTTGGAGAATATCTCGGGGAGGATGCAGTGGATTGCATCCAGAGTATCAGCCCTCTGCAAAGCGAAATTGACGAGACACGTCTTGCTGTTCCAAGATTCCTTCATCTGATCAGACAGCGGTGGCTCCTGGTCCTGGTCCTGCTGCTGCCCATGCTGCTTCCCCTGCTGCCACTCCTGCTGCCGCTCCTGCTGCCGTGCCTCCACACGCTTCATAGCAGCTATAAACATCATCTCTACCGTGTGTTCATACGTTTGCAACCACCATGGGAAGAGGTCCCTATCCAGCGTCTTCTCAAGTACATACGGGAGCAGCCACATGGGAGGGTCCCGCGCGAATGGTGCCGGCATGGCGTTTGTGAACTCGAAATCAACCACAGCGGTGATCGTCGCCGTCTGCGGATCGACCAGAATATTGCGCGAGCAAAAATCGCGGTTGAAGGCGATAAAAGGGCCCTGGTCGCTGTCGTCGAGGTGAGCTGTGGCAGCGGGCTTCGCAAAGGCATGGCGGGCAAGAAATCGACCACGGGCAATGTCCATGGCCAGAGCCATGTCGATATTGTCCCCCTCTTGTTGGGTGCAGCTGTCGTCCTTTTTGCCCATCTCCACGGGGATGTTCAAGCTGCGTATGTTTTTCAACTGGTACTCGAGGAGATTAGCCACGACGGCCTTGTAGTCCTGGGAACGCAGCAGCGGGCCAGTCGGCCAGGCATCAACCGGGAAGCCAGGCACACCGATGACCTGCTGGTACATATCCAACGTCAGCGGCCGTTTTGTGACAGCCCACCGGCCCTCGGGCGTCTTGGTAATCGACCCGATGCTGTCGAACTTGTGGCGGTTGAGGTTCAAGAACATCTCTGCGACCTGCTCATATACAAACCTGCGCTTTTCAATGTTGTCGGGCGTGTCATCGTTCCATTTTCTTAGCCATTCGGCCAGTTCCTCTCCCTCCACAAAGTCCATGAGGATGTAGGGACCAATGCCGTCCGGACCTCGCGCGCTCGAGCTGTGCACATGCAGGACCTTGAACACGTTGCTCTCTTCAAAGTACTGCATCCAGTTGACCTCGTTTTCGAGCTTTTCTGCGACGAGCTCGGCAGGCGCGCGGCTCGGCTTAGGAAGACGGAGCGCAACCCTCGTGCCGTCCGGGAACTCAAACAGAAAAAGCATGTTCAAAGAGCCGTGCTTCACGCCGGTAAAGTGTGCAGTGCCGCGGTTGACCATTTCCTCCGTAACGAAGCCCTCGAGCTTCTTGACGCTGGGACGGGACAAGATCTCGCTGATCCAGCTCACCAGCTCTTCGGTGTCCCGCGAGCGCTCGTAAAGAAGAGAGAACCATGACGTTGAGGCATGAGGATTCATTTCGGCGAGTGTGAAGAAGAAGTATACGCTGAGTATCGTCGTCGTCGTGGCGATTATGGAATGCTGTGGAATGAGAGAAGAATGCAAAGAGAAGTGTGAGTGAGAAAAGAGTAGGTGAGAGAAGGGAGCAGCTTTAAATCAACCTATCCAACGATGTCATAGCGGCCAAGGGCCTCCCAGGCTTACAAACATGAGATACTATGAGCCTGTTGAGAGAGGTACCGTCCACTGTAACGATGCTGTTCTTGCACACCAATCTGGATCCCACAGACCGCCGTTGGAGTAGGACATGTTTAGGTTTATTTCTTTCCAGTTTAAGTCTTTTAATATTGAAATACTTAATATTGATTTTTGTCAGTTGAATTATGCTTTATTAATGGTTTTTCAAGTTTTTAATAAATAGAGGAAGAGAGTCGTTCTAACAGTCGAAAGCTTTGACACTTGTTCCTACTTCTGTTAATAATTTGAATTTACTTCAAAGAATGTACAGTCTTCGAAATCAGTTGTAACCGAATTATGAAATGCCTGGAAAGACTTGGTCTCATATTGTTGTTGCTCGCCATATGGAAACGCGATGTGAAAAGAAAGTGTTCCATATGGCAGGTAATTAAGCCACTGTACTAACCCAAAGCGGCTAAACTCCATGCTAACCTACTCCCCGTCGCGTCTATTTACATTTCCCCTCTACGAATGCCGAATGCCCTCAACGCGCCAACTGACAACATAGCAAGGCCGCCCTCTGCGACACCACCAGCCACCATGTCGGCGTCTAGGCAGGAGGTGTTCGACTCGGACGACAACGGCGACGACCTGAGTCCCCTCAGCAGCCCACTCGCCAGTCCGCGACTATCGCCATTCCCGCTTCACGAAGAGCCGTCTCAATTGGAGCTGGTAGAGCTGCCAGAGCTGCCAGGGCTGTCAGGGCCGTCAGAACAGCCGACGCTGCCATTTTCAAACCAACCCGGCCGATGTCAGCACCTCGACAGACCCCTCCTTTCTTCCGCGATGTCTACGAAGAGCAGCAGAGGGCCTTGGGAGCCCAGCTGAATGCGACAACAAACGAGTACGACAATCAAGCAGCAGAAGAGATGGCAGAAGAGACAGCAACAGTGGCCGTGGCCGTGCCAGAGCGCGATCCGTGGGAGGTGCCGAGCAGCCCTATCGAGGTCGCCGGCCAGCAGCGCGGAAGCTACTTGAAGCGGAAAACGCAACGAGGAGCTGCAACGGGCCAACGACGATGTACCGGTGGCTGTCCAGCTCAACGGCGACGGTGGAAGCCGCGAGCCTGCAACAAAACAGCGGAGGAGGACGACGACAGTGGGCAGCGGCTTGGAGCACCAGGGGATGGGCCTCGAAATCTCAATTCCACTGGAGCCTCTGACACCCAGCCGCATGCACCAGTACCCCCAGCTTCTCAGCAGCAGCATCGACAACAGCCTTGCCTTGCCCTTGTCGCGCGATGAATCTTTGCCACACATTCACGCTGTGTCGACGTACCAGGCTCCCTACGACGCGACCGTGCCGGCCGATGCCGTCACCCAGAGCACAGTCGCGTTCACAACACCAAGCATGTACGCCTCCTCGGGCCGGCGAGCCGTGGGGAGCAGCAGCAGCAACCACAACACCAACTCTAGGCAGTTGAAGAGCAGCCACGACATGGATATCATCCAGGAGAACGATACAATTGCTGTGAGCAGCGCAACACCTCCACGGCAGGCCCGTAAGAACAGCAGACATGGCACATGTGAGTTGGCTTTGGTTTGCAAACTGGCTGCACTGGGCACTGTACTGACAAATCGGTTTACCCTAGATAATGTCCTCGCCTGATGTTATTGCGGAGCCAGCAAGCTTGCGAGGGCCTCCCGCCACAAAGCCCCGTCGTCGATGAGCATGACGAGAATGAAAGGGACGCCGTCAACGAAGAAGACGACGAGTGGGAAGCGCCTACCTCTCGTCGTGGAAAGACAACTGCAAGGTCTACGCAGAGACGGCCGCAACGGAGGAGCTCCGTCGACGATGAACTGTCTATCAGCATCGACATCCCCGTGCAGAGCAAGGCCTTGCACGAAATCGACGAGTCGGATACGTCGTGTGACTCGCCACCGAGGGCAGATGCATCAAAGACCAAACACAAACAGACAAAGGCCAAGGCTGTTGTCATTGCTGCATCGGACGACGACGACGACGAACAGCGATGGCGGCCGAATTGATGACCTGGCGCCGCCTCCTCATCCAGCTGACAGCGAAAGCGACTTCTCTGATGCCGGGCCAGAAGAAGTCTACCGCAAAGTCGAAGAAGGCCCAGAAGAAGAAGGGCACTGCCGCTGATCCGGTCCCAGAACAGCCCAAACGTTCAAGGGGACGTCCAAAGAAGGCAAAACTGAACGAGGACGAGGGGGCGCACAAACGATGGATCCTGATAACGACTATGAGGCCTCTTGTCGAGGAGACGTTCTCCCCGGAGCCGAACGAGAACACCGAAGCCGACTCGCGGCCCGAAGGAAAATCCGTGGCTCAGGCAAAGGGCAAACGGGGCAGAAAGACGGGAAAGGCGGCAAAGGAAGAAAAGATTCAAATGCGGAGACTGCCCCTACCGAAACTGCTACCAACGACGCGGCACTCAGCACAACGAGTGGCAACGCGTCCCTGCCGGGTTCGTCAAGGCCGAGGCCAATGGCGAGGAAACGTGGAGGCCAGGGACGAAGAGAAGTCTACCGCAAAGTCGAAGAAGCCAAACGACAGCACAGCCCACCCCAGCACCCGCAGGCCTGCCTTCGGGGGCTGCTCAGCACAGGCTTGAATACCACCAGCATGGGACGGGTGCCGTACCGAGTTGGCCTGAGCAAAAAGTTCAGGATAGCACCGCTGCTCAAGGTGATACGGAAGTGATGCCTACGAGGCGAAGTGAGAATTGGATGACCGTTTTATAACATTTTTGGGGGGGCTATCAGGAAGGGAGGCGTATTTTTTGGTGTTCTTCTATTTTGGTGCTTTGTTTTATCTATATTATAACCCGGTCTTTGAACCGCCTTTAATAGTCATGTAATATTTTATCAGGTCTTGGAGAAATTCCGATCAACGGAAACAGAAAATAGTATGCGCTCGTCGTATTTACGCCACCGTTTCTAGACCCCTTTCCCACGTGCTCGGTTGCTGTTGGTCTCCATATCTCTCCATGTCTTTAATGTCTCCATGTCTCCCGTATGCGCGTTCGTCAGCGTAGTTGTCGCTACCCTTGCCTCCTGAAGAGCACGGCGGGAACTCGATAAAAATGAGCGAGCAGAGCAAGTCGGAACGCCGGCGCCGGCTAAGATGGCTATATCTCATTTCTCTTTCTTGGATCTGTTTCTCATTAATAGCCAGGTTAAGACCGGCCGTCTGAAGGGGAAATGTAAGTTTCTTTTCTAAAAAAATGGCATGTAATAAATGAAGACTGTTGACTTAATGCCTTTTTGGATGCTTTCATATATGGCTTAAAAGCCAATACATGGAAAGAGACCGGAAGCGAGAACGGGTGGCGTCCAAAGCACCGGCTCGTACCCATGGCATAGAGATTACAGTCGCTGTGTTTCTTCGTAAGGGAAAACAAAAGGGGAAAGAGTGAGAGCCGACATGGCAAAGCGAAGAAAAAAATAATATTAAAATGAAAATAAGCAGACGGAGCTCTCCACACATTTTACAAGAACCGCCCCAGCTTTCCCATTTTTA
Organism: Sporothrix curviconia; assembly: GCA_016097085.2. Classification (NCBI taxonomy): domain Eukaryota; kingdom Fungi; phylum Ascomycota; class Sordariomycetes; order Ophiostomatales; family Ophiostomataceae; genus Sporothrix; species Sporothrix curviconia. Next base: position 79,699 of record JADMNF010000033.1, read on the forward strand.
CGTACCGTAATTAAGTGCCCCCATCTTGCCCGGGTTTAAATTCCAGCATCTCGGGTTTTCCTTTTCTTCTCTTGGCCTCCAGACAGTTTGTACTTTCAAAATCAAATTGGCGGGTTACAACCACGCGGTAATTATTTAACCAAGAAAAACGTCAAAGGTACAAATGAGAATAGGGGCTCGAAGCAGAAATACCTTCAACATCTATCTCCCCTACGCCCCCAACGTCTTTGCAAAGAATATACAGTCTATAAACATAAATGGAGGAGGTCAGATTAATATCTTCTAACCTCTTGTTCACCCTTGTTTCTTCTCGTCCGTTTCTTGGGTCCTGATAAATAATCGTCGCTACTCGGCTTCCCCGTCTACTCCAGGACATCGCCTTTAATCTTTTGGGTTCCCTTTTTGTTTTGAAATGTTTTAATCCGAGTCATATTTCCCCGGGTAGAAAGGTGCCCATGAGAAGAAATGTAAAGTCGACACACAGAAAATTGGCAAAACCGGCTATTTTAAATCCGATCCTATGATAAATAAGCAACATTTCCCACTCGATTTTTTCTTTTGGTGGCTAGGAAGCTAGAAATTTGCCCTGAGTACTGTTCAGGCGTTCTCAGTTGCTTCTATCCTCTTGTCAATACCTGCCACATACATTGTCCATTCTCTTTTATCACCCAAACCGGGGCCATGCTTTTCAAGTCAGTGGGCTTTTGGGCGTGGGGCCGGCCGCCACCCGGGCTCGGCATGGGGTCTGCCCCCGGGCCCGCCCCACCGAAAGCCAGGGCTGCCTGCAAATGCCAACTTTTCTGCCGAATTGACAACTTTTTGCCCGGGCTTTTGCCCAAAAACAGACAAACCCAGCCTGCGGTGGCTGTGACGGGGCCGGTATTGAGCCCCCTTTTCTCTTTGTTTGGAGGGTTTTCAATTGCTTTAGTCCAACTGAACCCCGCCCCTTCTAAACAGGCCCAACGGGAAGGGAAAAGAAACATGGGCCCGCCACCCAAGGGGTCACGGGCCCCAAACCCTCCCTCAGGGCCAAGGCCGGTTTCCAAACTTTTACGAGAACCTGCCCTCCCAAAGGACGCTTGCTCCCCCCAAAGTGGCTACAAGGGCCCCCCCTGGGTAAAGGCTGGGCGGCCCCCCCCAAAGTCGTCGCTCCTGCTCGGGGCCAAACCAAGACTAAAGCTCCCAAAACGGCACCGCCCAGAGAGTACTTACCACAACGTGACTGTACCTGAAAAACACCCGGGCCGTCGTCTCTATTCACCGCTGTCCGATTTTAAACCCTGGCTCCAAGCCTGGCCATCCCCACAGCTCAACTTTCTCGACGTTCTATTAAACCCGGGGCGGGGTTATACGCTGAGCGACCTGGATTTTGGTGTGCGGAAGTGGGCGTGGAAGAGAGACAAAAAATATACAGGGAAGAAGTACGCGAGATGAAGGAAACAAACAAATCTTTTTTTGTGGGGCAGCTAAAGGGAACGCGGCTGAAAAGTTAAAAATATTTATATGTTGTAGCATATTGCCGATAGTTATTTTCTGTTGTTTTGGGTTTGGGTTTTCCGCATTGCTGTTTTATTCTTTTTTATGATAAAAAACAAATTTTGGTTTTTTGTATCTTAGCTATTAAAAAATTATTATGCGGTGTTCAAAGCTTTGGGAAAGTTACTGGGAAAAATTAAAGGGCGAAATTTTTGGGATTTTTCCCTTAATTTTTTTCCCAAAACGGGGAAAACTTTAAAACAGGCTTTTCGCTCTTTTCCTCGGGGCCTTCCAAGGGCGGGCCTTCCTATTCGAGGAAAGGTTTGTTTTTCGGGCGCGCACGCCCTATGCACGCCCTGCAAAACGCCTACGAGTTTTTGGAGAACCTGCAGTAAAAGCCCCCCCACAAGTTTGCTCAAATTAAACAAAAAACTGCATCCCTTGTTTCCGAGATTTAACAAGTCGTCTAACCGAAGAAGAATATATCTGAACAGGCTTCGAGTTGCCCAAGGAAAATATCCAGCTGCTTTTAAAGTCCCTTTTCGCTTCATTCAAACAAATATTGGCCTTTACTTATCCCCGGGTTGTCGTCCGACAAAAAAGAGTGCTCCGGTCATCCCATGCATTTCCTCCATCAAAGACCGGACCAAGCATCCCATGAGTGTCGCCGGCCAAGACAACACCGACCGTTCACAGCCGTCCCTTCTTGTAGGCGCGGCCGCGAACACGGTATGCATATGTGCGGAGCGCGGAGCCAACGGCCCAGCCGCGGAAAGGCGAGATCGACCCAACCTTTCTCGATGCCATGACCGTGGCCGTCACAAGGTCTTCATCGTCGAGGCAAAAGGTGCCCCTCGAGTGCGAGCTGGACGAAGACCGACCCGCGCTCGTGCCACGGGTGGCTCACATGAAGTGACGGCGGCGACAACAACGTCGGTCATTTCCCAGCAGGCTGTTGGCTGCATCCGTGCGGTGCCGTATCCGCAGTCGCCCCATCGATCCCCGGTGCTGCCTACACCATCATCGACGGGTCAACGAGATCAAGGGCCGGTGGGTGCGCAAGGCCGATGCGGGCAGCAATGGAGAGACACCAAAGCTGCCTCTGTCGCCGCCGACATCCACGACGCCTCAATCGGCGCTGGAATTTTATCCCAGCCTCGGCAGATGACACCCCGGCCGCGGCCGGCAGTGCAGGTGGCGCAGGCGGCGCAGACCGGCGCCACGGTCGCTGCACGACGGGCAAAGAGCCCTACATCAAGCTAGGCCGCATTGCTGTCTTGCCCTACTTCCGAGGCTTCCGCCTCGGCCAGTACCTGGTGCAGACCACGCTGGACTGGATCAAGGCCAACCCGACGTTCTTTGACGAGCACGACCCGGAGGCAGCAGCCGCCACGGCCGAGACCAAGTTCAACGGCCTCGTGTGCGTCCATGCACAGGTCCATGCTCTGGCTTCTACACGCGGCTGGGCTTTGCCGTTGACGAGGGCATGGGCACGTGGTGGGAGGAGGGCATCCCGCATGTGGCATGTTCTTACGTTTGGACCTGAACAAGAAGGAATGAGTTTATGGGATACACTAGATACCAAGGCACGATTTTATGACAAGAGGGGTAGACAGATAATAGAATCCTTGCTTTGGCTTGTCCGAGAAAGACGAACACTACTCGGCCGAGGTCGGCTAGTTATGACAAGAAAGAATATGGTGGCGTAGGGATGAGACACATCTTTCCAAAGCATGATATTATGATTACTTTGTTAAATTTTTTTCCATTTTCCATTTTTTTTGTCTTGATATGATATGCCGTTTTTTTTTCTCACAAAACTCACACTTTTGGTTTTTGCGTTAAAATGATAAAAGAATATGCCCCATAAGTACACGGCAAGGGAAAAAAGACATAAAAAAGGTGGCCACACGAATCAGAACGAGCTTCATATCCATTTGTCCCTTCATGATACCCTCCTGCTCTTTATATTTTCTCAAAGAGCAAGAGAGGAGACAAGGCAGACACACTCCATTCTTTCCCGTTCCCATTTTCCACATCCTCCGGCTATCCCCGTCCCCGTCTCGTTTATGCTCGAGACATGCCCATCCAAAAGGCGCCTGTCTCAAAAAAAAAAAACACAACAAGACGTGTTGTGCACGCACACACACACCAATCAAGAAAAGAACAAGATACAAACCAGGTCGAGAGGTATTTTCCACTTTACCGGTTGGACTTGGCGACACGCTCAAGCTCGTCCTTCTTCTTGATGGCGTACGAGTTGCTGCTGCCCTTGGCGGCGTTGATCAGCTCCTCAGCCAGGCACTCAGCAATGGACTTGACGTTGCGGAACGAGGCCTCGCGGCACCGGTGGTTAGCAGGGCAATGGCCTGGTTGACGCGGCGCAGGGGCGAGACATCGACAGCCTGTCTCCGGACGGTACCGGCAGAGCCGATACGGGTGGAGTCTTCGCGGGGACCACAGTTGACAATGGCGTCAACGGCGATCTGGATGGGTTTCTGGTCGGTCATCAGGTGGACCTGGATGTGTTAGCAAGCTGGTCTTTATTCGTGAGGCAGGGATTTTCGAATGCACGGGAGGGCGCAACTGACAATCTCGAAAAGCGTGGCAACAATGCGGACAGCCATCAGCTTCTTGCCGTTGTTGCGGCCGTGCATCATCAGAGAGTTGGTCAGGCGCTCAATGATGGGGCAGTTGGCCTTGCGGAAACGCTTGGAAGGCATAACGGCCGGCAGAGTGGGGGATGTAGACAGGCGAGCGGATCTGGATGTAGTCCCTGTCGAGCGAGTTAGCATTGCTGGCGTGCGCGGCCGATGGTTTCTTCCCTGTGGCCGGTCCTCTGCGTATCGATGCGGTCGGTCCCAACAAGACCAACAAGAGCTGTTTGAGTAGTTCGAGTGTTGTGGTGTTATCCTCAACGTTGTCGTCCTTGAGTGTCTGTGTCGTCTCGGCTTCGTCTCGTCTATGCTCGGCTTTCGTCGCGCCCGCGCATCTGTCGTCGCTGGACTTGGGTTTCCTCCCGTCTCGGAGTCTCGACAGATCGATTGGCGCACAGGACAGGCACATGGAACGCAGTCTAGAAGCAGCAACTTACGTGAGGGAGATGTCACGGATCTCAACATCCTCGTAGCTCCACTTGTTGCTGTATGATAAAAACTCGGTCAGCCAGATGTTCCCAGAATAAAGCAGTCCTGCCGCCGCCACGGCGCTCTTAACGCCTCTCGCCACTGCCCACGGCGGCAAGGAGGTTGGAAGATGCAGTTCGCATGGGAGGGTGTTCGTACAAGAGCTTGAGGTGCCAATTTCGGCAACAACATCCTTGGGGAGGATCTTGTAGGAGACGGTCTTACGACCTCGATCTCGGCGTCAGACATGCTGGGCGGTTGGTGTGTTGGTGGAAACGGCGGGTTGAACGACGAAAGGGACACGGAAAAAAGGGCTGCGAAATGCTCTCTTTTCTTCTGCTGCGGCACCGTGGTTGTGATGGGGGATTTTGGCGATGTAGAGAAGGGGGTGGTAGTTTTTGTCGGTGGCAGAAGCGATCCCGAAATTTTTTGGCCTTGGTGGGATTTTTCGGATTTTTCTGGGTAACGCTGGTTTTTTTTTTGCACACAGAGAAAGGGAAGGCCAGTGAGGGGCCAGCACAGGCAGGTGCTACAGCGACTTGGACTTAGGGCGAGCGTCCCTCACGCAGGTCACTGGACTAGCGCCGTTTTCTGAGGCAACTGCAACTGGCGCAGATGAAAAGGGAAAAAAGCGACCACTAATAATTTTGCGTAGAGGGGAAGGAACGAACGAGGGCTTGCAGACCAGCGCGACCCGCTTTTTCGGGGTGTAGCCCAATCATGCGCCGCAAATTAGGGCTCGGATTTGCTTAGGTAATACCAAGACGGCGCTGGGAAAAAGGGAAAAATACTGCCCGCCCCCGGCGCCTGGCCATTTTGCAGCAGACAGTGGCACGCGAATTTTTTCCAACCAACCAGGATTTTGGAGCACCAAAAAAATAATTATTTCTAGGGTGGGAAAAGACGAGGCGCCATTTCGTCTTTTGTTGCCTCCTCCCTTCTCCTCTCCTCTGACAACCACGTTCAACTCCATCACCAACCTCACCAAAAAAATCAGCAAACATGGCCCCCGCAGCTGGTGCGAAGAAGCAGAAGAAGAAGTGGTCCAAGGGCAAGGGTACGTTTACATCGAATTCTCACGAACTGCAATGAAAGAAGGACGAAGAAGGACGAAGGAAGACGCAAATCGACACGGCGCACAAATGACGAGCAAACGACCATCCGGCAGCCTGTCCAGCTCCTCAACGAAACAAGACCAGACAAGACGCACCCCGACCCGGCTCCGGAGAACCGTCGGGCTCTGATCGTTGACCGAGATGGACTGGGCTGGCTGAAGGATGGGCCGCGACATTGAGCATTTGGCGGCTGTGGCGGTTGGAAGACGCGTCTGGATCTGGACAGAGACGAGGGGGAAACGCATCAAGACATCAAGAGCCCTGCTAACAACCGCACAGTCAAGGACAAGGCCAGCACGCCGTCATCCTGGACAAGGTGACTCTGAGAAGCTGTTACAAGGATGTCAGTCCTACGCCATGGTGACTGTCGCCGTCCTGGTCGACAGACTCAAGATCAACGGCTCCCTGGCACGGAAGTGCCTTGCCTGACCTGGAGGAGAAGGGCCAGAATCAAGCTGTTGTCAGCCCAAGCAAGATGAAGATCTACAGTAACGTCCCCCCGTCCCACGTTCAGTTGATGCTCTTCAGCAATGGCCATCCCTAGTTCGTATCTTGCTAACATGTATCACAGCGCGCGCTGTCGGTGGCTCCGATTGAACGAATTCCAAACCTACCACCGATGATACTACAGACAAATCATTTTCTTTGGCGGAGTTGTGTGATGAACTAAAAAATGGGAATTTTCGGTGGCATTGGGACAATTTTTTTTTCAAGAAATAAAAAAAATCACGAACATTGTCGTCTTTTCTTTTGTGATGATACCAGCAAGAGAGAGACGGAAACGAACGAACCGATCGTCGCGAGGCCAGGCATATGCCCGCGTGCAGCCTTGCACACCTCACAGAAAATGGATTAGGAGGCATACCATTCTCGGATGAAGAGACAAAAGAAGAGGAGGCCATGTATGTACGCGTGTTAACACAAAAGTTACGAGTACCCGTCCAACAAAAGCAATCGGGCGATGGGGAAGATCCAATGAAATATAAAAAAGCCACCTGCAGCCCAGTTGCCAGTGACGTCTGTAGAGTAATGGTTTCTTTGATAAGAATGTCATATGTCCTGTGTGTCCCTTTTTCTCCAAGAAATGATTGCAGATATCTACGGAGCACAACTACGGAGCACAAAGACGGACTGCTCATGGAGTATGAAACAATCGATATTTGGCATCTTGAGACAGCTGATAGCCAGCATTCCTCGTTCGGGAGGCAGTTGGCATGAGATGGACAAAATACCTCTCCGTCGACGGCGTGGCCCTGTAAATATCGGACAGGCCAATTCACCGGCCGGCTTGGCTTCCGGTGTCGCCGAGTGCATGTGCGGGTGCTTGCGGTGCATCGTTTCACGAGTTTGGGTGTTGGGCCTGTCCCTGTTATCCGGGCCTCCGCTTATCCGGCTGCTCTGGGTAGCCGGCGGCGGCGGTGGTAGATGAGATTTTGTTTTAGGGCGCCACTGGAAGCCGTGGCCAGGGCACACTCGCTCCGTGCTCAGTGCCAGAAACACGCTAAGCTCCAGGGAACTGTAGCCACTATTGGGATGATCCAGGGACCCTGCTCTGTCCATCGTGCTGCCCAGTAATATGCCTCCGTGCTACAGTTTCGTCTGAGACTCCGTATCCTTACCTCACAATAAATGCGGCTTTGTCTGTTCTTCCCAGATGCGTGGAATCCGGAGAAAGCTGACGCTCGCAGCCAGCCTGCGCATTTTCGCAAGTTGGCACACCCAACGCGACAAACAAAGATTGCGGCTGTTTTCTTCGATCATCTGAGCAACGGCTCTTGCCACGCCTTGCCAGACCAGACAGAGATCCCTCGGCGGTTGTTCCTGTGATGCAATCCAAGACGTTGTCCAAACGCAGCACGGGGCTGTGGCAGCGATCGTATCGTGGTGGGGATTGGGTGGCCAATGTGCATCGGAGTGAACCGGCAAGGGCTGCTTCTGGCAGGTTTTGCAGGAGGGTTAAAATAGAAAGAAGCTCCAAGAATTAAAAAAAAAATTGAGAAAAAGGAAAGAGAGAAAAATCCTGGCCGTGCGCGCTAGAGAGGGGTGAGTTGGACGAGACAGCGGGAGAAGGTGAGGAAGGAGCGCCTCAGGCCGCAAAGGGATAAACCTCACTTTCGTTGCCGTGGGAGACCGCAGGCAGAACAAAACGAACGAAACAACGTTCTCCTGGGGCCTGCTGGGCACGAAGAAAATAAAGCGGGGCGCCCGTCTGAGACTAGCGCACCCGGCCGGAAAGAATCGCTGAAAAATTTGGCCAGGAAGGGGCAACAGGCTACTGATAGCAGGAGCGACTGCCGCAAAGAGGCCTGTGAGAAGTTTTTTCGCCCTGCGCGCCTGCCAGTTTTATACTGGATGCTCGCTCGCAGGATGTGCCGTTCCAGCGGTTGCTCCTTCCCCTCGAGGCATCCGTCCAGCATAGTCCCCCTCTTGGTGCTCTGGGCCGGCGCTCCTTCCCCTGTCCATAATAAATTCGCAACCGAGGAATTTTTTTCCCCTTCCTGCGATTCGACTTTTTTTTCCGCTCTCTTTTCTTCCCTCCTTCCCCTTTTCTTCCTTCTTTTCCCTTCTCTTTTCCTTCTCCTTTCCTCATCCTCTTTCCCTCTTTCACCGGATCGCGTTTGTTGCCGTCCTTCTCTACATCTCCACTCCCTTTCAGACTCTTTGAACAGTCGCCAACATGTCTTCCAAGGAGGATATCAAGATCTGGGGCATGCCCGTAAGTCTTCTCCAAGCAGTTTCTGTTTGTGCGGCCGTTTTGACCGACACTCTGGCGCCCATTGCCGGAATTCCCTCACGATCGCGATAACCGCCATCTGCACCCTCAACCCCAAACACCACCCTCCGCACACATTCTCGCTCTGTTTCTTGTCTCCTGGACCGGCTCGAGTATCAATTGAACAATTGCCTCAATTGCATATTGGTTCGTCCGGGGGGAAGATCGAAGAGCTGCTTGCCCCAGCTTGAGCAGGGGCAAGTTTCCGTGTCGCAAAACGTTTCCCTGCTCGCTTCTCTTCCGCTGTACAGCTGCTCTGGCCATGGGCGCTTACGACCTGGCCACGAGGCACAGCCTACAATAATATGCACTTTTGCTAACATCTTTCACAGTCCTTCGTGGTGGACTTCCTGAGTACGTAATTCATTCAGCCTTCACTCTCAAGCTCGCCAACCCGTCCACGGACAGCATAGCTCTCTTCCTATGCGACCTATCCCCCGACATGATACCGCTTGCTTCAGAGAGCCGCATCAGCCTTTGTACATGTATCTGATACTATGCCTGATACTAACTCATTTCTACAGTGGGTGGTGTTTCCGCCGCCGTCTCGAAGACCGCTGCTGCTCCCATTGAGCGTGTCAAGCTTCTCGTCCAGAACCAGGTACGTGTCCACTGCCCGACAACCTTTCCGATAAGGCCTTTGCCGGCCGCTTTGAGCATGCACCACCAGATCGACGATATTTTTTGCCTTGTCGGAGCTTCCGGAGAATGACCCCGAGCGCGACTGGCCGTTTCTGTAACAACACTTTTCAACGTCTTGTCCCGCATCCGGGGGATAAGGGGAAGAGCTGTTGTCTGCGTGGGTGGCCGGTCCTCACCGATAAGGAACGCCGCCATTTGCGTTGGCGGGTCACGTGAAAGTGATCGACGTTCTCGAATTGGTGGCCCTGGTTTCGTTTTTTTCGGCTCTGCGGGCAATTGGAATTTTTTGTCGATTTAGTGCGCACGCTTAAAGAGGCACCGTTAGCGCCCGACCCATGTCCATGACCATGTTCGCTAACAACCTCTGCAGGATGAGATGATCAAGGCTGGCCGTCTTGACCGCCGCTACGATGGTATTGTGGACTGCTTCCGCCGTACCACCGCCGATGAGGGTGTGATGTCGCTGTGGCGTGGCAACACTGCCAACGTCATCCGTTACTTCCCCACCCAGGCCCTGAACTTCGCTTTCCGCGACAAGTTCAAGAAGATGTTCGGTTACAAGAAGGACCGTGACGGCTACTGGTTGTGGATGGCCGGTAACCTGGCGTCCGGTGGTGCCGCTGGTGCCACTTCGCTGATGTTCGTCTACTCCCTGGATTACGCCCGTACCCGTCTGGCCAACGACGCCAAGTCCGCCAAGAAGGGTGGCGAGCGCCAGTTCAACGGCCTGGTCGACGTCTACCGCAAGACCCTGGCCTCTGACGGTATTGCTGGTCTGTACCGTGGTTTCGGTCCCTCTGTCGCTGGTATTGTTGTCTACCGTGGTCTGTACTTCGGTCTGTACGACTCGATCAAGCCCGTCGTCCTGGTCGGCAACCTGGCCAACAACTTCCTTGCTTCCTTTGCTCTGGGTTGGTGCGTCACCACCGGTGCCGGTATTGCCTCGTACCCCCTGGATACCGTCCGTCGTCGCATGATGATGACCTCGGGTGAGGCCGTCAAGTACAGCAGCTCTCTGGACGCTTTCCGCCAGATCGTCGCCAAGGAGGGTGTCAAGTCCCTGTTCAAGGGTGCTGGCGCCAACATTCTCCGTGGTGTCGCTGGTGCTGGTGTGCTCTCGATCTACGATCAGCTCCAGGTCATTGTCTTCGGCAAGGCCTTCAAGGGCGGCTCGGGCTAAATTGCTTGAACCACCCTATAGCTTCCCCTACACACACAACCTTTTGTACAAAAATCATGCACCGGCTCTCTCGACGTGTTCTGCTGATTGCGTCGAGTAGGCTCGGTGGGCATAGGTGAAGGGGGGATGCGAGATGATGTAGACGGGACGCGGCGTGTTTCGGTTGGGTAAGGGTCGAAGGATGCGAAGCTTTTTGAAGTTTGCCGGAGAAGGAGAAAAAGTTCGGGCTGGGCGTTGCTTGACTACGGGCAGAAGCGGCCGGGAAAGCCGTTGTGTGTTGTCTCTCGCAGCTGGTGGCAGGGCATGGTTGTCTTTATGACTGTGCTTTGTGTTTCTAGCTTGGAGGGGCGGTGCACTGTAATTTATATTGAATTTCAAGAAGACAGTTACCCGACGCCTGTTTCCTTTCCCTCTTCACGGATCTTTCTCTCTGGCACTCTTCTTTTGTCTCTCGTTATCCTGTTTTCTCTTATTTTCCTTGGGTTGCATGCACCTTAATAGAGTCTTTCTATAGCACTGGTCAAAAGAACGTTTGTGATTTCGTTAGACTAAAAGAAGTGCATTCGCTGTCATTGAAGTAAAGGAAAAAATAGTCGCGATAAGTATTTCCTCGGATGTGAGTTTTGTGTGGAAAGCGACTCTATATGTGCGGCGTAGAATCACGTGACTGCGCATCGCGTAAATTGGCTTTACCACGCCCTTTCTGAACATCAACAAGTCGCTTAAGTCGTTTAGGTCGCTTTATTCTTCTTATTATTTCATAACTACACTTTACATTAAGAAGAGGCCCTCGGAATTATTTGCCGTTTTGCTACCAAAAAAGGAAGACTCATCCTCCATAAACTCATCTCATTGCTGCCCTTAGAGACGCGTCTCTTGCGCGTCTGGCTTCATCAAAGCGAAGAAAGCAGCAGCACCCGCACCAGCACCGCAATGCCTCCACAGATATCCTCTGCACGGCCGGGTACGGGACGGGGTACGGCGAGCAGCAGCAGCGGCTTCCGTGGCACAGGCGCTTTCAAGCCGCCCCGGCCAGTGGCAGCGGGCGCGAGGTCAGCAGCAACAGCAACACCAGGTGCATCTGCAGCAAAGAGCTCGTCTCGCGGCCGACCATCTGTTGGTTTTGATATTAGCGACGACGAGAACGGCGCCGGAAACGATGGCAACGATGAAAACGAAGACGACAGGGACGAGCTGGAGAGAAGCCGTATCAACAGCGCCCAGCGGCGGAGGCGCACGATTGGCCAGTTCCAGGAGGACGAGGAGGGCCAAGGCGACGATGCCGGCGGTGCGGGTGCCGCCACGGACGTGGCCACGGACAATGACGACGATGGCAACGACGACAACGACAAAGACGAAAATGGCCGCTCAAGCGCCAGCAAGTCGTTGCCACCGGCACTGCTGGCCCGGCTGCTGCACCACTTCTTCCAGAACCCGGGCGGCACGACGACGCGGCTGACGCAGGATGCACACGCATCCATAAACAAGTATATGGAAATCTTTATCCGCGAGGCTGTAGCGCGGTCCGTGGCGGAGCGTGGCACCGGGGCGTTTTTGGATGTCAGTACTCCCGTCTCTCTGCCAAAAAGAAAAAAAAAAACCGAGAATGAGTCGCATGCTAATTCAAGTTACAGGTCGATGTTCTACAAAAGGTGGCTGGTCAGCTGATTATGGACATGTAATAGGAGGGAGATACGTGGAAAGTGCGTGGACGAAGCCATTTAATTGAGAAAAAAAAGGCCATTACATTAATGAATTATATATTATATGTACAGTATGCTGCTATCATACACGCCTGTGAAGGCAGCGCTCGTGTTCTTGTTTTTGAAGTCTATCGGCGAGCCACCATTATATCTAAATGGCCTCCTCTTTGTGTGTGTCTGTGTCTTTCCCAAGAATTAAAACAAGCGCTCATCCTCCGTCTGCGTCGTGATCACATAGGGCAAGCCAAGCGACGCCTCTTCGTTGCGGTCTGCCAGCCGGATCACGGAGCCGCTCGAGGCTGTGGACCGGAGGCTGGCGCTGGACGGCTGGTTGCTGACGGCATACGGCTGGCGAGTCTGTGCAAAGCTGTTTGCGCTCGATGCGCGAGACGATGGCCGCCGGGGCGCAAGAAGTGGCCGGCGACCGCCTTTGCCTTGCCGTCGCTGGTCCCATGCTCCTACTGAGGGACTCGTATCGCGGCCGTCCTCGTCTGCCAGAGGCGGTGCTGTCGTCTGCCGTCGGGGGCGACGTCGTCGTCTGCTTGTGCCGTCGCTCCCCTGGCTCTTGCCGCTACTACTGCTGCTGCTGCTGCCCGTGCCGCTGCTATTGCTACTGCTCGAGCTGCTCGTGATCACTGAACGGCGGCTGCTGGCCGACCGTGACATCGTCAGGTGCCGAGCATTTTGTGGAGAAAAGTCGTATGTATGTGTTTGTGTTTGCTGTCGGCGTTGACTTGTGAGTAAATGGGCGCCGCTGCTCCTGCCCCGACTGCGCCCTGGTGTGGTCGGACTCGATCGTGCCGCGTTGTTGTCGATGTCGCCGTATCCGTCTTGCTCGCTGTCGCCTGCAAAGTACAGCCGGCCAGACCGGTTGTCTGACTCGCTGTAGCTGTAGCCATCATCGCGCTCGTCGTCGTCGGCGTCCTCGTCGTAGTCATCGAGCACGCCGGGGTCAAGTGGTGTCATGCGACGCAGGATTGTTGCCAGATCGTGCATCAATTGGCGGAATGTCTTGTGGGAGATCATGTGCGTCGAGAAGCGTGCGTACTCGTAGGAGGCCGCAAAAGACGAGACCACAGCACCGAGCAGCCTTGGATCGCCGTCTGCTGCTGCGCCTTTGTCGTATACAGGTGCCTCGGCATGCAGGTCGATCACGCCGAGCCCGGCAAGGTGCGCAATATACTCGCGCAGGCCCATGTACAAGGGCCGTTCCAGCAGGGACACGGCCTCAGCGTCGAGCATCGGCGGATCGGACGCCGACATGGGGTCCGGTGGTGCGAGCGTCATCGCCTTGGCCTCGATCAAGTTAGGCAGCTCGGCCAGCACAACGCTGTACTGCAAGTTGATGTTCTCGTCCAGAGGATTTGGCGAACCAGCTGCTGCTCCCCTCCTCCTCCTCCTCCACCACCACCACCTGCGGCCCTGGCTCCTGGCCGGCACAATGGCCGGTCTGGCGGTGCCCACCCGGGATGCTCAATCTCGCCCCAGACTGCCTGGCACGGCGGAAGATCGATGCCGAGCTCCTTTTCCATCTCCATAGTCTCGACCCTTTTGAACCGCACTGCCTTTTCTGTTTTCGGGACGGACCCCCTCAGGGCGGCTTCGTCCTCTTTTTCTCCGCCTTGCAGCGCGGCCCCTTCTTGCGCGCCGCTGCTGCCGGGTATCAAGGCGCCCGCGACGAGCATCGGGCACATCTCGTCGAGCAGCTCTTTGGGCACGACGCGCGGCCGCGACACAAATGCAATGGCCGCGCTCCGGCTGAGACCAGCGCTGATCATGCTGCGCACGGGCTTCGAGACTTCGCCCTTTTCAATGGGGATCCAGGACCGGGGAATCGAGTTGAGGACGGCGCGTTTGAGAAAGAGTCGCAGGAAAAAGACAAAGATGACGACGAGGATGGCAAAGATGTAGCAGGCAGCGACAATGAGGATCGAGACAATGTCGTGGCGGTCGCGCGACTGGTTGATGATGTCGCCCGGCGTGACGAGCAGCAGCACCAGCAGCAGCACGTGCAGAAAGAGGTAGGCGGTGGCGTAGATGATGCGGAAGAAGACCGCCGCCGACGAAGTCATGATATCGGGTCGTCTGGCGTATTTTCTTCTTGATTTTTTATCCTTGTTTTATTTTCTTTCTTTTCTCTCGAGGCCGCTACCGCGCGGCGTCAATTGGATGCTAATGCATATACTCGGCGGATGCGCCTGGCCGTCGCATGGCCTGCTGTCGATGTTCTCATAAGCGATGGAGGGCTGTCGGTGTGATCATTGTCTTCGGGGGCGTTGGTCGCCGTGGCGTGCCGCAGATGGAGAGGATGATGACGACGAAAGATTTGCTGTGGATACTTGTTTACAGCGCAGCGAGGCTACTGTAATTTGGTAGCTGAGCAGCCTGACGCCAGCACCCCACAACAGCACATGTGATTGGCCAAATAGCCCTAAAGCAACACCCAGCTTCACATGCGATGTGTTTCGTTTCTTCCTGGTCTGCCATTTTTATCAAGCATGCTTTCTTGTTCTTATTCTGGGGCCGTCCTTTCTAGAAGCCAAACACACAATGCACAATATCATTACAATTACCCCAAACCAGACCAAACCAAGGCAAACCAAGAAAAGCAAACAATGCGCAATGCAAAAGAAACATAGATGCTCGACGCCCAGCCTCGTTTGTTTTTTTTATTTCTCCTCACCGGACTTGGGCCATTTCTGGGCTGGCATCGCCGTCTTCGTTCTCTTGTAGCTCCCGTTTCCGCCCTGCGGTTGCCGCCTCTTCGGCGAGGCGCATGTCTGTCTGCGATAACCGCAGGTCGCGGCTGTATGTGCCAAAGCTGGCAATCAGGTCGGTCAGGCCGTCCTTGAGCGCGTCCAGGATATCGTCGACCTCTGGGCACACGCGCCTCGCCTCCACATCCGTCCAGTGCAGCGGAAATGACGCCTTGAAGCTGTCCAGCTTGCGTGTCACCCGCGTCAGCTCGCGAATAATGGTGGCCACGTCGCGCTGCACGTTGCCAAACTTGTCTTCCTGCAGACTGTGCACGGCCAGCAAGCTGAGCGCATTGATTGCGTTCACGTAGACGCTCGCCTCGCCGTAGGGCCCGCCCAGGACGGCCGCCGTGATGCGGTTCTGGAAGGTCAGCCGGAACGGCCAGCCCACAACGGGCAGGGACAGGATCTGGCGGGCCACGTTCTGCAGACTGCTATTCGGGTTCTCAGGCCCGCTAATGTCCCGCTGCACGTCTTGCAGCCGCTTGCGCGCATCCTGCAGCACCTGCTTCGTGAGCGGGCTCAGGCGCGGCGAGTTCTGCGGGTCAATGGCCACCTTGTTGACCATCTTCTCCATCTCGCTCGAGAACGACTTCTTCTTCTGCGGCGTCGCCACCAGGATCGGCTCGTCGCGCACCGGCCGCGTTAGCCGCTTGACCTCCGGTGTAGAGCCGTCGTCTACGCTCGTCGAGGTTCCGTCGCGCCGGGCGCGGCGGCAGCGGGGGGGTCGATCCGGTTCTCGAGCGTCTTGACCACCTCCAGGCAAAGCTTGCAGATCTGCGTCCAGGTGGAGCCGTTCTTGCGGTCAATGTCCGTGTAGATGGCCACGCGACGGTCAGGAAAGTCGCGCGCAATAAAAGCCAGCTCCCACGTCGAAAATGCCTTGATCTTGTCCTTCTTGCTCTTCAGGCCGTTGAGCAAGCTGCCGTTGGAGTCCTTGGAGTCTGCCGTGAGGGGCTTGCCGTCCTTGAGAGGCTCGTTCACCAGAAAGATGGAAAAGGCAGCATTGCTGATGACCAGCAGCAGTGTGAACAGGAAGCCGGCTTGGAAGCAGCGCGGTAGGTAGTTCCATGTCGAGAAGTAGGGCTTGACCATTGGCGGCAGAGACGACTTGGGCAAGCTGAAAAAGGGCCGGAACAGCGCGAGCGTAAACCGCCACGCAAAGGGGCGTAGGAAGAAGGTGTAGACAATCAGGCTCGTTACAAGGCCCACCAGGGCACGCGTGCACGCCGAGATCAACAGAAAAGGCAGCTGCATAGCCAGCGCGCGGTAGAGCTGCGCTGTCTTGCCCTTTGTGCTGGCAGTGCTGGAGCTGCCGTTGCTGCCGTCGCCCCCAGAAGAAGACCGCGCCGTGCCCAGCAGCAGCCGGTCGCTGTCCCAGAAGAGGTGCAGCACGGCATTGACGGCGCCCACGCACACGACGTGGACGACCAGGTAGAGGGCGCGCTCGTTGAGTCGCGTGCGGTCCCCAGGGTAGTGTGTGATCCAGCCGAAGCCAGCGTCGTCGGGGGCGGACCAGCGAAAGACCTGCCCATACAGCCAGCCGGCGAGGCAGTAAGAGAAGATGGTCTCGACGGTCTTGGGCTTGGCGGCGTTGAATAGAAAGGTCTCAAAGGGGGCGTTGGTTGTGCGGATGCCGATGTGGAACTGCGCGATGCGAAGAATGATGATCACGAGGCCGCAGAAGAAAATGACCAAGGCGCGGAAGCCGGCGCCGCTCAGAGGTAACCATGCCCAGAGCCCTGGGGGGGAGGAAGACGTCAGCATGCGCTCCAAAGGAGACTCGGAAGCTGCACAGGCGCAGGGGCATCCTAGGAAAACTCACATGAGGACCAGCTGGACAGCGAGAGCGACTGGACGTACGCCGTGGCCAGCAGCACAAGAGCTGTCGAGGAGAATCGTCTATGCAGCGCGGGTTGCAGAAAGTCTTTGTAGGGGAGGACCCGGCGCACAGTGGCCGGGGCGGATGCTGGAGCTCGCGGGGCCGCCGACATCCTGCCAGCGCATTGGTGGGAGGCGGAAGAGGGGGGTGCGCGCGGGTTCGGCTGTTGGTGGTGGTGCTGGAGAGAAAGCCAGAACTGAAGCTTTTTTTGGCGTCCAAGTAAATAGTAAATAATGGGGAAGGGAAGGAGAGCGCTGGAAAAACGCGTTGGGCAGGGCAAGGCCAGGCCCAGGCAACGGTCACGTTTAGCATCATGTGCTTGTGGGCGTAGAGCAGCTGCCATTGGCTGGCTGTCGTTCAGACCCGCTTTACCAACGACATGATGACTAATCTCGATGTTTTGTTAAGCACCGGCCGAAGCTGTCGATGATGCTGCCTTGCACAACACCGCCGCAAGACCATGCAGCCTTCAAGATGGATGCCGCCGTTCTATCAGCGAGGCGCGCGAGGCACGCAAGACTCTCGTAGAGTCGCTTGTGGACCTGGGCAGTGCGGCCCTCGGACCGAACGCTGCAGAGCGCAATGCCGCCCAGCAGCAGCTCTCAGATCTGCTTCAGAGGTGAGATGGTGCTCTGTGAACGACCGGGACGGCTGGAGCTGGGCGTCAATTCGATCCTCACACAGACTATTAGGACGCCAACAATGGCTCTTCTTCCGGCCTTGAACGTGGTCATCCAGCCGGGCCGCGTGCCTGAAATGGTGCGGGCAGAGTTCATGGGCCAGCTGGCCATGCTCCCTTTGCGAGGCGACGGCGTGCGCGGCACGCTCGAGTTTGTGTTTCTCGGTGCACCCGTCCAACCCAAACAACAGCGCCGCCGCCGCGGGCGCCCCGGTCACTCCTCAGAAGCAGGGCGCCCAGATCACGCTCGAGGCGCTCAAGATGGCCACCCGTCTTCTGGCAAGTCCGCCTGCCCGGGCCACGGCCGAGGACTGGTTCCGGGGTATCGCGCCTCAGCTCTTGTCACTACTTGACGGGCACGACGGCCTGGAGCTGGCCAAGGTCGCGGCGTACGTGATTGGCTTTGGCATCCTGGGCCGCAAGAGCTACGGTGCCCCAGGCACGCCAGGATGGGCCAATTTTGCAGAGCCTATGCTGTGCAGCGTCGATCCGACGACAGGCCGGTCTGCAGCCGACGGTAGTCGCATTGTCGACTTGCGGAAGAATGCCGCAGCCGTTCTCGTGTCTGAAGACAGGTTGCCGAAGGTCTGCGGCGGCTACAGACGCTGATCATCTCACACCCCAATCCCGGGCTGACTCGCCGGCTCCTGCACCCGTTCTCCTGCCCCTCTGGGCCTTGTCATCTTGGACGAATGCCTCGAAGAAGTGTGAAGAGAACTACTGTCTCCCGGCACGGAACCTGCTCAAAATCTACCTCAAGATCTCCACCGCACCGGACAAGGCCATGCCCATTGTGCGGGACCTGCTGTTTGAAGGCTCACGCGACTCTGGCAAGCAGCCCCAATGGCAGTACCAAGCTACGGATGAGAGCCAGAACAACATTTGTATTGTCTCAGCTCCCAGCACGCCTCTTCGTGCAGGGGAAGTGTTGCAGACACGGTGGAACGAGATTGGGCCCAAGTCCAACGCCCTGGTTGATTTGCTAGCGGAGATATCGACGGATGACGAGGACATTTCCTCCGTGTTTCTTGACCTCTTCAGCCGTTGGCTGTCGGCCAAAAAGCCGAAGCGCAACACAGGAAGCGGAGTTGTGCTCATCAAAGAAGAGGATGCCGAGGATCGGAAGCCCGACCTTGCCAGCAATCCGTTGGTCGATGTTTTGGAAGGCACCATGCTGCAAAAGATGATGGAAAGGTTTCCCGAGAAGCTTGCCGGCCGTCCCGACCACATTCTAGAGCTTGTTGGTGGGCTTCTTAGCCAGTAGATGAGACAACGCTGGCCGAAGACGAGACCGTGCCGCTGCTCATGAGCCTGCTGAATCTGGTCATCACGTCACCCGGCTTCCGGCGAGCAAAGGCGGATGCCACGATTCTTCGGTCTATCGAAGACGGGCTCGCCAAAATCAGCAGAGCGTCTGGCCCGGACTCGTCGACGAAACGGCCAAGACGGCCAAGAATCTTCTCATGTTTCTCAAGTTCAGAGACGAACTGGAGGAGCCATCGAGCACCGAGGGCAATGTCGCCGCTGCGAGTCAGCAGCAGATCGAGGACCGAAAAACATATGCGCTGGCCATCTCATACATTACACAAGCCGACTCGCCGCCGCCAGTCCGGTCCGAGGGCCTCAATCTGTTGCAAATCCTGATCCTCGCCAGTAGCTCCGTCCTCGACATCCCCGCGTTGCTGGTCATGATGTCGTCAATGCTCGACGAAAACGAAGACTATGTCAACCTTCGCGTTATCAAAATCTTCACGCTGCTCGCCGACAAGCATCCCAAGTCGACCACAAGGGAGCTGCTCGACCACTACGTTGATGCTGCCGAGATGAAGCGCGTGGACAGCCGTCTGCGCTTTGGCGAGGCTCTATTGCAAGTTGTGCAGCATCTTGGCACCACGTTTGCAGGAGAAACTGCGCAGCAAGTGGGCCAGGCTCTTCTAGAAACGGCAGGTCGTCGTGGCCATCGGCCAAAAACAGAGGCAAAGCAAGCGCGTGAGGAGCGGATGCGCGACCTCAAGGCCAATCGAAAGCGGCCGGGGGCCAGCATCGACGAGGAGGACGAGAGCGAAGATGTGGACATGGAAGACGCCCTTCTTACAGACGAAGAACGCAAGCGCAACGAGATTCTCGGACGTATTGTTGAAGGCTGGGGCAGCAAGCAGGGCAGCGAGGATGTACGCATCCGTGCCTCGGCGTTGTCGATCTTGGCCACCGGCATCGACGTCAACATTGCCGGGCTCGGTGCTACGCTGGCCTCGGGCGCGGTTGATCTGTCTCTTCATATCCTGACCATGGAACCCGAGCTGGAAAAGGGCATACTGCGGCGTGCGGCGATTATCCTCATCCTCAGCTTTGTGCGCGCCCTGCACGATGCCCGGGAAGCAGGACGCCGGCTAGGCTTTGGCCTCACATCGCAGAGCCAGGATGATATCCTGCGCATTCTGCGGTACGTGGCCGGCACTGATGAGGATGGCCTTGTGAAACAGCATGCCCTCGATGTGATTGAGAGCCTCGAGAACTGGCAGATGACGTCCCTTTTACCTCCCGCAAGCGAGAGCGTCGCATCATCGACATCTTATGGAGGATTAGCTGGCCTTGCTGGTCTGTCACTCAATCCAGCCAATGTCGGGACGACAACGTCGGCCTCGCCCTCTTTGGCAACAGCAAGGAGCCCGGCTACACGTCCCCGCATTGAGGAGATCGAGTAGATGTTTATCAAAGCTCACATCACTTCTCGGGGCCACACACAAACCGATATCCCATCTAACTTTTGTTTTGTTATTTTTTGAATAGAAATTTGGTAGGAAAGAGGGTATCGATAACGACAGTTGTGAAGAAGAAGAAAAAAGAATACCGAAAATGAAGCCACCAAGCCAAAACATTACTCGCCAAACGTTGCAAACAGACAAAAAAACATGCAAATCGCTCATATAACGCAAGATGAACAAGATGAAGCCAAGCAGATGCCGTGGCCCGACCTACAGCATTACTAACACCAAGACCATGCCGGCCACACAACGGGAATCGAGACAGAATCAAAGCCCCTACAAAAGGCAAGAGGCCAGCGTGAAAAAGACGACGAGGGACACTACTGAGCCGGCTGTGCTCCGAGACGCGCCGGACTGGCTGACAGCATTCGCCGATGTGACCGTGTCGTTGGGCGGCTCGTTTGCTATGCAAGCGTTGGTACTAGAGGCCATGGGAGCAAATAAAACAGGCAGAAGAACGAGGGAAAAAAAAAAAAAAAAACTCACCCAGGTCCAAGATAAAAGGCATCTCTGTCTTGCAGATGGACACGAGCGTCGCGTTGTTGAGCAGCTTGTCAAGCTTCGCCGACGACTCCGTCACCTTGTACTGGAACGCCGTGATGCGTGTCGTGTTGCCGGCAAACGTCTCGTTGAGCTTGGTGGCGTTGCGGGCCAGGCTGACGTCTGCCTCGAGCTTCTGGATCACAAAGCACTGTGCCCGCGTCTGGAACATGGCACAGAACTGCAGCAGCGACGTGTTGGCTTGCAGGGCGGCCAGCTCCGGCAGCGTGCTCGCCGCCTCCATCTGCAGCTGCTGGGCACGCGTGCTGTTGCTGTGCGCTGCCGCGTTGAGCGCCGTTGCGTTGCCACAATGGCTTCCCGGCCCTCGAGGAACAGCAGCTGCTGGCACGACGCGTCGTTGCTCTCCGTCGCAAATATGGCGTCACAGATACCAGGAATGTCGTGTTGCTGCGGAAGCTGGCGAGGAGGGCACCCTGCGGCGACGAGGCGTTCTGCAGCTGTCTGGCTCTTTTTGGAAGCGGGCGATGCGTGTGGAGTTGTTGTTGAACTTGCCCAGGAGGGCGGTGGTGTTGGCGGCCGTGTCGATGATCTCGTTAAAGTGCTGCAGCATCGTGCAGCGGTCCAGCGTCGAGCCGGCATTCGTCTCCGAGATGCTCTTGTGGTGGCCCTTACTATGGTTGTGGTGGTTGTGGTGGTTGTCATGGCCGTCCTTGCTGCCCTTGTGGCCCCCATTGTTGTCTCCTTGGTGGTGGCCTCCGTTGTCTTTGTTGGCTGTCGATACCGCCTGATGATGCACCTGCTGTGCTGTTCTGTGCCAGTGCCGAGCCAAACGCTGTGAAGGCGAATGCCATTATGAGAGAGCTCAGCTTCATTTTGAGGCTGCGGAGGGCGTGCCAAATGCTGTCGTTATCATGCAAGATGAGCAACTTTCCTGAATAAACTGTCGTGAAAACAAAATACAGTAAGATAATAAGATAGTAAGATAAAATAAAAGAGCGAAAGACGAGCGTTACCAGTCGCTGTCGGTGTAAAAAACCCCTATCAAAAGAGTGAAGAAGAAGAGAAGTGCAAAGAAAGGTAAAGAGAGGGAAAGGGCACGACAAAGAGTGGCAACTACATCAAGACGAGCATGACGATCAGAGGAGAGGAAAGCAGAGGACAGAGTAAAGCGGCCGGACGGGGCCTACGATCTTTTAAGAGAAGAAGAACAGAGAAAACGTTACAAGAGACGACTTTCCTACCCTCGTACCCTAGAAAAAGCAGGAACATTAGGGACACTTCCCCGGAATGTGAGTTGTGAGGGAGGTCAAAGGGGTAGGGGGTATCGTGCATCGTGCATCGTGCATCGTCTGTTTTCAAACCATCCGACCAAAGGAAAAAAGAAAGCTCTCTGGAGAGCAAGGCTAGGCATGCTCCGTACTCCAGAGGGTGAGTGGCATTGCCCCAGCGGATTTCCCGTTCTCCTTTGATTTCCTCTCTTCATTTCCAGAGTTTATGGCTGTCCATAGCCCTCTCTTTTCACACAGTAAACCATGCCAAGCCTGGATCGTGGATCGGCCTCCAGGTTTCCGGGAATCGAGTTGAGAGAAAAAGTGTGTCCCTTTGTGACACAGCGGTATAGACAGGGATATACTTAGCATCCCCATTTGTGCAGAACGTCCAGACCGTCGGCCAGGGCCAACGGGGAGCCGAAAAAGAAACAGCACCAAAATAGGAGACGACGTGATCTGCGGTGCGTTGAGATGGCGATCTTTTGGATGCCGCTCCTGCGCCCAGGCTGGAACAGTGTCAAGTCGCAAGGCAAGGGCAACAAGAGAGCAAGAATATGCGGAGGGGGACCATGGTATTTCCTTATAAATTTTGTAAATAATGATCGTGGGTGAGAAGAGATTTGGGTAGGTCATTAAATTAGAGAATAAAGGTATTTCTCAGGTCAATGATTTTATGCATTAATTATTTTTCACTTTTTATGTTTTTTTTATGTTTTTTTTTTTATTTTCTTTTCTTAAAAAAAGCACTGCAACGAAAAAACTCAGGGCTCGTTGTCGAATCTTGTCGGGTCCCGTTTGATGGTTGTTGATCGACTGCCAGATCCAGCGTTCGATTTGGTTTGATCGGCCTGGCCCTGAATACTGCTTAAATCGTCTCGACCTCGAAGGACGCACAATAAAGTCATTTTTAAACGAGTTTTCATCCGTGCGTCTACCCGAAAGGTCTGTGCGTAGGGAATAGATGCAAGAAGAGACGAATAACCTTTAAAGGCACAAACTCACAACAAATAGTGAAAGAGAAAGAGGGTTCAAAAAATTAGAAGCACCCTTTTATTTCACTTAAAAAAGACATAACTGCATCAACAACTTGAAAAGATCATATGAAGACATGGATTCAGTTCCACCCCGAAATCAAATTCTCTTCATGTACCTAACGCATATGTGATCCCGCCGAGATGCAAATCGTAAACAAACAACAATCTGCAATAAGCTCTAAAGATCTAGACCTTGTTCCTTGAGTAAGCTGCGGATACTTCCTGTGTCCAAGGCGCCTAAACGTCGAAAGTCCCATTCCTTTCCAGGCCTCTGATCTACTACCCCTGCTTCCCTTCCCCTCATCCGACTGAAGTGACGCATGTGTAGTCGAGGCTCCCCATGCTTCAATATATCTCCGAATGAGACAGTATACGTGTGTAGCTGCGTTTAAAGCCTTTGAGTATTTGACCGAGCCCGCAATGCCTCTTTACCTTTCCTCGTTGGCTGTGGTTGTTGGCCTTGGCAGCTCCATGGCAAGGCAACTGCAGCTCACTCGACTTCATCTCGATGTCGGGCGACTGGCTGCCAATGCTTTCCGGTGGTCTTGAATGTAGCATGTCGAGTCATGTTGGGATCCACAAACTCACCAGACCATCACTTTATCTCTTGGCGCACATATGGCCTAATGTCTGAGCACCTGACACGTCTTTCCAACGGGGGAACTGACTTGCGAGGCATTGATCGGTCCGTTTTGGTTCATGCTTTCTTTTCATTTTCCTAACAAGGAAACTATTGGCTTTTTTTATATTATCGGATTGGAGCCGGCCTCGCGGTAGAATGTCAGACGCCGGTCTGCTCCCGCCGTGCAGAAGCTCTCTGTATCGGCTCCTGGCCGCTCCGACTTGGGTGGCAGCCACTTGACGCTCCACAGCGCAGACATTTCTGTCTCGCCGTTTGTCGCCACGCACGTGCCCAGCTCCACGTTCCATACGCGCACCTTGCCGTCCATATAGCCGGCCAGCAGGTACTCGCCCGACGCCGAAAAGTCGAGTGACATGACCCACACAGCGAGCTCGACGTTGTCGATCCGGGGGGTGTCAGATTGCCCACAGGCTCGCCGTGCTTCATGTCGTAGAGCGAGATTACGCCAGCATCGCCGCCTGCTGCCAGCCGTTTGCCCAGCGGCGAGAACGCGACGGCGCGCACTGGCTTGGCCAGCCCCGGCAGCGTGTACACGAGCTTGGACTGGTCGTTGTTGAACACATTGACAGACCCGCTCTGGTAGCCTGCGGCCGTGTACTTGCCGTCCTGGCTCAGATCCACCGACATGGCAAAACTGCTCGTCGCGCGGTTGTTGCTGCTGTACACGAGCAGCTGTGACCGCGTCTGCAAGTCCCATACGCCCACCCGGCCGTCGTGCGTCGTGTAGGCCAGGTACTGCTCGTTCTTGCTGAGGGCCAGGGCCCACGCGTCTGTCGTCTTGTCCGCCGCCCCTCTTATAGCGGAGCCGCCACGGCCAGTGTTCTCGGTCTCTGTGCTTGCGACACTGCCGCCGCCGCGCACGAGATCGCCTGGCCGCAGCGTCGTGTCCAGCGTCCAGTCGCCCGCCTCGCTCCGCCGCCACACGCTCACCTCGCCTCCAAAGCCGGCTGAGCAAGCAACCTGGCCAAGGACCCTTTGGCTGTCGCAACATGGTGGCAGCCGAGCTTGTGGGCGCCGTCGATGGACTGCGCGATTGTAAATTCGGGTGTGGTTGTGCTGTGGATGCGCAGCGTCGACGCACCGGAGCCAGAGATGACGGCCGTGGGTGTCACCGCAATAGAGAAGATGTCCGTCTCGTGGGCTGTCGACACGTAACACAATTTGTTAGCATTTTGCTTGTTTCGAGCAGGGGAAGAGCTGGTTGTTTGGCGGGTTCACGTACCGTTGTCCACAGCCTTGGCGATGTAGTATTGTTTCGACTGTGCGCGTATGTTAGTGTGTTGGTTCTGATCGCCTGATGGATGGGGCGAAGGGAAAATATGGTGCATACCATCGCGGCGCCGGTCAGAGAAGACGTGAAGAAGAAGATGTGGCGTGAAGCTGGACTTTATTCGTTCCTTCTTTCCTGCTTTGCGTTTTTGGAGCTCCTGCTGGCTGCCAGAAGTCAAAGGCAAAAGTGGGGCAGGCGCCATCACAGCTCTTTCCGTCTCAGTATTGGCTGCCACCAACACAGACTCGCACTTTCCCAAACCTGACGAAATATATTGATAGCCTTTATCGATGTGCAAAGAGCAGACGCTCTGTTTATGTTTATGTATGCTTTCCTTCTTTTGCCTCTCGTTTTCGTTCACGTGCTTAATTGCGAAACGGAAAGAGCAGATGTACCTCCTGCCGTTTGGGCTCTACGTCACCATCATTGTCCCAGCAACAGATCCGGCTTATAGCAACTAACTGGGTGTCGTTATTTTCTGTGGCGCTGTAAAAATAAGAATCAAAAGTTTGAAATTTTTGTCGTGGTATTGTATATACATGGGAGAGCGTCTTCTTATCTCTCTCCGCTCGCAGCAAGCGCTCTATGATGCAGCTTCCCCAATCTTGTCGCAACCCGCCCTGCTATGCAAATAGCCCATCCTCCTGTTTTATATTGTACATGTTGTGTGTTGTGTTTGTCGTGACTCTGTTGGTGCAGATCGTTGTTGCCTTCTCGAGCGTCGGGCGCCTGCCTCTAGGTGCCCGAACTATTGGTAGGTGCCCCTGTGTTGGTTGCGACCTGGCAACAGCAGGCCGTTGGCCAGGCACGCCTTTAGTTCTTCTTCAACATCTCCCGTATTGCTACATACAAGTTAGCAAATAATCCTAGGTGGCATTGGCTGCCTATGAACAAACATGGTAGGGTAGGTAGGGCCGTAACATACACTCCATGCAGTGAGGGCACATGTGGTGCATCCGCTTTGTTCTCCCGCACGCCGGGCACTTGCACAGCGAGTTGACGTCCTTGAGCGCCTTGCCGGCCATCTGCCGATGGCGCTTCTTCGAGTGGGACGTCTTCTTCTTGGGCACCGCGCGCAAGATCGACTCCCAAATGTCGCCGAGCAGTGACGGCAGCGACGGCAGCGACAGGAGATGGCAGGCAGGACGGGGTGGTAGCGGCCAGCCGGTGCGCAAATAGTGAGGCAATGCGCACTGTCCGTGAGGATATTAATGCGCTCGATGTGAGGCTGGATGTGAGGGAGGCGGAGACAGACGCGAGGGCGGAGGATGCTGGTGGCGAGAAGAACCGGGGGGCCGAGATGGCCGTCCGGAACGGCGCAACGGCGGCCATAGCTGCTATTGTGGGAAGCAAGGTGGACGACAGCGGTATGCGCAGTTGCGGCGTTCTTCGTGGGGGTCAATTGGTCGCTTGTGTGGTGATTGTCGCGTGCGTGATCATCTCCAGATAGCTCACGCCGTTTCGAAGCTTTTTTTTCGGCCCTGCATTTTTTCTGCCATCACATCACTGTGGACCACCTTCTTTTCTCTAGCTTAGTCATTTTCGAGGTTACGCCTCAGACGAGCCAGCCGGCAAGCGCACTGTCCTAGAGGAAACAACGATCGTTGCTTGCTAGTGCGCACCTCCCATGTCTCCTGAACTGGCGTGCCCCACAGGGGACTGCCGTTGCCCAATGGCCTTGGGCCAAGGTACACGGACGTACTTTTGGGCCAATCACGGGCGGCCAACCCACCTTCTTTCTCCTTTTCTACCCCTGTCCGCGAAGGGAAAGCAGGCGGGAGACACGTTTAGGTCGCTCCTGGCTGCTCTGCGAAATAGGGGAACGCAGGAGGAAAGAGGGAAAGCCAGGAGCAAATCTCTCTTTCCTCCCCCCCCTAATATAACGGGGGCAGGTGCTACGGAGCACCATACACCACAATTTGTTTCGCCCAATTTCCAGTTCCCAATTCCCACCCCCGAAAGAGAAACTCTATTTTGTTTTCCTTTTCCTGTGACATCGCGAGCCCAGTTTCCAGCTTCAGCCTCTGTTTTTGCCAGCCACTCTCACTTTCAACGCCTTTGACCGTTCCCTCGCCCGTGAACAGTTCTAGCTCCCGCTACCACAGCGTCTCCATCCCACCTCTTCACCTTCACCTTCAACCCCTTAAATCGACACAATGGCGGCCATGCCCCCTGCCACGATCTATCCCAGAGCCATGTTGGTTTTGACAGCATCACGTCGCAGATCGAGCGCAAGCTCCTGAAGCGTGGCTTCCAGTTCAACGTTATTTGCGTTGGTAAGTTTGTTCCTGGGCTGCAACAGCTAGTCGGTACTGCGTTGCGGTGAGAAGCTGGGCCCTCATGCGGCCCCCTTTCTTCGCCGCGATGTCGCGATGCCACGTCGTGGAGTTTCGTTGAATTTCTGAGCCGTATCTGACACATTCTCCAGGCCAGACTGGTCTCGGCAAGTCGACCCTGATCAACACCATCTTCGCCTCCCACCTGATGGAGTCCAAGGGCCGTCTCATGCCCGAGGAGACCATCCGCTCGACCACCGAGATCCACGCTGTGTCGCACATCATCGAGGAGAACGGCGTGCGGCTCCGCCTGAACATTGTCGACACCCCCGGCTACGGCGATCTGATTAACAACGACCGCTGCTGGGACCCCATCGTCAAGTACATCAAGGACCAGCACTCTGCCTACCTGCGCAAGGAGCTTACTGCCCAGCGTGAGCGCTACATCCAGGACACGCGCATCCACTGCTGCTTGTTCTTCATCCAGCCGTCGGGCCACTCGCTCAAGCCCATCGATATTGTCGTTCTGAAGAAGCTGTCCGACGTCGTCAATGTTGTGCCCGTCATTGCCAAGTCCGACTCTCTGACCCTGGAGGAGCGCCAGGAGTTCAAGGCCCGTATCAAGGAGGAGTTTGCTTTCCACAACCTGAAGATGTACCCCTACGACAACGACGAGTTTGACGAGGAGGAGGTTGCTGTCAACACCGAGATCAAGGTTAGCCCTCCCGCCACTGTTGCTCATTAACCGTGCCCGTGTTGTTTGCCCCAAATACTAAAACCGTGACCCCAGAGCCTGATCCCTTCGCTGTTGTCGGTTCCGAGAAGTCCATCATCATCAACGGCAAGCAGGTTCCTGCGCGCCAGAACCGGTGGGGCGTCATCAACGTGGAGGACGAGGACCACTGCGAGTTCGTGCACCTGCGTAACTTCCTGCTGCGCACGCACCTCCAGGATCTTATTGAGACCACGTCCCAGATCCACTACGAGACCTTCCGTGCCAAGCAGCTGCTGGCCCTGAAGGAGAGCAGCGCCCAGGGCGCCGGTGGCCACGGCAGCCGTCCGATCAGCCCTGCGGCCGACCGCGAGATGAGCCGTGGCTCGCAGCGGGTCACCATGAACGGCTACTAAGCCTGAATGCAAATGCGGATGGCGAGGCTGAGGAGAGCCAACATGGTACCTCGAACCAACCAGTCCAGTGTTTTTAATTACCCTTTCACTGTCATGATTATTTCTTTGTTTGCTTCAGCCTATTTTATTTTTGTTTTTGCTCCCAACATCATACCCCTGGCTCCATGCTCGACTCGACTCGGCCTTGTTTGCTTGCTTTCCTCCCACCCTCTCCCGGGTGCGGTACAAGGCTTGCCTTTTTTGCGTCCTGTGTTACTGTCGGGCAACGACAATAATTCTAACTACCCCTTACTCAGACCACAAAAGGAGGATAAAGGAAGCGTGTGGATTCGGAAACCAAAAAAGGGCACATAACATATTATTGCTTTGGGTGGATTTGCCGGCTTTGGTTTTTTGTAAAAAGACGGCGGTAGACGGCGCTGGCCATGTTATCGTTTCTGGCCTTGGCTTGTTTGTGGTTTTTGCTCTGAGCTGTGTCTTTTTAATTGCTGCCCCTTTTTTCTTCTTTATTCTGTTTTCTTAATGCACCAACCCATGTTCTACACGCCGTGCCTATTCTAGGACTGAATATTTTTTTAGTTTTACCCCGTCTTCCTTTTCAACTACTGTCATATTGATCATTGTGCTTGATAATGCAGCAAAGGTAGCAAGTCTATTGGTAAGTTTTCTTAAACCACTAACCATGTGTCGCTTCTGCAAAGAAAAACTACACCGCTTTATGCAGCTCGCTCAAAAACCGATGGTCCTCTGATAAGAGCCCGCTTTTAATGCACACGGCCTGGTGTGCCTCGTATGTTCACTCGATGCCGGTTGAAGAAGTAGAAAGAAAAACCTCGTTCCCTATGCCTTCGTCGTAGCCGGTGCCGGCTGGTATATGAAGTCCTCGAGCTCCTTGTACGCCTTCTCCAGGTCGTCGTTGACAATAATCTTGTCGTGCACACCGGGCGTCTTGCTGTACTCGAGCTCGACGAGGGCTGTTTCAGCCGCTCCTGCACACTCTCCTCCTTCTCGGTGCCACGGCCGCGCAGGCGCTTCTCAAGAACCTCGACCGAGGGCGGCGCAATAAAGACGTAGCGCGCGTCCAGGCTGCTGCCACGGGCCCGCTGCTCCTGGATCTGCTTCACGCCCTCCATCTCAATGTCGAGGATAACGACTCGGCCCTTTGCGGTCTGCTCGGCAACGGTCTGCTTGCTAGTGCCGTAGTGGTTGCTGCCGAACTTGGCGTGTTCGATAAAGGCGTCCTTGGCAATGAGCTGCTCAAAGTCCTCCATGGTGGTGAAGTGGTAGTGCTCGCCGTGCTTCTCGCCATCGCGGGGCCCGCGCGTTGTGTGTGACACGGCTATAGAGAGTCAGAGAGTCAGAGTCAGAGAGCAATGCCATTGACAAGAAAAAGGACCGTGATCAACATACAGGAGCAGAAGGTATCGGGGTGGCGCTGGAAGAGAAGGTTGTAGAGGGTACCCTTGCCAACTGGAGAGGCGTGTTAGCTATGCACCGAGCAAGATATAGTAAAAGGACAAAGCATAGTTACCTCCTGACGGGCCGGAGATGACAATGGGACGAGGGTCGGACGGAGGTGCCATTGTGCTGAAGCGGGTCGAGGTTTCAGGGAAAAGGACAAAGATTGGGAAACGGCACAACGTAGACGATTTCAGCAGGCGATGCGCAAGGCGAGGGGGTCGAAGTAGAGAAGGAGAGAAGTAGGACGGGCGCAAAGCCATAAAAACAACCAACCAGGCGAAAGACGGAGGCAAAAGGTATCAATCGAAGCAGTGGAGGAGGTGGCAAGCACAGGCCAGCGGTGGGGGATTGATGGATGCACAGTAGAGGTTAGAGGGCCTGGCAGAAAACCTGCGGTGTGGAGGTGGCCAAGGGCGGTGAGTTTCGCGGTATGTTCATCACGTGATATATATAGAGACAGACGACACCGGAGAGACAACGGAGTCAGAGTGACGGCTCCGGAGGGGGTCATGCATGTTGAGAGATGCGCGAATTTGTTCATAAGGCTTTTATTGTCTACTACAAAGCTTCCGCCAAGACACAGAACGAGGCAGTCGACTTGCATTTTCGGTGTAAGTGAAGCCAATTGAACGATAGTACGACATGAATTGCATCACGTGTTTTCCCGTGCTTTTGGCGTTGCCCCGCCAGCCAGTTACAGGTGAACCTCTGAAGGAAAGTGCACCGGCCCCCGCTCGTTAATTCTCATAGTGTCATTGGCAGCGACAGCCTGGGGCAAAGAACAACCAATTCTCTCTGACCTCACAACTATCCATTATTGCTATCATCGGCCTGCGAAGCGAATATTTGTATCTTTACCACAGGGACGCCCGCCAACACCTTTCAAATACGTCAAGCACCCCCACAACCGAGCCACGATGCCCACGGCAAGAAAGACGTCGGGCGGCCGCCAGGCGACGCTCAGCTTCAACCACCGGGTGACCAAGGCCTCTGTGCAGCGGCAGTCGGCCAAGGAAGCTGCGCTGCTGACGGGCAAGGTCGAAAAGGCCGAGAAGGTTGACAAGCCGGAGAAGGAGGAGAAGAAGGAAAGGGAGGTGGTTGATGAGCTGGACAGGAAGGCCAAGATCGAGGTCAACAGCGAGGAGGAGGCTGAGAGCGAGGCGGAACAAGAACATGGCAAGGCAGCACAGGCTGAAGCCCCAGCCCCCGTTGTCCGCCCCGAAGCCGAGGTCAAGGCGGACGCTATTACAGACGCCCAGGTCCGGCGGTATTGGCGGGATATTGAGTCGCAGGCCATCGCCCGGCGAGTTCACCAGGAGGACCTGGATATGGGCGAGAAGGTCCTGCGGCACTTTGATGTCAGCTCACAATACGGAGTAAGTTTCCGATGTCTGATTGCCTCTTGTCAAACGCTTTCCAACCTGCTAACAAATGGATAGCCTTGCGTGGGTATCACGCGGAAGAGGAGGTGGATGCGGGCACAACGCCTGGGCTTGGCACCACCGATCGAGGTGCTGGCGGTGATGTTGAAAGAGGAGGCCAAAGGTGTCAAGGGCATCCAGCGGTCGTCCTTTGACGACATCCTCAACGCCCCCGCCGTGGCATAGACGGAGTGCAGACGGGTCATGACGGGAGAGACACTGGATGGTGTATGATTAAGTGTTTTATTGTTTTGCTTTCGATAGGTACGATTCACGGAATATCAGCTGCGCTTTGTATCATGCGAGAGTATATTTGCATTTAGATGAAAAATGATCTTGCGAATTCGACATTTTTTTTGTTCTATCAACCCTGCGTAAAGAATATGGTATCGCTAGCAAGCCGTGCCCAGCACAGGCAAAATCAAAAGGCCGCCGTGAGCAGAAGTGAAACACAAACAGAAACAGAAACAGATACAGAAACAGCAACCCGGAAAGCACCAAAGAGGCTAGAGACCCAGGGCAGAATGCCGGCAACCGCTCCTGGCTCAGTACCAGATACTGCGCGTACGGTGGTGCGGGATCTCGTCCTTGCCCGCCGCCTCCAGCTCCTTCATCGTGTCGTACAGGAAAAAGTCAATGAGGATAGCGTTGACCTTGGCCTCGGGGTGCTGCCGCATGATCTCGCGCCGGATCAGCTCCACACACCAGATGCTGCACCCCCGCAGCTGCATTTCCCAGCTGCAGCCACTCTCAATTGTCTGCTTTGCCTGGATGGCCGTCAGCAGTGGCGGGCTGTAGTACAGGCAGCCCATCGAGTGCAGAATCTGTGGCACGCGGTAATCGGCAAACATGGTAAGCTTGTTTATGTCGCGGAAACTCGCCGTAGCCCTGGCCGTCGAAGCAAGCCCACAACTCGGCAACCAGAATCTGAGCGCGCTTGAGGAACCGCACGGGCTTGCGGCGCCCCTCGGATGAGAACTCGTCGCGGAAGCACGAGAAATCGCGCGCCAGGATGTTCACCAGCTTGGTGGCCGAGCCGCCGGCTGCCTTGACAACATTGACAACACTGCACCCGTACTTTTCGTAGAGCACCTGGCCGGCCACCCGGAGGCATGCGAGGCGCTCAGCGAGCAGCGGCATCTCCTCGTCTGACACAGAACGAAACACCTTGCGCATAAGGCCATGTCGCACTCGTCCTCGCTCTGCCAGAAATCGGAGGACGTGATAGGAATGTCTGCAAGGTGTTAGTTTCTGTCTATGGCGTGCCAGACCTTGGGCTCAGACTCACCCTCTTCCAGTGCCCGCTGGAGGGCGGCCACGAGACTCCAGTAGCCTGTCCACTTCTTGCCGCGGTAGTCGATACCAAAGCGGTCTGCCTCGGACCGTTCAGACCAAAAGGAGAAGTTGAGCAGGTCCATCGTGAAGATAAAGGCAACGGTGCTCTCGTCCCGCGTCTTGGGGTGCAGCTCGTGCTCGGCCCAAGTCGACGGCGTGTAGTTTTAGCCTTCATCTGGCTGTGAATCGCCTCAGCTGCGTTCTTGCACGACCGCATGTCCAGTGCCACATCGATAGCGTTGTCGTAGACATGTTCGGCGCCCTCAAGCACACCGGTCTCGGCATCCTCGTCCACAACCGGCTTGCCAAAGTAGTGCTGCCGCAGCAGGGCCACCAGCTCGGGGTCGGCCTCGTCGTCGGACATTCTGAGCGTGTCAGTAAAGAGTCGATCAGAAGTATGAGCAAAAGTTGAGTTGTATTCAGATAGCCCAGTGAGTGTCTCGTGCCTTCACCGAGATTTTCTTCACCGTGATTCGGGGATGGCGAGACAGGGCAATAACTCGTTTGTGATGGGGCGGTCCTATTTTGTTAAAAAAAAGAAACGACTTACACAAATGCAATTATATCTGGCACAGAAAATGCTAATTGACTCCTTTCTTCCTTAAAAAGAAAGAAAGAACACAAACGAGGCCACTCCAGCACCGTTGTCGGCTTGCCATGAAAAGCGGACCAAAACCGCCTTTTTCACCTTGGCAGCTGGCAGTCTCTTACTATCGTTGATAACGGACCGGCGGCAGTTGCATTATGTGTGGGCCTGCCGCGCCTGCACGTCACCCATTACACCGATGGTTCCTTCCTGGCAGGCGCGTTCCTGCTTTTCGCAGCGCACCTGCGCGCTGTAGTCGGTTCCGTCCCAGGTAACTCGCGACAGCACCTTCACCATCGCCTCAACAGCACTACAGGCCGATTCTAGGGCCCTATTCTCCGCCTCGCCTGTTCCATTACAACTTTGCGCGTGCCACTCTGCACTCACTCTCTCGTCCTTTCTTTGTATTAATTCGACGGCCATCGCTGTGCCACTCTTTTTACCGCACCCTTCTTTTGCACCTTCACGCCATTTTGCCCCATTTCTGGGACGACCTTCTTTCGCACTCTCGCCGTTTCGAGACAATTTTTTTTTCGCTGCTTTGTTTTCTTCACTCTTTCTTTGTCTCGCCATCGTTCGAACCGGCACCCGCTTTTTTAGCTCTCTCGACGTCTCCCAAGTCTGTCCACCAGCATATCTACCCAACACACAACCAGCCATGGCTGCGGCAGTCGATGCGCCCTCGGCGCCTGTGCCGCAATCAAGGCCAACCCAGGTCCAGATGACCCCAATGCGCCTCGCGATGCCCACAACCTCTCCACACTCGGCCCGGGCCTGAACGCCCTGGTCAAGCAGGTATGATGTGCTCTGGACAGGAAACCAGCGACTCCATTCGGCTTGCTAACACCCGTCTCTTCCTCCAGTCCCGTGTCCTCCTCGTCGGCGCCGGCGGCATTGGCTGCGAGCTGCTCAAGACCCTCGTCCAGAGCGGCTTCGGCGAAGTGCACATTGTCGATCTCGACACCATTGACCTCAGCAACTTGAACCGACAGTTCCTTTTCCGGCACGAGCACATTAAAAAGTCCAAGGCCCTGGTTGCACGCGACGCTGCCCAGCGGTTCAACCCCCTCGTCCACCTTGTGGCCTACCATGGCGACATCAAGACCTTTGACGTGTCCTTTTTCGCTGGCTTCGCCATCGTCTTCAACGCCCTCGACAACCTGGACGCCCGGCGACGCGTCAACCGCATGTGTCTTGCGGCCGGCGTGCCTCTCATCGAGAGCGGCACGGCGGGTTTCCTCGGCCAGGTGCAGGTGATCAAGCGCGGAGTCACAGCCTGCTACGACTGCAGTCCCAAAGAGGTGCCCAAGTCGTTCCCCGTGTGCACGATCCGCAGCACACCCAGCCAGATCATTCACTGCATCGTGTGGGGCAAGAGCTACCTGCTCAACGAGATGTTGGCGACAGCGAGGACGAGTCTGCCTTTGACCACTCGGACGATGCGCAAAACGCCACCGAGATCGCTGAGCTGAAGAAGGAGTCGCAGGCCCTCAAGGCGATCCGCCAGGCCATTGGCTCGCCTGATTTTGCCCAGAAGCTGTTTGACAAGGTGTTCAACGACGACCTGGTGCGGTTGCGGTCCATGGAGGACATGTGGAAGACGCGCGCGCCGCCCGACCCGCTGACGTATGCCGACGTTATGGCGCGTGAGACAACCGCAGCGGCAATCGCAGGCAAGGAGCAGCTGCTGCGGGACGGCCAGCGCGTCTGGACTCTCGAGGAGAGCGTCGTGGTGCTCAATGACAGCATTGACCGACTGAGCCAGCGTGTGGCTGCTGCGCGCGGGCGTCTGCCAAAGGCCATGAGGGCCGTGAGGCTGCCACGATCGAGTTTGACAAGGACGACATTGACACGCTCGACTTTGTCGTGGCTAGCGCCAACATCCGCGCCACATTGTTCGGCATCGAGCGCAAGTCGCGATTTGACGTCAAGCAGATGGCTGGCAACATTATTCCCGCCATTGCCACCACGAACGCCATCGTTGCCGGCCTGTGCGTGCTCCAGTCGTTCAAGGTCCTCCGGGGCCAGTACGACTCAGTCAAGGAGGTACGCCGTTTTCTTCCTTTTCTTTTCTCCCTTGTCCTCCTTTTCTTTTTGTCTTGGCTTTCTGATAAGCCGCCACACCCCTTGGATATGCTTACTGATTGTGCAGGTTTTCCTGGCCCCTAATGCCACCGAGCACATGCTGGCTTCTGACCGGCCACGCAAACCAAACCCAGATTGTCCTGTCTGCAGCTCCTTCCAGGTCACGCTCGATGTCGACTTTGATAGGATCACACTGCAGGACCTGGTGGACAACTTTGCCAAGGAAGAACTCCGGTTTGACGAGGACGGAGAGTTTGTCGTCAGCAACGAAGTCGGTATCTTATACGACATTGACGAGACCGACAACCTCGGCAAGAAGCTGTCGGAGCTCAGCATCGGTCACGGCACGTTCCTTACCATTACGGACGATTCCGACGAGCCCTTTGTCAATGTCGTCGTCAACCTGCAGAAGCGTACGTTTATGAATAGATAGGTGGTCGAGCTTGGAAGAAGAAGAGATGAAAAAAAAGGCATACATGGCTAATCTACATAACAGCAAGGGACCTCTGGAGGGTAAGCCATACGCTGTGGTATCGTTTAGCGACAAGAACGCAGACGGCTCGGCAAAGATACCCAAACAACCGAAAAAGGCACCCAAACCAACACCGGTGGCAAATGGAGTCTCCAGCTCGACGCAGCCGCTCACGGTTGAGGATGACGACGACCTCATTATTCCAGAGATCCAGCCGACCACCCATAAGCGGGTGCGGGAAGACGACGCTGAAGAACCCGCAGCCAAGAAAGCCAAGACGGCCGAAGCACCCACCAACGGCGTTTCGAGCACGGCCGACAACAACATCGTTGCTGTCGATGGTCCCGCCAATGCGCCTGTCGTGATCGATGATTGATTTTTCCCGGTACAGATTTGATATTTCGGGGACATGGGCACAGTTATGGCCGCGGCGTGCTTCTTGTGAGCGAACTGTGCCTTGACCCCAAGAGCAGCGCCGAGCTGGTCTTATCGCAGTGTCGAGCCATGTTATATATATGTGTATGCCTGTGTGGGTGTGTGCAGCCGCTAAACGGCGTCTATTTGTTCAACCGGCAACACTAAGCCCGCCATCGAGGTTGAGCGAGCAGTTGTTTGCATATTTGTTTCTGACGAGGAACAGAGCGGCGTCTGCCACTTCGTCCGTCAGACCGAACCGGCGCAGAGGAATGCGGTCGATGAGATCCGCACGTGCAGCGTCTGTGATGCCTGCAAAAACAAGGGACAAGGAGTCTCATGGTTAGCCCAGTCTTTTAGTCCTCCTTCCGAAGGAAAAATAGTACAGCGGCATCCATGCTGCACGTCGTTGATTTGTACTGATAGTGTTTGAGTTTACATGCCCAACATGGGATGGAAAAGGGTGTCTGGGGACATGGACAGGAGAGATGGCAGGGTTTTCATAGGCGGACGATACCCTCGGCTAGGCCAGAAGCAAAATGCAATTTTACTTTGTAGAGCAAAGGAAAAGCAAAAGGGAGAAGCAAAAGGAGACGATATGAAGTGATACAACAGAGGGTAATAGATAACTCACTGTCTGTCATGCTGCTCTCAATGTAGCCCGGGAGGATGACATTGGCCCGGATCTGGCGCGATTTACCCTCGTCCACCAGGGAACGCGTAAGGGCCACCACGCCAGCCTTGGACGCCGCATAGGCCGAAGCCCCGTAGCCGCCCTGAACGGCCAGGAGGCTGCTCATGTTGACGATGCACCGGTCCTGGATGGGTTCGCGGGCCCAGGCGCGCAACGCGGCCCGGCAGCCCAAGATCGTGCCGTACAGGTTGATGTCCAGCACATCGCGGATGGAAGCGGGCGTCATGCGCGCCAAAAAAGAGTGGTGAGATACGCCGGCCGAGTTGATCAGGTAGCGCGCTCCGGGCTGTGTATAAATATAAATGCATGAGTATTTAATGAGGGAGAGTCTGCGGCTGTCTTGACGCCAAAAGAGTGACACAGTGTAGCCTACCGTATTTTTGAACAAGCATGCCCAAGTGGCCTCGTCACGCACATCGCCCACCACATACCGGCATGTAGCCAGCGACTCGGCTGCTGCATCGCCTGCCTGTGCCGACTGGCAGACTGCCTCAACAGCGGACTGCAGCTTCGTCTCGTCACGCCCGACCAAAGTGCACGAGATACCGTGATGGGCAAGCTGGGTGGCGATCGCCAAGCCAATACCGCGACTCCCTCCCGTTATAATGGCTGCCCCAGAACTTTGGAAAGTCGCGCCGCCACCTGCTTTTGGGCGAGGAGTGTTTGCTTCGACATCTCGTGATTTTGCGTTTGCAATGCTCGAGTTGCTGAACCGACAGCTCTGAACAAGGCTGCCGAGAGCTATGCGAGGTTGCCGTAGAGCTGCAGCCAGCCTCGAACAGGCAGAATATGGCAGCTGCATGTTTCTGTTTCCTCCCTGATGCTCCTGCGGGATTGTTTGGCTGTTTGGCCGCTTGGTTGTGTGGTTGTCGCTGTACATACGCCCAGCTATCACAAGCCCGAGAAAGTCGATTTCGTCAGATGGCAGCTGCTAGGAGTGGCTAGCGGCCGCCTCTCTGGGGAAGGAACTGCTGGGCGCACTTTCCGAGCTTCGCATTGGTGGGCTCGGCCCCGTCCCATTGGGAAAGTGCGCTAAAACGTGCCCCTTATTACCGCCGCGAAAACACCTTTAATCCTCCGTCGGGGTCAAAAGGAGGAAGGAGGTGGGGGCTGACAGCAGCCCGCCCAAAATTTCAGTGCATCTCGCCAGCGCATGTGCGCATTGCATTTGGCTTTCCGTCCGAGGCTCTCACCGTCTAGGGACCAAAAACTATCTTATCTTCTACGAAATCGCCGTCTGTAACATCGGCTGCTGGTGTTGCTTTGCTGGCCTCCCCCTCCGCCAACCCCCTTCCTAATAAGCCAGGCAGACGTCCCTCCTTCCTTGTCTAGGTTCAAATGAGCGCGTTGGCAAGAGCTTGCCCTCCGTTCTTTCCGTTTACCTGATCCCGGCCTGCTTCGACATCAGACGGTCTTTCCACCGTGTCGCTCCTTCTGCCATTTGCTCGACTACCATTGAAAGTGCCCCTTCTTTCCTCAACCACCAGCGACTCTCCAGCACCACAATATCTCGGCAATATCTCGACCAGATACTACCCCGCGAGAGCTGTGTGCGCTTCTCGACGAAACACGCGGCCGTGTTCTGCAACAAACGAGGGTTCTCCTTGCCCAGGATCGGTTGTTATCGCGCCCCCTCCTTATCGTTTTCGATTGCCACGAAGCCCCTCCTCCCTCTATTCCTCGATCATACAAGCGGACAATTCAAAGGCAGCCAAACAACCGACTGGGAAGGCCTTCCTCTTGTTGTACCAGCCGTGTCTCTACACTCCCAACTCTCGTCGTCTCTCTGAAGCCGGCCGTCGCTACCACAATGGGCGGCGCAACGGCAGCCCACAACGGCACGGCGCGTGCGGCGCGAGCACTGATATCCCGACGATCAAGGTGTCTGACAAGAGCGAGCACGGCCCACAGCCATGGCGAAGGTGGCGGCGATGTGGTGGATGCTGGGTTGAAGAGCATGGACCACTGTGAGTGCCCTCGCTGCGGTAAGAGCTGCTGTAGGGAAGGAGAGGCAGCATGGCTAACAGATGCTAGACAAGCGCGCTCTGCCACGATGGCGGTACCGGTTGCGCACCGCCTGCTTCCCCTGGTGCGGTGGGAGACGCCGTACTGGCATACTTTCAGAACAAGCTGCGGTCGCCGGCCTTGGACAGCTACTTTGCCATCACCGCCAATCTCGGCACACACACATTCTTTATGATCGGCCTGCCAATGCTCTTCTGGTTCGACTACCAGATGTTTGGAAAGGGGTAAGTATGGCCGGACGGGAGGGAAGTGGGTGCCAGTGATGGCTCAATGTCTAGGTGTATATGACTGACGCGCTTGCCAGCCTCGTACACATCCTCGCCGAGGGCGTCTTTTTCAGCGGCTTCATCAAAGACATGTGCTCACTACCGCGGCCGCTCTCGCCTCCTCTGCATCGCATCACAATGTCTGACGGAGTCGCACTGGAATACGGGTTCCCTTCGACACACTCGACAAATGCAGTATCTGTCGCCGTATTCGCCGTTCTTCACCTCGCCAACTCCAGCTTCTCGCCCTCCACCAAGCTCTTCCTCGAATGCCTCAGCTACTTTTACGCCTTTTCCATCATTGTCGGCCGTCTGTACTGTGGCATGCACGCTTCTTCGACGTCATTTTCGGCAGTGTCCTTGGAGCCATCATCAGCTGGGTCGAGTTCTTTTGGGCACCTGCTCTTGATACATACATGCAGCAGAGCTCGTGGTATGCGCCCATTACTGCCGCCCTTGTCATTATTGTGCTCGTACGCATCCACCCAGAGCCCGCCGACGACTGCCCCTGCTTTGATGACTCGGTCGCCTTTGCCGGCGTTATGATTGGACTTGAAATTGGGACGTGGCACATTTCCCGCCTGCGCGAGACACTCTCCTGCTTCCAGGCGGCATCGCCTCCCCGAGTCTACCGATTGCACTGGGCCGTGTCGTGTTTGGGGTGCTCATTGTGTTTGCATGGCGCGAGGTCATGAAGCCCACATTGCTCAAGGTGCTGCCGTTCCTCTTCCGCGTCATTGAGACGCACGGCCTCAACCTGCCCCGTCGTTTCTTTGTGCAGGCCAGTGAGTACGGCAAGATCCCCGAGGTTCTTATGCTCCGGACCGACAACGTCATTCCCAGCGTCAGCGACATTCCCATCATTGTGCGTAACATCCGCAATGCGCGCCGTGGCCGTGCTATCAGCATGGTCCCCAGAGTGCTGCCGACGCATACGAGACGCTTGCCTACCGCGAGCGGCGTCGCAGGGAAAGTATCGGCAGCCAGGGCAGCGTGCGCAGTAAGAACAGCTTCTACGATCTGCGCGGCGAGCAGGGTGACGCTGTGGGCGCGACGCCGGTTGATGCCGTTTCCTTTTCAGGCGCCGGCACCGGAGCCGGTGCGAGCGCCAGCAGTGGCATGAGTTTGAACCTGGCAAACATCACCGACCGCAACAGCAAGGGCCCCTTTTCGTCGACTGGCCGGAAGAACTCGATTGCGCAGTACGAAGAGATGATGGGCCAGGGCACCGTTGTCGAGGTGCCGCACCAGAACGACGGCCTTCCCCCGGTTTAAATACGGAAGACGACCCGAGCATCGACGAGCCGGATCTGTTTGTCGGGCGGCAAGACGAGCTGGGCGAGCGTGAGATGTTTGAAAAGCTGGTGAAGCCGCGTGTGCGTTACGATGTGGAGGTGGTGACAAAAACTGATTGTCTACACAGGTAAGCCCACCTTTTTTATCATTTTTGTTTCTTTTCGCCTTTTCTTCGGTCTTCTTCTTCTACAGACTCCGGAAACTAACAGTATTTGTAGGCATCGGATGGTTGGCGGTGGAGATCATTCCTGTCGTGTTTGAGCTCATCGGACTTGGCTCATGAGCATGGCTATAGCCGTTAGACGAGGGCCGTATTTAATGACTGTCTTGGGCTACTCCGATTATGCCTCGTTTTTCTTATTGTATTGCTCGTCGTAATGTTTCCCACACTTTTTTGGTCTTGCAGCCTTCTTTTTGTCCTTTCTATACTTTTCCGTCCCAAAATCATCCCTTTTGTTCCGCTACATTTTTTCTTCGCCCTCGTCCTGTTCAGAAATTCGATTCATGTACATTTTGGATACGGTGCCAATACCGGCGACACCCTATATTTTCTTCTTTTTCTTTTCTCTTCTTTTCTTTACCACTGTTAATACCAGTTCACATCCAACGGCAGCTGGCAACTCGAGTGTTGTAAGCAAATGTGAATTGACGGTTCCTATTGGTCAGTTTGTGCGCATAAAATATTAGTCTGCGCACCCAACGTCATCTCCTTTCGTGTAAGTCCTCAGACACTTTGTAGATGGGATGGCGCGATACAACGAGTGCAATTGATGCCTTTTATTTTATCTTCTGGTATATATCTTTGAAACGTCAGGCAATCAGGTCGTGTTTTGGTCACAACGGAGTCCTCCTCGAGCTAGCGAACAATGTAAGCAAACAGGAGGGCATCTTCATCAAGTCGACAACAACGCGTATGCTCTGTGATATCTAGATAGCAAAGGTCTGCTCTCTGTCATGTTTGAGGAAATGAGCCGTTCTTCAAAAAATGAAGCCATAATTCGGAATTGTTGGTGATTTTGAAAGTGTAGCAAGGCGTTTGGATCGTGATCGTTAAATGTCGTCTTGTGGAAAGAAGTGGAGGACGAGACAACGGCAACAGAAGGAGGCTTACACGAGTGCAGAGGGTCAGTTATATCTGGGTAGAGGAGACGAGAAGCTTCATTGATCATGGGAGCATATTTGGATGCAATTTGTTCCGGCCACTCCGTGGGAAAGTGCAACTACAGTCAGCCATGACGCGTCTGCCCCCAACAGCATCAGAGTCACGATGCATGTGGCAAGCATTTGCAAAGCTCCCGGTTCGACGATCCGAGTCTATGCGGTTCCATTGCACTACTGCATCCATGGTGCTGATTGTTGGCCATCCCAAATGTCTATATAAGGACTGCCTCCCTCCCGTCCAGATCCCCAATCCTCTTCCGCTCCTTCGCCAAACATGGCTCCGTACCCGCTCGCTCACAGCAATCGCCTCCCAGCTTCTTTCAATCCCAAACTCCTCGTCACACCGTCGCACCAAGCTTACTCTTTCTCGTCATCATCCTCGCCCTCGCCCTCGCCCTCGCCCTCACCCTTGCCGTTTCGAAAATCGACCGATTTACATCATTTTATACTTTCAATCCACCAAAATGACGAGCAATATTATTGATGGCAGCAGCCACCGAAAGCCCGACCTGTTCCCCGTCCTTTCGGCCGCCCCAACGGCTATAGCTCGCTGTCCGCCATGGAAAAATCTCTCAGCACTGCGGACATGCTGGAGGCTGTGACTGGCCTTCGCGGCCCCGAATCCGCCACAGACATTACTGAGCAGGCGGCCACAAGACGCAGAATTGTGGCCCACAGCCACGTTTGGCCTGGACCATTTGTGGCGTCTGTCCTCTGCCCTGCTGGGGAGGGCCCTATTGACCTCGCTGGCGTCGGTAAGCAGGCCGAGGACGTTCTCAAGATCGGTCTCAACCGCGGCCCGTTCTCCGTCAGAGACTACGCCAACAACGCGGAGCACCTCCGGACGTGCACAAGCAACATTATCAACTTTGTTTGCACGTTCCAGCAGGTTCCGTACGACCTTGTCCGTAAGTTTGAGATTGGTGACGGAGGCCCGATTCGTCATTGGCACCTCCTCCTTGAAGCACGCGTGACGTTTCTTTACTGGCAGTCACCTTCCACTCGCGGTGGTAAGGAGGCCGAATTCCTCTCGAGCCTGGCCATGTTCCGCCGTGCACTCCGGCTTGCTCTCCACAACGCAGAGTCCTCGATGCTGAACGGCGTTGCACATGCGAACCAGATTGCCGAGAGGACTCGCTGCCACCGGTCCCAGCTGCCAGCCACGGCAGTCTCGTATATTCCAGTTGTTATCGCTGTTCCCTTGGCAGCAGTCCCGGCGCCCATCTTTCTTCAGGCTGCTGCTGTTGCAAAGCCTGCGCCACGCCTGGCTGCGGCTGAGTCCTCAAAGGTGCCCGAGTCTTCAAGGCCTTTGTTCCCCAGTAATCCAGGAACGGGCGCTTCGTCTGGCTCTTCTTCCCGCCTTGTAGCTGCCCCTATTTCTTTGGCCTCCTCTCCTCCCCAGAAAGATCACAAGAACAACAGTTTTCCCGGCTTGAACCTGACTATGGCAAGGATCACGTACAAGCTCGAAGAGCTTCAGGAAATAAAAAAACAGATGCAGAAGAAGCCGATCGAAAGCATGAAGCCCGAGGGTACGGCCAACTGGAAACGTGTTGGTAACTGGAGAAACGTTGAGAAGCGCAACGACTCGTGTTTGCTTTCGGCTCAGCCTCAGACTGGTTCGAAGGGCAAGAAAATTTGTAATCCCTGGAAGAACCTGAACTGGCGAGTCGGATGTAAGTTTGTGCTGTTTCGATATTCATTTCGGACACAGGCCCAGATGAAGCGAGCATCAGGGGATTGGCATGTAGGATGTGAGTTTAGGCGATCAACTATAAATTTCTTGCTTTTTTCTTTTTCTTTTCCTCTTTTCCCTTGCTGTTGTTTATCAAGATTGGGCACTGCCTCTACTTTCTTATGGCTCTCGTACCTAGGTAGAGTCGCATGAAGACGAAAAAGCACTTTCAGTAACAGCTCGATGTAATAATCCAAAGTGCCCGTACTCGAAATTTTACACATATCAAATCCCCCCCCCCCCAAAAAAAACAGCAGTATCAACACTGCCGTTGTCATTTGTACGGAGTACAATACAGTCCACTCGGAGAGCACAGCAACTTGAGCTGCATCTTTTGTCACCACGTGTGCGGTTGCCTCTTTACAACAACTGGATTTTATTTTCAGAGGCTTGTTGTAAACTGTTATTATAAACTGCAGACTTCTCTAGGCTAAGCTGCAAATCATATTGTTTAGTCTAGACGGGGTTCAATATTTGTTGCTCTCTCTACCAAGCGTTTTTGTTTCCACGCTGAAAGCGGCGTCCGTAATATCTCATGTGTCATTCTGCCCCTTTGGCCGGGTGTCGTTTCAGGCGGTCTTGGCGGCGTGGGCATGTAATCTAACCGATTTGTGTTGAGTTCCACCAAATTCAGTGCTGCCACCGAAAAACTCGTCAACAATAAGACGATGTTGAAGTACCCACGCCGTACACAACGATAGCGTAGAAGATTGAGCCCACAAAGGAGTCCATGTTCGGTTAGGATCGTCAAGTGCCTGAAAACAGCCGGGCATCTATCCGATGTGCATCGCTTTCGATTTGTTCTCATCCATCTTAACTGATGCCCATCATCAGTGATTTGCAAAGCAGTCTAGACTTTTCTCACGGGCATTGTCTGTATCTCACAAAGGGGCGAAAACACTCTTACAACCCTGTAGGGCTTGGTGCCTCCTGACCTCTGTCTCGGCA
Organism: Sporothrix curviconia; assembly: GCA_016097085.2. NCBI lineage: Eukaryota > Fungi > Ascomycota > Sordariomycetes > Ophiostomatales > Ophiostomataceae > Sporothrix > Sporothrix curviconia. The sequence goes on from JADMNF010000033.1 coordinate 123,817, forward strand.
GCAATTGTGATTGGCGCTGCGGCTCCTTCGCCGAAGCGCTCTACGAGTAGTTGATCTGTATCCTGTACGAGTATGCTTCCTTAAAATAGTGGTGGATCCAAGCAGTTTACAACGTGACTGAACGGCGGCCAGCACAGCCCGATGAGGCCATTGGCCAGTGTGGCAGCGTGCCGGCCTGGCTATGTTCCATAAAGCAGCGGTAGTGGCCTTCGTTGGAGGCAGGGTTGGGTGAGGAAAATAAAGAAAGAGAAAAAAGGAAAAGAGAGGAAAAGATAGGAACTGCCCGTCACAGCCTGTTAAGAACAGACCCGGTGCCGCTCCATCCGGGCGCGTGTGTCAAGAGGCGCGCCAAGTGCATCATCAACTGCACGAGAGCCACAGGCTCAGCAGCACCGGGTTGCGAGGAAAAAAAGGTTCTGACTGTAAAGAAATCAGGAATTGGAGTTGCCGTTGCCAATGGGGCCGTGTTGCAGCATGGCGCCTTCCTTTTCTCTTTCGTGTGGGCTCTTTCCCCCTGCGGTCCTTCGCCTTCATCTTGTTGCTCCTTCCCCTCCAGGTCCCCTGCGTGATGTAAGTCTCCACTGTTCAAAAACCTCTTCTCCAGACGCAGATGCTCTTCCTTGCTGGCCAGCAGCCCCTTGTGTCTCAAACACACACTCGCACAGCACACCGACCTTGGGCAAGCAGACAGCACAGCGTCGCATCGACAGTACGAGTATCGAGCCCCTGCCCCCTCCCCCCCCACCCGGACACGAGCTGCATCTTTCCGCAATTAGAAGAACAGATCATTTTCTGATGATTCCAATCCTGCCAAGCCGTTGAACAGTGGTGGTGGGCCCTGTTTTGACTTGCCAGCGCGCCTTTGTGGCTCAGTCGGCTATCGAGTGAACTCTGAGTGAGATTTCCCAACGGACTTGCGGAGTACCGACGATCTCCAAGCCGCCCCTTTTCATCTTTTCCATGAACTCCAGTTCACTGCGTTTTATTACCCTTTTTGTGCCAAGACTTGATTTTTAGCCGTATTTCATCGAGTCTCGCTTCCTCCACCCAATGAATGTTTCTTTCGTCCATTTATGGAGCATTTCAGGCCACTTTTTAACGTGTTATTTTAGGTTACCGTTTGATCCAACGCCTCCTATTTTTTCTTTTTTCTTTTTTTTTCTTTTTTCTTTTTCTTCTATTTTCCCCTTGCTCACGGCATTATCGTCTTCTTTCTTCTGCTACTTCTTGCGTACATGTACGATACGCAACATGTCCACTCGGTGCCGGTCCAGTTTTTCGTCGAAAACGGCCACCATGGCGAGAAACCAGACCTTGCAATATGAGGTCCTCAACCGTAATAATATCTCCCAGACCCTCTCGGTGCACGTACTGAGTTGGTGATCCTTGCCTCTCCTGGGATTCGAAATCCTTCCGACTGCCTGGCAGGACAGGCCAAACGGCCAGGCAGGTAGGCAGGAGAAGCCTGTTTTTCGTGTCTTTTGGCCTCTACTGAGTACGAGTAACATGTATTACTTTGCCTGCCCCTTGTCTGTTCGCAGCAAACACTGAACGCGCTTCGAACCCAGTATTCCTCTCTGGACGGTACTGGCCGCTCACCCGTGCTGCTGAATGGATGCCAAAGAGAACAGCGAAAGCCAGGAGAAAATCAAATGTCTTCCCGCCCATAGACTAGAGCCGTCTGCGCCTCGCTGCTTGTGCGATGCTGTGCACTTCTTTCTTGGGTCCGTCTAACTGCGTCATGTCTTTCCCGCCTCTTCCTGGTAAAGTATCTCATGTTTTCTCTCTTCTCTCTCTCTCCCCCTCCCCCCTCTCACCTCACCCCCCCTCCTTCTGCAACGTCTGCCGCAAGACAATCATCCCAAATCCCAAGTGCCTCGACTCCCAATATCCGCAGACGGTGCGATCCATACGGACGCGAGCAGAGCCACCAAGCCTTCCGAGGGCACAGACCGTTCCAAGCAGTACGACGTGGAAGTATCTTATTTATCTACTCGTACGGAGTACTGAGTAAGGATACGGCCTGTACCGTCACGCTTTCCCCAGCGCGTTGCATCGCCTCCAGACCCCAGAAGGCTGTGCCCATCTGTATTTCTAGCTCTGGCGCCTGGCTCTTGTTTCCGGCAAACTGGTCTCGCTGAAGATTTACAGGACACTGTTGGCTACCTGTCTACCTGTCTATCTTCTCTCTTCCTCTTTCCTCCATTCTCTTCTGCCTCGACCTCTCCATCGTTGCATCTTCCTGGCACTATTCCCGAGTCGTTTTTGCTCTCTATCCCTCGTCTTTGTTTCAGAAAACAGTTCCGTTTTTGTCTTGTGTAATTTCGTTGTTGACTTTTTTCCCTCTCTTTTTGTCATCCGTTTATTTTCTCCTCCTCCGCCTAGACCGGGCCTCCACAGCAACATCCCACAGCCTCTCGCAGAGTCTGAGGATCGTCACTCGTGCTCACTCTTTCCCTCTGTCGCCTCTTTTATCTCTCTTTCATCTCTTCTCCCTCTCTTCTCTCCTCGTCTCCTCCCTTCCACCCCCGAAGCAGCCATGACGGACTACTTTGACGACTACTTCTTCACGTCCAACGTGTCGGACCACACGTGCCCGGGCTTCGGCAGCAACGTCTGCAAGCCGCCAAATGCCTGCGCACGCGACCCCAACACCGGCCGCCGCTACTGCTGCGACGTCAAGGACGTCTGCTGGACCTGACCGAGACCTGCGCCAACGATGGCAGCACCACAGACTGCGGCACCGGCTCGACCACCTGGTGCTGCATCTACAGCCGCGAAGAGTGCACCGCCACCAAGAACCAGGTCAACGTTTGCTGGTCCACCCACCACGACATCCTCAACAACATCACCAACAAGGTGCTCAACGACACCTACTCGTCCCTCAGCAAGGCACACCCCTCTGCCACCACCTGGTCGTTTGAACCTCTTGCCCTGATCGCCGAGACTGCGCCGCCCACTTCCTCGGCCACCTCGTCAGGCGACACCAGCGCCACCAGCTCGGCCCCGAGCGCCGCGGCCACGGCCACCAACGGCGGACATGAAAGCAGCGTCATACGCAAAACCACGGGTGGCGCCATTGCCGGCATTGTTATTGGCAGCATTGCGGGCGTGGCGCTCATTGCCGGTATTATCTTCTTCCTGTGGCGCCGTGCCCGGAACAAGCAGGCGGCCGCTGGCAGCTACCAGGTGCCCGGCTCCGGCCCGGCTCCGGGAGGCATCCCCGACAGCAGCGGGGCGGCCGCCATGTCCGGCGCCGCCAGCGGCCTCGACGACAAGCCGCGGTACGCCGGAGCACCCAACTTTGGCGCAAACAATGACAACAGCAACAACAACAACAACAATGGCTACTACGCAAACACCCCGTCACCCATGCCTCCGTCGACCGCAGCCGTGTCCGAGCTGCACGGCGACAACGTGCCCCCGCCCCAGGAGCTGCCGGCAAGCACGACCTTTGGCGCGATTCCGAGCGAGCTGTCGGCCACGTCGCCCTCGGTACCAACAGCGTACGCCGGCAGCAGCAGCAGCAACCACGGCAGTCCAGCCCCCGGCAACGGCGCGGCCGAGCCAGCATCGACAGACGTCTCGCCCGAGCTGGCCTACCAGCGGCCCTACCAGGCCACCCCTGCACAGCAACAATCACCGCCGCCAGTACACCAGCAGTAGTTGTGGAAAGATAGGAGATTGGAGGAAAAAAGTATTTCGGTGGTGTGGGTAGAGAAGTTTATTGTGTGTTTTAATTTTGTTTTATATCCCAAGGGGCCATGGGCATTGCTAGTCAAGGCCTGGATGTGTTTTTTTTATATTCCACTAGCGTTGCAATTCGATTTGTATCCTTGACTTCTTGTACATAGGGCCATATATACGTACATAGTTGCACTCAATGGCATGGGCTTCATACCAGACCATTCAGCTCTTTACGAGTAAATGCACAGCTACGTGGTGCCGCATTCAGTCACTTGTTTGGGGGCCACTTCAGTTTATTATTGATAAGAAATATACAGGACGTGATCATAACACCCCTGGTACAAATGAGTGTAGGTATTTAGTAAAAAAGAAAAAAGTACAAAAAGGGAGGAAAAGTAAAAAGTGAAAAGGTTGCTAACAAGCAAAAGGCGAATTAAAAGGAGTGTTCAAGAAAGGAAAATGAAAAGGGAGGAACGTCTCGTTGCGATAGCCATGAGGGAACTGAAGAATTGAATGGACCTGGATCAGTATGAGGTGGCACTGAGCGTGAATGAAAGCGCGCCAGAGCCTGACGTGGTCAGGTAGGTTACGCCGCTCAGGGTCTTGGCATAGAGGCTGGCAGTGCAGCTCGTGAAGCTCGGGTGCCAGTGGTCTTGATCGTGCACGAGAGGATGGTGTCGCTGCTGCTCGGAGAAGCAGTCGGGACAATATAACCGCCGGAGGGGCTAATCACAAGGTAGTACGGCGTGTTGACGGTGTTGCTTCCGGAGCCGGTCTTGTAAATCACGGCCAGGCCGAGGGCGTGGAAACAAACTTGCCAGCCGAGGAGGAGGAGGAAGCAAAGGAAACACCGTAGCTGCCGGGGAAGCTGCTGCTCGACGAAACCGACACAAGGTCAAGGTACTTTTTGGACTCGGAGCCGCTGCTGGAGACCTTGCAGGTGTACGGCGTCGGCGACGCCGTAGCGAGCGTCGTCGTGGTCGTGGTCGTGGCCAGGGTCGAGACCTTGATGCCAAACGACGTGTGGGTGGCCGTCTTGGTGTACAGGGTCGACGTCTCCGTGCTGGTGACGTCGATTGTCGTCGACTCGACCGTCGTGGTGCTGTGAAGCGACGGCAGCGTCTTGGTGGATGTCTCGGTGATGGTCGTGCTGACATAGATCGACGAGTCGGCCGAGGCAGTGGACACCAGGGTCGAGCTCAGGGTGAGGCTCTCCACGGGCGTAAGGGTGGTGGTGGTCGCAGAGACGCCGAGGGCCAAGCAGTTGCTGGCGTAGATGTTGGCGTACGAGCAGGCAGACGCGTAAGCAGGGATTTCAGAGTTGGTGATGGTCTGAGCCTCCGGAGCATCCTCGACGCGCATTTTCAGCTTTTGGTGGCCGTTCTTGGTGGTCGTCATCGTCGTTGTCGTTGTCGTCGTCGTGGCCAGGGCTGTGGTGGTGGTCTTGGTGATCTTGGGCGACGTCGTGGTCGTGATCAACTTTGTCGTCGTGAGCGTGACGCTGTTAATGGTATCAACCGATGTGTATGTCGACCAGATGGCAAGGCTGGGCTGGAAGTCCGACGTGACGCTGTCCGTCTCCGTCTCGGAGATGACACGCGTGTGCGTGTGCGTGACAACCGCCGACGGCGTGGAGTAGACCGTCCTGGTGCACTGTTAGCGGATGTTCCTCTGATGTTCCTCTGCTCCCGTTTGACGTCCTGAAGCTTGGTGACGGGACAACGTTAGACTTACGAAACTGGCAGGAATGACCGTCGTCACCAGGAAGGCGCTGCAGTCACTCAGATTGGGGTCAGAGCTGAGAATGGCTGGATGTCGGACTCATGTTAGCACATCATCATCCTCCTGATCCCATCTTTTTTGTTTCTTTCCTCCAGCAGGCGAGAGGCATGGCTTACCATTGCGGCAGAAGTGCGGCTTGCAGGCGGCAGCCGAGGCGAGCTGGACAAGGCCAGACGCAGCCAGGAGAGAGGTGAAAGAACGCATGGTGGACGACGTGGTGATGGCGAGGGAAGAGAGGGAAGAGCGGGAATAAACGAATGGACAAGCAGAAGAAGGCAGTGGCTTCTTTACTCAACGAAACAGACCGGGATAGGCGGGTGGCAAGTCGGTGATGCTTGATGCTATTTTTCCCAATGCTTGGGAAGGAGAAGAGGAAACCCAAAAATCAAAAGAAGCTATCCGGCTCGGTGATATATATACGAATGCCATCAACAGCGCCTGGCCACTCACTCGATACTCATACCCATATCCGGGAGTCCTCCCGCATCGTCTCATCTCATCCTCGCGTATTCTCCTCATATTCTCCTCTCACACCTCTGCCTAGCCCTCCATTGCTGTAATATTGCCGCGGACAGACTATTGCTTTTTTTTCTTTTTTTTTCTTTTCTTTTTTCCGTCTTTTTGGGGGCTCGCTCGTTGGCTTCGTCTTTGTGCCGGGGTCTGCTCCATCCTGCACCTCTCTCTGCCAGCACAGCACGCGATGGTCTGTGAATCCATGTCGTCTGAGCCTTCAGCTCGCTTCCAGCACTGACCCAACGTTGGGACCAAAACTTGGCGCACTGCCTATTCGGGCACTTATGCCTCCAGGTTGCCATGCGCTTATTGCTTATTGGGCGGGCCGGCCGTGCCAGGAACAGAGCCGCCGTGACAAGTCGAGACCGCCGCTCAGGGCTGTTGCCGGCACAGGAGGGGGGTGCGCTGGGTGCGAGAGACTCTATTGAGGTTAGTATTTCAATATCTGGTGGAAGGCATATGTTATTGACAACGGCAGCGCCTGGTTGGCTGGAGCTGGGCCCTAGACGACTTCAGCCGCCCACCGGTGCCACGCTATCCACACCCTGGAGCAGATACTAGCCGGTATTCGGGCGAGAAGAAAAAAAGAAGAAAGAAGATACTGTTCAAGGGTAGAAGCCCCAACGCTCGAGAACCGCGCGCGGAGCGGTATTAGACGTTGGAAAAGAGCGGAATAGAGCGAGAGAGTGGGACGAGGCATGGGGAGTCGGCGAGAACTGACACACGGTGTTCGGGAGCGGAGAGGCGAGAGAAGAAAGGGAAAAGAGCAACGCGAACCGTTGAAAATGAAATGGAAAACTCTTGTACTACGGAAAAAGTACCGCAGAAAAGGCACAGCGGATGCACGGAAGGTGCACAGAGGATGGATCAAGAAGGCGCAAACGGACGCAACGACCGCTCTTTCCTCTACTTGCTGGTCAGCTGAGGGAAGGCGCGACGACCCGTTTTTGGGCAGCGCAAGCCACGACCGGCAGTCACACAAAGACGGGCTCCTTCGACTTGCAAAATACCGTGCACTGCTTTCTCCTCTCCTCTTTTGGCCTCATCTTCTTTTCTCCCATACAAGCAACGGACAAGGATTACATACATTGCCGTACACGCCTCCGTACCTGACCAGAGGACAAGGATGGGCGAACGGCACAACGCGCAGCACCCTGCTGCACTCCGTATGTAAGTACATGTACCTCAATACATGTACACACCCCCTCACCATTCAATAGCCTTCAGCTCGTTGCTGGAGTGTCAGCCTAGTCCAGATCCATTGCCTGCCACGGCGTCGCTACTGCGGGCGAGGTCGACTGATCCCTGCTCGTCTCCTCGCCCACCCTCGCTTATGCATCCAGCTGTGCGGAAAGTGCACAGGCGCCAGCAATATTGACGTTGGGCCTCTGTTCTTGTGCTGAAGCCGGATCCTTTGGTGCCGTAGCGTCGCCGGTTGCTACAAAATATGGCCATATCGGGGAGGGCGGCCGCGTCATTTATGAAGAACAGCAGCTTGAAAGGAGGTCAAAGGCAGAGATGGGAACAGTACATGTACGCAGTATGGGGGGGCTCGAGGGGGATCAGTCATGCACTCTTCAGGAGGTCTGCTCTTTGTGGCATGAGTATCGATATTATCAGGAGAAGGCCGGAGAAGGTCGTGACTAAAAAAAAAATCAACCCAAAAACAGAAAACATAGGACGGCCATGAGCAAAAAGGCGAGATTGCCGGTCTATTGCAAGGAGCTGAAAAGGCGTTCTTGTCTACAAAGTAGGTGGGAAGGAAATAGTCAAGGGGGGCCTAAAATGTTGAGGCACAAAATGAATAAACCATGGGGCCGACTGTGCCTTGGTGATGAGAAAAGCTTCCGTGATGGAGAATAAGACAGTACTCATATTCGCGCGCTCAGCTGCCAAGCGGAAATTGCATTCACGTTCACAGAGCGCCTCACTCGGCTCATCCATCTCCAGAGTGCTACCATTGATCCAGATGGCCAAGACGCAGTTGCTACCAACCCGAAGACTACCATTGAACGACTTGGATAATTCCTGCCAAAAGATATGTGAAAAATATATGCTGCAACCAATATGAAAGAACATGAGTAGCTGGGTGGCTTTGTTTCGTCTCCCACGATAAGGAAAATCAAAAGACAGGAAGAAAGATAAATGTACATGTACTCTACACAATGCACAACAAAAACCCACGGATGGGAAGATCAACTGGCTAGTTTATCAAAAAGAGGCAGCTATTTCGTACGACTATTGGTTTTCTGACATGCCGTTCCGGGGGAGACATCTCTGACTAGTTTTTTTCTTTTATTGCCGTCGTACACATACTCATATCTTCCTCTTTTGGCGTTGCCGTATCCTGAGAAAACAAAAATAATAAGGTTCCTGCTCTCCAGCGCCGTCTTGTTTGCTCTTTTTTGGCAGTCCTTTTAAGCTCAGTATCAAAACTTTGGCCATTTCATGGGTCTCGCATTCTCTGCTTCTCTCCTTTGAAAGAGGGCTGCTTGCTTTTTTCTTTCTCCTTTTTTTTCACCCACCAACCATTTACGCTTCCCCCAGAACGACTCGGCAAAACGAGTGGAATTAATACCACAGAACTGGGCAAATGGGCCCAACGAGTGGCGGGGAAGAAAACTGCAGAAAGAAGGAGCAGAGTGGGCTCCCCCTCCCCCCTTTTTTTAAAAATATTGGCTGTTCAATAAATTACGTTCCAAAAACGGGCGACATCAATCGCGACCAAGACTTTTGCCAGAACAGGACCATTGAATTGTCTGAAGCAAGCTAGTGAGCTGTGGGCTGTTGGTCTATTTTTCGGCAAAAGGTGGTGAGGTAGAATAGGGTCGTGCGCCCGAAATAGTGTGCCAACGCGATGGATAGGCAAAAGTAGAAAAAGGAGGTTGGCTTGGGGCTGACAGGTTTAATCGTGCTTGATTGCTCGTTAAACGTAACCGGGGGTTTTGCGTATGCAAATCATTCGAAGACTTCATGATTTGTATATAGGGTCCAAAGCCTGCAACTAAATCATCCTGACTGGTTCCGTGGTGCAGGTTGGTTAGCCGCATCGTTTACTAATATCCTCTCTTCTGAGAAATTACCATGCGAAAGTCGAGGGTTCGAACTAGGCCCCCTCCGGGGACCATTTCAATCAGAACTCTCAGACACTCTGTGCTTGGTCTTTTCCAGTCATTTTTTGCTCCTTTTATTTTGCTCTTCCTTTATTATGTATTTCTTTAAGCAATTGCTATAAGTCTGGTCCATTCTGTTTTTTTTTTTGATCTACTTACTGCCCTTCATCACAGCTCCTTAATAAGGACAGAAGATTAATAGATACAAGCAAGTAATCTAACGTGTTTTATACACCCGGGTTTGTTTTTGTAAACATGGAGGGGGTGCAGTTCTTCGTGTTCTGTATATTAATTTATAAAATCATATTATCCCTTTAGAGGGAAGATAAATTCATACTATATTAACGTTGTGTATTTATTTCAGTGGCTGTATTTGGGAGGGGGTTTAGATGTTATTTTATTTTCCATTTTGTAAATTGTTTAGTTGTAGAATTGTCTTATTTATGTTGATGTTTCAATTTACTTTTGTAAGATAAAAATAAGAATAAGAAACTAAAAATTAAAGATATACTACAAATGCCTTGTCCCACGCTTTGTTTGGGAATTTAATGAGATGGCTGTCTTTTATATTTATTTCTTTAAACATGAGCTGTCTATGTCGCACGAAACCAAAAAAGACATAGAAAAAACGTATAAACGGAAGAACGTATAAAGTAAACAAACCACAAATGTAATAAGACTATGTCAAAAAGAACACAGCCGAAGCCATTGGTGTACCATAGTTAACTTCGCCCAATACTCTTGGGAGGCAGCAGATCTAATCAAGTTTTTCAAAGGGGTTGTAAAGAATGGCTTTGCTTTCAAACTGTTTTGTTAGGGTTTTTAAACGGGCACGGGTCAGATCCCATAGTCGGATGACCCAGACTCATTCAAAATTTATTTTAGAAAGTTGTTCTTCCAACTCGTCTCAAAATCAAACACCATTCAAGGCCGTGTTGTATGTGTTAAAGAGTGGCAATCTTGCATTGGCAGCACTCTCAAACATAGTTGTAAATGCTTTTCTACCCAAATTATTCCCCGTACTCTCTCGATGCGAGGCGGGACATTGACACTGCACAAAACCTAACGAGTATTCCCCAGCCAAAATAAAGCCCACTGTCCCTGGTGGGATTTTGACTCGCTTCATTCGACGACATTTTGGCATTTTTTGAGGACAAACTGTAATTTTGGCATTGCATTCGTTGTTTGTTTGTTTGTTGTAAAGGATCATAGAGCTCTCCAGTACACATAATCTGGGCATCAATGGCAGCCGGGAGACCACCATTCCTATCAAGGGCCTTTTGCCTAGTTGTATCTCGGTCTCGAAGGTATCTCTCTAATAAAATCTTCAAAGGCTATGCTGATATGAGGGGTGCTTCATCTAATTGAGTACAGGATTTAAACACACGAATCGAGACGATACGTCGGGGTTATTGTTGAAAGCCAGATTGAATGATATTGAACTCTAGTAATGAAATAAAAGAGCTCGCAATTATTGGGCAGTTGGAGCTGTGACTTGCTTCAAGGTTACAGTGCAGCAGTGTAGCACGGTGTGGCTTGAGATGACAACGACGACGACGACGACATAACGACTCGGTTTTTGTGACGAGGACGCCGACGGCCTTCTAAGATAGGCAACTGTTCCAATTAATCACCATGCATCAGGCCGTACAGACATTACGGAACTCTTTATTGGATTAGATTGAAGTAATAGCTTGAAAGTTCTATAACTACCTCTGCTATCACATTCAGACTTGTGTTCTTCGTTGAGCATGTTGATGACAGTACGATATGACGGCTTCCTTGAAATGACTGGTACGTGAAGCCCTGGATGGAGCTTGCTATCAATTTCTTAAAGGTTTGTGTGACTGTCATCCTGAATCTGCCACATTTCGTCTCACTTGGATCTAGGCCAAGGTCTACTAGGTATGCGTATATCTCATCTAGACTGCCGATGTATTCAACTCATCTCATCAAAAGGAGAGTCAAGTTTGTACAGCTGGATGTTGTAGTATCGTTTCATTACTGCCATGCATTTTTTTACTCCGTGATACGGCTTTACGTGCTCATACAGCCCCTTTCGCCACTGAAACAATGCACAAGCAGATATTCGCTTGAAAGAGTCCAATGTTGTTTAAATAAGTATGTTCGTATAAACTTATAGTTCAACATAAGCACATAATTACATTTCATACAAAACTCCGTCGTTGTAAACTAGATTGCTGTTGACATCAAAATATCCTCAGTGGGTTTTAGGGACCATGGTGTCTTTCAACCCGAGTCGAGTGCATGTGATGCATCTTTGCTTGTGCCTTGACTTGTTAAGTACAACGTGAAACCATCACAGTACATAAGGCATGACATCTCGAGACATGAGAGGCACCTCCCGGGATGTTTGAAATTCAAGCCGTGAATTGCTGCGACAGGGTGTTTTGCCACTGGCAGGGAACAGAAGTTTGACCTAGCCTGATGCATTATCTGCCGACCCGCTGCGAGCGTCCCGTCGATGGAAGTTGAGTGTATAAGATTCGCATTTATGTTTTGCACAGCACGCATACTTGAACTGGGAAGCAAACTGGGCGATCAATTGGGGAGTGCCCTTGCTCTTTGAAAAATTCTTTCTGGCACGGCCTGCACGATGTCAGAGAGAAACTGAAGGGACGACAGACAATGTAATTTTTGTAAGAGATGAGTTGACGTCCAGGAACAGGCAGCTCAAGTTTGATTGTTCTGATTGTTTCTTCACGTGACAACTCTTGATGCCATTACTTGCCGGTAATACAGGAGAAACGGATATGCACTATTGTTTTATCCTGATATGAAGTTTCACATGGTGCATGGTTCCACTCTCATCCGCTTCACTCTGTCCGAGCCTACCCCTTGCTTGCACCTGTGTCCACACCTGCGCTTTTAGCAAAAAATAAGTACCGGGTCGTCGTACTGCGGTTGGGGCATCTTACTTGCATGGTGAGAGAGAGAATGCCCTGCCTCGTTGTCCATGCTTCACGCCTCACGCGTACATGTACGAAGTACATTACATGCATTATTACGGAGCATTACGTCGTACTTTTGACGCGTCCAGCCCGGCCGAGTTTTCACCTCCCTGCATAGACATACCACATGTACATAAAGTCCAGAGCATGGATGGGGGTTGATTTTCAACGTAGCCCTCACGCTTTTCCTTTCTACATATGGTTTGGTGGTTCGGCGTGGAAGTGAAACCATGTGACTGGCTTTGATTTTCTCTAATCTGTCTCCCTTTCCAAATGAGCGTGTGAAGGATAGCTGGAAGAGGGTGGGGCGAGACGCGGCGCTGATTGATGTCATCGTCATTAGCCTAGAACCGAAGCGTGGCACTACGCCTCGCAGACTACCCAATGGCGCACAGGCTGCGGGTCCTCAGCTCTGAAGCTGTTTCGTTGCCTGAGGCAAGCACGCATATGTCACACGAACCATGAGGAGGAATATTTTCCCTCAGGGGCATGAAGGAAAAGACAGGTATTATGTCGTAGAAAGATGCGATGCTTTTAATTATTTTCATTGTTAATGTGAGTATGTTTTGTTTGATTTTAAATCATTACAGCTGAAAGCAAAAAGATGACAGAAGCGAATAGAATATATTTGAATACTCCGTATTTGGTTACGCAAATACCCACGTTTCAAAAGGGCTTGCAAATGCAAACAGCACTTTTTCGTACGCGATATCTCATAGGGCTGGGAAAACATCTGGCTACGACCGCGAGCCCTGCCCAGTCTCGCCCACTCGTTGCGTGAAAATAGGTGCCTGGGTGCTCGTTCCAGAACCCGAGCATAGCGATCTTATTTCTCGCGCATGCCCACTTTTCTCCCTGCGGCCCTTGTCTGCCGTTTGCCTTTTGCGCCTGGCTGCGACCCACTCACGACCCTGGCACGTTCTGCGTGATGGATGGATCATCATGCATGGCCTGCCAGTAGGGCGTGAAAATTTTCTGCACAAATAATCGCCAGAGCCCCTTTTGAGGCACGAAGATGGAGAAAAGGCGTACTGAATGTGGGCAGAAGCCCAGGAAGAAAAAACAGAAAAGGACGAATAAAAAATAAAGAAACAACCCCTCCATGTTGCATAGGGCACACACGTCTTTTGAAGAATGCAATGCAAGTCGCGTCGTCGCATCTCATGGAGGGCATGAGTAAGGAGCGGGAAAAAAGCAAGAGCTCTCTCTACTCAGTAACTCCGTTAGTGGATTTGATACTGTATGCGGATAACGGGGTCGCAACGTGTGCGCACTGGCGAAAGGCTGTCTGTCTCGGTCGTTCCTGCCCGTTGAGACAAACAGCCCTCTCTCTGAGATCTTAAAGATCTTGCGCGTGGCCCACCTTGAGAAGATTCCCTGCCTTCTCTGTTTTTGTCTTGCGCACTCGCTTTGCGCGGCTTTGCGACTCAGTCCTCACTTCCAACTCTCCTCCCAGCTGCCATATTTTTTTCTCGTCGGCTGCGTAGTCGCGCCATCAGGTGAAGAATTATGGGTCGTTGACGGACGGTGTGGATACTAGCAAAGTCGCACCGTTTCTACTCGACGAGTCATTTTTTGCCGCCTGTTCGGGTGGTACCTCGGTAACAGTGCGAGCACGCAAACGGTGTGAAAACGGCAGCTGCCGATTCAGGCCGCGTTTATTCGTTGCAGCCAACAGCCACGGTGACGCGGATGAGCACGGAGTACATGCGATTTGACCAAGGTTAGAAGAATTACCTCGTACATAAATTAAACCAGCACTCGAGACAGAACAGCTGCTCTTAAAGACTTTGAACATATGTCCGACGGTTGGGTTGAACATCCTTCAAGAGGCGTGAGTGGTGGACTGGCAGTCGTGATTGGTGCAAAGTGGAGCATAGCATAGTGAACTGCTAAAACGGTTGGCGACGTCCGTATTCTTGTTACTAGCAGCGGTCATAGCTTCGAGCTACTCGTACTTGCCAATTCCTGTACGTCGCTCCTGCCTTTTCCTGCCCAGATGGCCGCCCTACGCGATGTGACTGTGCTGGCGGCAATATACTGCGCGGAACGCCGCAGAAAGGGGCAGGAACTGGTGGTGAAGAGGGAAATCGGCCGGCGGCCAAGGATGATTTGAGCAACGCATGGCAGGGGCGAACCCGAAAAGGACCTTGTTTGTGGCAGCCCCGACCATCGTCGTTTGGATGCGCTTTTCTCGTACGACGTGAAACTATCCCTTGGGCTGGTCAACCCAACTCTCTTTTCGAACGTGCAGATGTGGTTCGTTCCGCCTGCCTCCCTGCCTCTGCAGGCTCTTTGCCGGATTAGGAGTGTGTGTGGACCAGCGCGGTATGCAGCCAAATATGCTCTAGAGATTTTCGTTGTCTATCGCGGGCGACTAATTGCTGCAGACCACTCGTTTCCGGGCGTGGATTTTCGTGCTTCGGTCGTCGCCTCACTCATTAATTTTCTGTGCTCTCGTCGTCCATGAATCCACGTTTCCCGCCTCCTGTTTTCCGTTGTCGTCACATCTGTGATATTTTATCTTTTTCATCCTTTTTTACCGTCTTTTTTATTCATTTAATTTTTATCTTCCCTCTCGTAAAAAGTTAAATAAAACAAAGACCAGCCTGTCTATCCTCGGCCACCGGTCCCCGTCTCTGTCTCTTGCTATTGTTACCATCATCTACTTGCTGGTTTTCTGTTGGGGCGCCAAAGCGAAATTAAATGGATGATGCGCAGCCGCTAAAGCCGCAGCTTGCCTTTTGGCTCGCTCTTTCCTTCCTCATGCTCCTTTTACGGTGCACAGTGCCGGCTGCCACCGCACGGCCTCGCTGTGCGCCAAGTCCTACTTGTACTTTGTATCTCACTTTGCTACGGGCGGACGAAAAAGTCGAGCTAAAAAAAGATAGAAAGGCGATCGCTGTCGAACCTCAGTAAGGCAAAAGCAACGACTGCCGACACGCCCTTTCGGTGTCCTACAGACTCGTACAGCCTGGATACGAGAACAAGAAAACAGGCCACTGCCGCAGCTGTCTGCCATTGTGGGCAGGCGCAACAGCCCAGCACGCGGAAGGAGCGACGCTGGGAGCAAGGGCCACCTGAAACCGCGAAAACGCCCATCCCTTGACACAGCTTGTCGCGTCTTGCTCCATCCATGCTTGGAGCTGCGTAAATCCGCTCTGCTCTGTGTCGTCTTCGTTTCCCACGCGGGTGGCATGCTGTTGCTTGTGCTCTTCCTTTCATGTGCTTCTTGTGCTCTGTACCAGCCTGTACTTTGTCCACGTAGCTGCGCCTTCCTTTTTGCCCGTAAGAGTCAGAAGCTCCTGCCGTTCCTGTTCTTCCTGCCCTTCCTGGTCGTAGCCTAGATAGGCTCCAGAACAGTGCCAGGCTGTATATACACACGGTATATGAAACGGCGTGAGCAGAACGCGTTGTCAGCCCACTCCACCCACAAACTGCACAGTCTGCAGCGCCAATTGTCTTACTGTGGGACTTATCTCGCTTTCTCTCCTGGTCTCCTTTCCGCCCGTTTCGCTGTCGAAACGCTGAGCGCTGCCCAACCGGAAATCTCATTTCGCTGCGGGATCCATTTTGTCGGCCGCTCCTGCCCTCTTCTACCTTATGCAACCCCCCTTCGTTCCCTATCAAATCGCCCCTCTCACGCATCTTCCTCTCCTCGAGCCGGCCAAGGCTGTTCGTTCCTGCCACTTTGTTCTACGTTTCCTTGCTCCGTATTTGCGTACTTGCAAATTTCCCCTGGCCGACGTCCTTCCTTCTCGTCTCCTTGTCTCGCGACAAAGAGATCTGCTTCTCTCCAACACCACCATCGCCAGCACGCAATCCGACAGCATCGCTTTTCGCCCGCTCCCGCTCCCTCAAACGCAATCTCGCTTCCCCCGGAGGTGCCTGCAGCAGCCAGCAGCCCTCACGAAAAAAATCGCTCTCGGTCTGCACCTCCGCCTTCTCCCAACACGCAGCTTCATTTTTTGACGCTGCGTGTTCTCCTCCACTCCTTCGCCCTGTTGTCAACTTCGCCCCGCGCCCTCCCTCACGTCCAGGCTACAACCCCCCCCGTTACGATCGCATGTAGCCTTTGCGGTTGGCCATGTCCAGCAAAGCGATCAGCGCCCAGGCGCTTGGGGGGGAAGCCGACACCATCGCCGTTGTGAGCCCCTCCAACCGCTCGACGATAACGTCCCTACGTCCTCTGAGACGGCTGCTGCCCCGGCGGCTGCTCCTGCGATGATGCCGGCCACCGCCCTGCCGACCCTCAACCCCCCCCGGCGGGTTCCGACACCTCCCTCCCTCTCCCTCCCCCCTCGGCCTTGCCTGCCGATCCCATTGTTCCGGTCTCCGGATCCGACCGGGCCACCACGGGCCTTCATTCGCCGCCTGATAGCAACAACGCGACGAAGCTTGACGGCAGCAGCTCGGACTCGGAGCTCAGCGATCTCGACGACGAAGCCCTGGCCGAGACCTTTCGTGGTCTGCAGTCCGACGCCGGAGCTACCGCGACGTCCGCTCACGACCCCCACGGCTGTCGTGGCGACACTGTGTATGCTGCGTCCGCTACTGCCCCGTGCCCTTCGACGACGCCGGTCCCGATAACGCGTCCGCCGAAGCTGCTGCTGCACCCGCCGCCGATGCCGCTGCCGCCCGCCGATGAAGAGGACGATATCGGCGAGGTTGAACCCGACCATTTTTCCGGAACGGTCCCCGTCTTCCGCCCAACCATGCAGCAGTTCCGGGATTTCAAGAAATTTGTGCGCTTTACTGCCCCTCTTTATTTCATCCTCCCTATCCACCTTTCACATCCGCTCTGCTATCACGGGCAAGTTGCGCTATGAAGCATTGTTGCATATTTTCCTTTCCTTGACCCTCCCCCCTCCCCCTCACAGATGCCTTGGGAAAGTCCTTTTTTTTGGGCGTGAAATAGGCTCTGGATTTATTCTAACACTTGTCTGCTTTTCCACCCCTGCTTCTTCACCCTTTATAGATGAGCAAAATCGACAAATATGGCATGAAGTCTGGTATCGTCAAAATTATTCCTCCGCAGGAATGGAAGGACTCGCTGGAGCCGCTGGACAACTTGGTCAAGACAATCAAGGTTCGCGAACCGATCAAGCAGGATATCATGGGGTCAAACGGTACCTACCGTCAAGTCAACATCCTCCACCAGCGGACATACAACCTGCCGCAGTGGCGCCAGCTGTGTGATCAGAGCGAGCACCAACCCCCTGCCCGTCGCGGAGAACGTCGCGCCAACGCCGATAAGCCAAAACCCGCGCCCCGTCCACGTGCGGCCGCTGCCCCCAGTGCGAGTTCTCAGGCCAAGAAGGGTGCTGCCAAGAAGGGTCGCGGCGGGCGCAGAGGTGGCGGTGGCCGGACGCAGTGCCATACTGCGGACGACGACAATGCTTCCGTTGTGTCGGAGCCGCGACCCATGACGCCCGAGTCCCAGCGTGGTGATGATGAGAAGATGGCCTTGGACGACGACAAGACCTGCGTGGAGACGCCTCAGGATGCCAGTGACAAGCACACCGAGAACCAGGATGATGCCATAGCGACATCTTGTCGTCCGTCGAGGTGGAGTACCAATCAAGCGTGAGCCCGATGCAGATGACGACTCTAAGACCGGCGAAAGTTCCATGGCCGACATCCCCGTGGCCCCGCGCCGCATGGGCTTTGTGCGCCAAGCAGCATCCTCCAAGACACAGTCGACCTCGGCTCGCCGCAAGTATGCCAAACGTGAGGGCTCTGCCAAGATCGACGAAGCCGCCTTCAAAGACTGGGACTACCGCATGGATGTTTCCGACTACACTCCCGAGCGCTGCGAGGAATTGGAACGGACCTACTGGAAGACCTTGACCTACGCCCAACCGCTTTACGGCGCCGACCTCCCGGGTACCCTCTTTAGCGAGTCTACGGACCTATGGAACCTCAACAAGCTCCCTAACCTCCTGGACGTTCTTGGCACCAAGGTGCCCGGTGTCAATACCGCGTACCTCTACCTGGGCATGTGGAAGGCTACTTTTGCCTGGCATCTGGAAGACGTCGACTTGTACAGTATCAACTACCTCCACTTTGGTGCCCCCAAGCAGTGGTACAGCATTTCCCAGGGTGACGCCCGTCGTTTTGAGGCTGCCATGAAAAACATTTGGCCCCAAGACGCCAAGGCCTGCGATCAGTTTCTCCGTCACAAGGCCTTCCTGATCTCACCCTCGCACCTGCAGCAGCACTACAATATTCGGGTCAACAAGTGTGTGTCCTATCCTGGCGAGTTTGTCGTCACTTACCCCTACGGCTACCATTCTGGATACAACCTCGGATACAACTGTGCTGAGCCGTCAACTTTGCCTTGGAATCGTGGCTCCCCATGGGCAAGATTGCCAAGAAGTGCGAGTGTGCCGAGGCGCAAGACAGTGTGTGGGTGGATGTGTATGAGATTGAGCGCAAGCTGCGCGGTATCTCGACGGATGACGAGGATGACGAATTTGATGATGACGACGACGACGAAGATGATGATTCGGACGAAGAAGGGGATAGCGACGGTGCTGACTCGGTCGCTGGTCTGCCCACACCGCCATCGGGCCGCCGTGGCCAGCGCGTCAAGTTCCTGAGAAGGAAAGCCCGCAACCCGATCCGGCCGTCCGCCAAACGCCGAAGAGCCTTCAACGACGGCGAAGTGGAAGACCCAGCCGACGACGAAAACTACCGGAGAATGAAAAAGATGCGGACACGTCTGTGGTGCGGAGATGATTCTCCGTGCTGTCTTTGCCCGAATAACTTCCCCGACCACGAGCTCCTGCCGACTGACGATGGCCGTGACGCCCACCGCGTATGTGCAGACTACCTGCCCGAGACTCGCATCGAAGCTGTTGACGGCAAGGACGTGGTCAAGGGCGTCAGTGACATTCAAATGCCCCGCTTGAACCTCCATTGCTTATTCTGTCGCCACCGCAAGGGTGTGTGCGAGAGCTGCTCTCAGCCAAAGTGCAACCGCTCATACCATGCGACATGTGCTGCTGCGGCCGGCGTTTTTGTCAACGAGGTCGTCAACGAGATTGTCGACGAGACCGTCGACGAGGCCGTGGAACCTTCAGGCCGCGATGGCAATGACGAGGCAAAGTCCACGACCCGTACGTTTGAATTCACCTGTCGATTCCATCGTTCCAAGCGCAACAGAAAGCTGCAATTGCCTGCCCTCGAGTCAAACGAGCGCATTCTGGCGGCCGCGGCGGAGCTCAAGCCGGGAGACACTTGCCAGATGCAACTCTACGCAGCGACATTTTTGCCGGTGTTGTGCTCGAGAACCGGCATGACGAAGAGACCCTGCTTTTGCGAGTCATTCCCAGTCGGTAAGTTGCTTTTTTCATTTTTTTTCACCGAAAGACGGATTTGAATCCAGAAAACTTTGTGGCTAATACGCCCCTTTCCCCTCGAATAGTGAGGAAGTCGAAGTGGGTTGGAGCTGGTTGTTGGTCCCGAACCCCGTTGATTACGCGGCTAGATCCCCCGCCGGAGTCAAACGGAAACGTTTGCTTGTTCGGGTCAACGCCGACGACACCAACGACGGCGATGCGTTTGTCGATGGATTGTTTTGGAAACAGCTCATCGTTGGCGGCCAAGAGCCGTTTGTTCCGGTTGCTAATCAAACCAAGGTAGACCTTGACATGCCTAACCGGCTGTGGTACTACCTTGGCAGCCAATCTACGGAATACAAGGCGCAGTACACCGACGACCCGGCGAATCCGGTTCATCACCACATGAGCAATTTCCTCCGAACGCTGCGGATGCTGCGCCTCTTCAAACGCCCTCAACCTACGTGGCCCTTGTGTCCATCGCCGAGTCTGCCCTGCCGGCGGTGCCGGCATCCTCCGTGCCATCTGCTCCTATCCCGGTGCCTGCCTCCAACGGTCAACAGCCCCCGGTCAGTCTGCAGGCCAGCCTGGCACTCAGCAATCGACCGCGGAACCACGCAGGTCATACAGTGTCATCAAGCCGCCTTATGTTCCACATACCTCCCCGGTCACATCTGCGTCTCCGGCACCGGTCACGGCAACAACTGCAGCTTCTGCACCGGCAGCAGCACCAGCCCCTGCTCCTGTTTCAACGGCCGCTGCCACTCCTGCTGCAGAGGGGCCTGCAAACAAGATCCGCAAGACTTCCGACGGATTCGTACAGCCCCAGCAGCCGGCATCAAGATCCCACCAGCCTGGACACCGTCATCGCCACCGTTCTTCCTCAACGAGCCGGCAGGCGCCTTTCGGCCCATTCTTTTCGATGCCAAGGCCGGTGCTGCGAGCAGCAAGTTCCCTCAGATTCAACACCCGAACTTGTCCCATGGGTACGCCACCGTGCCATGGCCAAGCCGCAATCAACACCAGGCGGTAGTGCGATGTCGCCTCCCTCGGGAAGTGCAGCTACTAGCAGCAGCAACAGCCCCGACGCTTCGAGCAGCAAGAATCCGGACGGCAGCAACGTTGCTAGTGCCAGCAGCATCAGACGGAATAGCACCGCCATCATTCGTGGACCGAATCGGGTCCGGAAGAGCAGCTCGGGAGCGGCGTCTCTTGCAGCGGCTGCGGCGAGGCTGCACAAGCGCAGCGCTAGTAGCATAAGCAGTGTCAGCAGCTTCAGTCTCGGTCTGGGCGGCGGCCTGGCAGGCTTGAGCCGGCCCTCGCCGCATACGAACTATGTTGGCCCGCCTCCGGTGCCCTCATCAACGGCCTCTTCTCCCCTCCTGTCGGCCCACAACATGAACTTCAAACCCGCGCCCGGGCTCTTCGGTGTCCTCGTACGCGTCTTACGAATCGATCATGGGTGTGGGCCCTGGCATGTCGCCGCACTCGCCTGGTGCTGTTGACGCCAGCCCATTTATCGGCAGCCCTGGACCGCAAATGGGTGGATTCGACTTTTCGGGTCCTTCGCCTTCTAATGGCTTCCAGCACCCGGGAATGCGGCCCCAGTTCGGCTCCATGTGGCAGCATAGCTTCAACGCACCATTGGGTTCCTTTGCCCCGGAGACAGACGTCAATTTTTCACCGCCGTCGCCCATGTCGACCATTCTGGGTCTTCCGGCGACCGGGGTCTCGGTGCTCCGCCAACATCATCCCAGGCCACCAGCCGTCCTACTCCTACAGTGGGCCTGTCAACCTAGGTGGCGACTCGCTGTTTATGGGGGGCAACGATTTCGGTGGCTTCGGCACGATCAGTCCCCCGATGGTTCCGGAATCGCCCATGCCCATGATGAGCCCGACGCTTGAGGACATCGCCCCCCTGATGCAGGAACCAGTCAGTCGCCGGCAGAGCAGCTCAAGCAGCAGCTGCGGAGCATCTCGGATTCGTCCCTTCCGGCTTCTTACCGGCTTCGGTGTCTTCACCAGCCTCGGCGCCGCCACCAAAGCAGGAGCAGTCTGAACCGGATCTTTACAAGCCAGCTCCTGGACCTGAACCCGACATGAATCAGTCGAATCCGGCGCTCTCCCCAGACCTGGGGACTCATCGATTTCACAACCCATCAAGTGACGCGCCCCCGGAGGCCGACTTGGCTTTGCTGTGACAGGCAGGCATCTCAAACATCCAGGGCGTCCCATTTGGAATACCGGGCCGCGGCCTTTGGTCATTTTTTTCGCGGTGTTTTGGCGTATTCCTTCTCTTTTGAAAGTCACGACGTTTCTAAGGTCCACGCGCTGTTCTGATTTATGACAAAAGCCGAGCTTGGCTGGCTTTGCATGTGGAGTTACGACTGAAGACGTTGGTGGTCCCCCAATTTTTCTTCTTTCTCGCCCTTTTGCTTTATTGCTACGGAGTCATTGTTGTTTTATTTTGTCCATTTTTCATACGATGCATTCTTCTCTTCTCTTGCTGCGAGCAGCAGCCTTGGGACATTGATTGGTCCGCCAGCCTCGGAACGTGCCAAGCGAGAACGGAATGAGAGCCAACTCCTCTGTTCATCTCTGGCTTCCGAGCATAAGACACCCACAGTCTACGGTTCGACGTTGGACTGAAATACACGATATACGATTCACGACGACGGAAGGACTTTCGATATTTCGCACCTATCATGCACCTACCTTGGCACACATTGCGGAACATAAAGGGCCAGCCTGGCATGGTCAACATCTTTGCTACAATCTATCTGCCCTGGGCCCTTTTATTTCTTTGCAGTATCTTACCAACACATCACTCGCTTTCATACCATCTCTTCACCCCCCAGCATCGGACAACAAAACCCCAAACCCCCATCGTTCAACATGGCGGGCAATAGATAGATTTAGGTTAGAAAAAAACACCCCCACGACAACAACATCGAAACGCGAAAGAGGAGGAATTTTATCAGCTCTCTCCCACGTGAGAGACGCTGCGGGAAACGGCCCGAGGAAGAAGAAGAAGAACAGGAAGAAAGGGGAACACAACACCCCAAAAAGCCCCAGGTGGGAAAAACAGGCCCCATTGAGCTGGCTGGGGGGACTGAAATAGGTTCAGGAAAAATAGCAGCTTTACAAAGAAAGTAAAATTCAAATAAATTCACCAAAAAAAAAAAACAGAAGCGAAGAAACATGTTCATGTGAGACTGCTGGTGCACATTGGTTGGTTCATGGCAAAGCATTGTTGTGAATATGCCCTGACAGCATATGGGTGGTTCTCTCTTCGCAGCATTTTCTTGTATCATTGGAAGTCCGCTTCGGACTAATACGTCAATTTCGTAAAATAGGAACAAAAATGCAAATAGCTTGTAAAGTCTCCGTATGAGACAAACAGACCCCTTGTCCACCACACCAGAAGAAGAAAAAGAAGCAGTCATCTAACGTGCTTCCTCCTATTCATCCATCATAGCATGGAACATGTCGCCGTCTGGCCCTTTACTGGATGTAGCCAGAAGTGGCGAGCCACTGCTTCAGGTTGGCTGCATCGCGCACGCGATAGCAGCACGGCCGCGGATGGTATCCTTGACCGTCTCGAGGTACGGTCAAACGCCTTGGTGTTCTTGTCGGCAAAGAACGTCTCGATCTCGTTCAGAGCACCCGCGTCAGAGAACTGCGACAGGGATACCTTGACAAAGCGGTCCAGGAGAATGGGGTTGCCAGCCAGCTTGCGCTCAATGGCACCGGACCACTCCTCCTGGATTACTTCCACAGCACGGGGCGGGCCTCGGTGCGGTGAGCAAGACCGCTGGCGAGGATGTGCACACAGCTGCAGCAACGGTATCGACGCCCGAGCCAAATAGGAAGGGCAGCAGCTTGTCTGTCACCAACGAAGCATCGTTGGTGTTGCCGAGGGCAATCAGAGACACCTCCTTGCCGTCGGGCGACGTGGCCGTCTTCCCACTCGTTGAGGAAGGAGTGGCACTGTCTTGGCGGGCTCGGCCTTGATGGCAGCAAGGAAGACGGAGTGCGCAGATCGCCCTTGAGTGGGTTCTTGGCCGGGTCGGCAATGTAGGCATTGAAAAGCGTCAGGGCCTCCTCAGTGAGCCTGTTATGGTTAGTTCCTTTCCCTCTTGTTCTCTGTCTTGAGTGGCCGTGCCTATAAAAAGTAGACGACAACATCGGCTTCATTTCTTACTTTGCATGGCCATTTCTTAATGGCAGCAGTCAGAAGGCGCTTGCGCAGCTGGGCCTTGGTAAACTCCTCGCCCTCGGGGAAGTCGAGGCTGAACGAAGATAGCGGTTTCTCGATGAGCTTGAGCGTAAACGCCTTGAGGCCGTCGAGGGTCTGCTTGTCATCGCCAAACAGACCGGTGACCTCGCCAAGAGCGTCCAGGGCCTGCGAAAGAACGCGGACGTGCGTCTCGTTTCCCAAAGCCCTCCAGGAACGAAAGCAGGGCCTCCGTCTTGGTGTTTCCAGCAAAGGCTAGCTCTGCAGCCGAGCCAGCAATGAGAATCTTGTCCGAGGCACTGAGGCGGCCCAGCTGCTTGCTCAGCTTCGCCAGGCGCTCGGGTGGGTAGTTGACACGGTAAAAGCCCGTGGAGTCGGTGTTGAGCTTGTAAAAGTCGGTGCTCACGTTGGCCAGGACATCCTCGCGCTTGGTCAGGGCCAGGGACTCAACAGAGCCCTCGGCCGAGCCGATGCGACCAGTCAGGGCCAGAGGGATCCACCAGTTGACAAGGTCGTCCTCAGGCTTCACGTCGCCCGTGGATAGGAAACGCGATTGCTGGAGGTTCAATTGGCCATCTTTGCCCTCCGTGACATTGGACGACAGGGAAGCCAATCTTCTCGATCCAAGCGCTCATCAGAGTGTTGACATCTTGGCCGGACGCCTCACTCAGGGCGTCCCAACAGAGCCGTCGTCTTGGCGTTGCCGTACTTGTGCTTCTTAAGGTAAGCAGAAACACCCTTGAGGAAGACATCGGTGCCCAGGTGGTTGGCCAGCATGCGAATGACGGAGCAGCCCTTGAGGTAGCTGATGGCGTCAAAGACCTGGTTGACATCGAGGGCGTCACGGACCGGCACCTGGATCGGATGCGAGGCGCGCAGGGAGTCGAGCTTGAGGGCGCGCTCCATGCCCTCGTTGACAAACTGGGCCCACACGTCCCAGTCCGGATGCAGGGCTTCGGTGGCCAGCCAGCCAGCCCAGGTGGCAAAACCCTCGTTGAGCCAAAGCTCGTCCCACCAGTCCATGGTGACGAGGTTGCCGAACCACTGGTGAGCCAGCTCGTGTGCCACAACATACGCAATGCGGTTGCGGAAGTGGCCCTGGGATTGCTGCTCGTCAAACAAGATGGCGGTCGTACGGTACGTCACCAGACCCCAGTTCTCCATGGCACCATGGGTGAACTCGTTGCGCAGCCAGAATGTCCGACTTGGGAAGCGGGTAGTCGATGCCGAAGCGCTCGCTGAAAAAGTCGATGTACTTGGGCGCGTGGTCCAGAGCCACTGGCCCTGTTCCTTGAGGCCGCGGGTGGTGTAGACGCGCACGGGAATCTGCTTGCCCTCGTAGCGGCGGTCGGTGAACGCCTCAATGTACTCGAAATCGCCAACGGCCCAAGCAAGCAGGTAGGTACTCATGATAGGGGTGCGCTCGAACTTGACAAGCTTCTTGCCAGAGGCAGAGGCCGAGGCTGTCTCCTCCGTGACGGGCATGTTGCTAAGGGCCACGAGGTCATTGGGGATCTCAATCGCAAAGTCAAAGGTGGCCTTCAGATTGGGCTCGTCGAAGCAGGGGAACGCCCGGCGGGCGTCGCACGACTCAAACTGCGTGCTGAGCATGTAGTGGTAGTCGTCATCGCGGGGTGTCGTGGCAGACACAGGGCCGGTGGGCTTGTACTGCGAGCGGTAGAAGCCAGCGAGATCGTGGTTCAGCTTGCCAGTAAAGGCAATCGTCAGGCTGGCCTTGGCCGAGGGCGGGAAAGCCTCGCCGCCCTGCACAAACACCAGGTTGGCCCGCTGCGACTTTGCATCATAGGCAATCGAAGCGGCCTTCTCGGAGCGCGTGCCCTTGGTGGCCTGGGCCTCGAGGGCGGCCGAGGTAATGTCAATCTCGAGCGTGTTGAGGACAATCTCGGACGTGAGCTCGGTCAGAGCACCGTCAATGACGACAGTGCCCTTGAACGACCAGTTGGAAAAGTCGAGGTCGGTGATGGTCAGGTCATAGTGGCTGGGCTTGAAGTTGCCGGGCAGGATGTCGCGATCGGACGCCATGTTGGCAAATGCCGTCGAGGAAAACGACGAGCAACAACGAGCCGACGAGAAAGTGAGAGAGGTGGAGGGATAAGGTGTGGTGGGTGCACGACGAGGGCGCCTCGAGGTAAAAGCGGGGAGTCGGCCGTTATTATGCCACTGCCGCGTCAAGGGTGCTGCTACAGGTAGAGTTGTGGCGGGGAAGGTGGTGGCGGTGGAGGAAGAAGTCGAGAGAGATCGTGAGGGAGAAGATGCAGGAGGAAGAGAAGATCGAGAAGATCTTGGGGCGGCAGGAAAAATAGGCAGCCGAGCAGGCAATGGTATGCGCGTCGGCAGAACAATGGAGGAAGGCGCTGCCGGGCAGCTGGAGTAGCTCCTGCCCCAAGCTTGACGAAGAAGGCGCGGCCCACTTGCAGCCGGTCGCAGCTGCCATGGCGATCGAGAGTGGAGGAGGGGTTTCATTCCCAACTGGTTCAGGTGGTGGGCGATATTAAGAGTCGGCTCTGGTGAGCTAGCCCAGCCGGCTCCTTTAACCCGCTCTTGACGGTCGTTCCTGCCTTCTGTGCCCCCGAGCTCAGGGCTGTGTGAATTGGCGAGTGTTTTGCGCCGCGGTTGCTTGCCAACGCTGCTGGAAACGACGATGTCGAGTATGGGAATACCGCACTGGCAATCAAGCCACCTGTACTGCGTCGGTATATAGCTGGGTGAATTGGGTGGCAGCTAGGCTGGGCCGTGTGTGGCCTCAACAGGGCGTTGGAGGAAGGAGCAGCACAAGTGCCGTTGCCGTTGCTAATTGGCACTTGGTGCTGCTGGTTGCTCCTTCCTGTCGTCTTTGACAATCCGCGTATAAGCGACGCGGATGCCGCTCTACGCGGCAGGTGGCAGTGGACCGTCATCGTTGCCTTCGTTCTCGTACGAAGTAATAGTACTCAGTGTCCCAATCCAGAAGCTGCTGTGGAACAGTGGTACCAGCAACCGGCGGCTGGTTTCTGCGGCTCCTTCCTTTCCGGGAAAGAGAGGCGAGGCTTCAAGAGAAGAAGTTGCGAGTTTACTGTGTGGAAGGAGAAAAAAGAGAACGGAAGACGTTCTTTCATTCCACAAAATTTTATGGGCCATGGAAGCAGTTGTCTTTAATATTTTCGTGAGCTCTGCTCAAAAGGGTAGCTGGGTTCCAGCGGTGGGTTTTATACGGGGTGCTGTAAAAAATTATCGCTCATACGACCTTTCAGTGCTTCAGCTTTTCTGTGTTAACTGTACTAGAAAACTGCACTAAACAAGTTCGTTTACAGCGCGCCCGAAGCGAGAAGACCCTTAAAAACGTCACATCACGAGAAAGCCGTTCACAGCTTAACTACATCACCCCAAAACAAGCTTATTTTCAAAATAAAAAAAATTGTGAAGTATCTTTATTCAAATATCTAATCCCCCCCCAAAAAAAACAAGACAAAAAAGTAAAATAAAAGCCACGAACTTGCCCTTCAAAACATAATATATCAACCAACAACAGCCTCTACGGCACGCAATCAATCTGGCTGATCATGACGCGTTTGCAGCTCGACAAGAGCAGCACCGACGTCCTTATATCGTTCCTGGCAGCACACCCTTCTGACGAATCATCTCGGCGGCATCTTGGCCGGAGCATTTACCAAGCTGCCCGAGCTACCGTACCGTGGTTAGTTTTATCTGTTGGCCATGGTATTTTCTGTCCTGCACCATGTATTTGCTTATTGTTCTGTGGCATGCTGCTTTATTCAAAATTGGTTATCCAAGTGCAAGTCCTAAAGTGTCGGTGGGCGAAAAGCAGGATAAAAGCGTATGATGCAAATACAAAACGTAAATATCAGAAACCCGCACTTCGTAACATCGCAAGACCATGAACAAGACACACAACACAAGATCCTTCACGGCTCGGCAGCCAGGAGTAGGGTGCAGATGAAAGCGACTAGGCCCGAGCCCGTTTGCCTTTGCTATTATCCTCCTCCTCCTCCTCCTCCTCCTCGGCCGTGACTTGGCCTCCCGCGACGTCTGCTTCCTGGCTTCTTCGATCAGAGCATCAAGCGACTTCCTGATGCTATGGAGACGGTCATTCTTCCCCCAGTCGACAATGTTGCGCGCCGTCTTGCGAAATCTGATGTAATCATCGGCCCGGCGGAGGTAATAGCAGTCGGCATCTGCCATGTAGTAGTTGCGCTCGTCATGCTTCCATGAAATATACAGTCGTGCCTCGGAGCCATTCATGGCAATACTGAAAGCCGCACTGTTGACGGGCTGCACCTCTTCACTGTCGCATTGCTGGAGCTGGGCGTTGAGACGTTCCGCAATGTTGACGCAGGTCGCCGCACCGCCTAGGCACTGGTTTGTGGCCACCCACACATTCCCACCAACGCCCTTAAACCCGATGATAAAGAAGGGGTAGATGAGAGAGTTGTACTGGTTGGTTGCATACATCTCCCTGCCCCTGTCGGCGAACAGTGCCTGATGCTCCTCCCCAGGGAAAGAATCCATGCTGTTGTATCCATACAACAAATCGGGCGTTGGCGTGCTGATCTTGTGTTTTCCATCCGTGCTGGAAGCTCTCAAGGCTGGGACAAGGTTTCTGTTCATTTGAACCCTCTCGCTGTTCTTCAAAACATTCACCAGGCCAGGCCGAGGGAAGACCTTATCCTTGAAGTAGGTCTCGACTTCCGCTTCTCCGGTACCGATCCACAACTTGTACAATTCTGGATCCTTCGCGACCTCCTCGGCTGTTGGTTCGGGAGAAAGGCGGTCATTCCTCATTTTGCCGGCCAGGGCGGCCACATGATCGGGGACGGGCTTTAGATCTGGCCACATTCGTATGCCGTTGGCTGCCAAGTTGCTGTCCGGTAAGACGGCTCCTCAACCAAAGCCCGGGACGACGATGCCGTGGAGGCATTCGAGTGTCTGGAAGACGTATATGATAGGGATACCCCGCCGCGCCGTGACCGAGTCGTGCTCGGAGTCGGCGGTCGCCGAAAGCCATCGGCGTCGAATTCAGAATCCATGTGGGGTGTCAATCTTGACCGCCGTCTTGGAATCGGACTGTCTCTCAACAGCTCGAGATTACTGTCCGAGCGGCAGCGTCTCTCACTTTGCGGCCCGATAGTCTGCAGTCACTTTGACACGAAGGCGTCTGTGGGATCGGGATTCACCAAAGAATCCAGAAGGCCCTTGAGGAGAGGTGATTTCAGCTTCTTGGGCGATGGCTGGTGAAGAATAGTATCTTCCAGAGGCGATGGCCGCGCCTTCTTCTTAACGGGAAAGATATCGATTGGCGCCACCTCGAGAGGTCTTTTGCCGTTCGCATTCGCTGTTGGGGACCGGGAATGGGAGCGGCGGCTATGCGCCTCGACAGCATTTCCGTTCATCGTGACCGAGGCAGACATCCGGCCTTTATCTCTGTCGGGCGATGGACGAAGAGGACGTCCATGGGCGGCTGGCAAACGAGCCGCTCTCCATCTGCGGTCGTTTCGAACAGGCAGCAGGCGCATGCCCGTAGCAGACTGCGGGAGCACTTCGGTTTGGCTGGCTGTCGACTGCTGCTATCTTGCGATGCGCTGGTAGCGACTGGCAGCACCGGCCACAATTTGAGACCGCGGGTCGCAAAAAGGTGGGGCGCAGGCAACAGCACCCGAAGGAAAAAAGAAAAGGCTGCCAAAGTGGTCGCTTTGCCGGCCGTACTCGCGGTCTGCGGTCGAAGACGTATCAGACGCGTAGGATTGTTTGGTTGAGTTTATGCTTTGGTGCGACGAGTCCTCACTTGCCGCAAATTTTAGTTATCAGCGCACGGTGACGTATCACACGGGGAAGGTGCACTGTGGCTCCTGCTTGTTGCGTAATGTGCCAGCAAAGCACGGGAAAGCGCGACGGGCCGCAATAGCGAAAACAACTTCTAACTCACCTTAAACAACCATCGCCAAACAACGGCGCAACGACGCGACAAGGTATTATACTACTTACTGCCTGCGCAACAGCATTCTGTTTCGGTCGCCAACAATAAGCCCGTTACAGTGCAAGTCCACTCTACACACGCTAATTACCTACACATTTGAAGTCGTCTCGAAAGAACAGCATTTTAAAACGCTTACAACAAAATAAAGATGGATTAACTGAATAAAAAATAAACGTCGAAATGTCAACTATACGGCGCCTTATGATACATGAAGCTGCTTTGAATGGCTGCTCTGGTCTTGCCGCACTCTCTGGCTGTTTAAATGTCTGGTCTCGTCTCAGGCGCAAGGGAGTGGCGAGGGCGACGGTATTTGGACCTTTTATGGGCACTAGATGTATCCTTCAGCTCCTCAGCCCAGCGCAGAGACGCATTTGCCATCATGCCGTCCTTGATGCCCAGCACGATATCGACAATGGTCTGCGCGTGGACCTCGCCCGGGCACACGACCAGCTCCACGACCGGCTCGCCGTTTTTTTCTCTGCGCGTTGGGCGTGGCGGAAGCACCCATCATCTCGGCCGTGTGGATAATGTCATCCCGGTAGATCTCATCGGCGCCGGCAGCTAGCACGACACGGTCCACCGGCAGACCCTGCCAGAACGCCCGGTCACCGACGTCGGGTGCCGCCCAGACCTCGCCCTGGACGGGCTTCCACGCGCTAGAAATCAGCGCCATGCTGGCCTTGCTGAGCATGTCCTTTCCTCGTTTTCGTTGTGGCTGAGGCGGGTTGGCTCGTTGCGCGTCCGTGCCGAGATGGCCAGGGCGCCACGCAGGCGCTGGCCGGCAGGCACAGGCACCGGGCGGATGCGTGGGTGCGGTGACTGCAGGTGGGCAAGCAGGGCCAGGGTCAGGTTGCCGCCGGCCGAGTCGCCGGCAACGGCAATGTCGTGGAACGCAAGGCCCTCGGCGGCGGTGAGGTGCCGCAGAGCCGCTGCGGCCTGCGCGAGTTGCGTCGGGTACGGCGCCGCCGGGGCCAGACGGTACTCGAGGACAGCCAACTGGTGTGCACGCCATGCGCCGCGCAATTGCGTCAGCGGGGCCCACGTTGCCCAGAGGCGAGATGAAGGCGCCGCCGTGGAAGTACAGCAGCGTGGGACCCTTGCGGTCGTCAGCACTCTGCGAGGAGCTGCGCTCGTCAGGCAGCGTGAGCAGATGCAGGGTCCCCTCGCCGAAGCCGTCTGTGTCTTTGTCGGTCAACGGCACAGAGCGCAGCTCCAGGTTCTTCTTCTTGGCATATTCCCGGACGGCATCGCCGGTGGTCTGGCGCTGGATGTACTGCAGCTGGCGCAGGCTGAAGACGGTCGTGAGCGAGCCAGCGCAAGTGGCGAGGTTGCGCTTCATTGTCGTGCCGTCGAGGCGGCCGGTCGACCAGGCCACAAGAGCACGGCGCGTGTACTCGTAAAAGTAGACGCCAATGGCATACGGCAAGGTGACCGCAAAAAGGTGCAGCACCTCGCCGGTCGAGAGCTGTGGCGGCGTGGGTGGCTGGCCATTTCGTGGCGAGAGAGGCACAAGTACCGTGGCCGATGCAATATACGACGGATTCAGCAAAATATGCGTGAGTGTGTTGGCGGTGCAAAGCTGCCAAGGGCTCGTGGTTGATGGAGATATGTTGTCCAAGTTGAGGCTCAAAGGCCAGGCACCAGGATAAGAAGGAGCTCAAATACGGAGCCAAATACGAAGAATTGGCATGTGGCTGAGACGCTGAAGCCCCACTAATAGCACGTTGTAGCGCCGGAGCAGGCCCAAGACTCCGTACTCCGTAGGGATTGGCGATTTAGGCTACACATGTTGGACGACACAAGAACACGCTGTTTATTGTCTGAAGGAACACTATCTATGGGAGTATTATAAAGGAAGGAAGATGAAAGAGACGTAAGACGGCTCAAAAAAATATATAAATAGAAAAAAAAAATCGAAAAAAAATCGAAAAAAAGAAAAGATAATAATACACATACATCTGAGGTTTGCTCCTGTTGTTGTTGCTGTCTAGAAAGAAAAAAAGTCACAATAATAAATGTAGACCGCCCGGCACATCTGCCTGCACATCTCCCAGATCACATTGTCTCTTTCTCGGCGGCGGCGCGCTCGAAACGCAGGTACCGCTCTTCACGCCACTGAGGCCCCAGCGCCGGACAATGAGGATGCTCGGGCTGACGACCAGTACCAGCAGGCCCATAAACAGGTAGGTGTAGCCGTAGCCCCAGGCGTCGATAATGTATTGGCACAACAGCGGTGCCGACGGCACTCAGCGCGGCGCGTGTCAGGTTGAACGTCGACGACACACGGCCGGGGTTCATGGGGTAGAGATCGACCAGCCAGCGTCGTCAGAATCGAAATGGGGCCGCTGAGGCCGGCACCGCCAAAGAAGAGGACGATCAGAGGCCCCGCGAGGTTGGTCTTGGGCGAGCCGACGATCCAGCCCCAGGCAATGATCATGGTGACGGCCAGCAGCGTCCAGGGCCACATGAGTCGAGCGGGCACGCTCGATGGGGAAGTGGCGCATGTCGTCGCCACGCTTGCGGTCGGGCGAGACCCGATGCTGCGGGCCACACGGCCGTAGTTCCAGTTGAGCAGACGGCCGACAAAGACGGCGCCGACGACAGAGCCCACGGCAAAAGGGATGTAGCAGAGGCCGACCTGCAGGTCGTTGAAGCTATAGTGGCGGCGGATGACGTCCTGCAGAGGCACGAGCATCGCGTAGTTGGCCATGACAAAGAGCGACATGAAGAACATGAGCAGGCCGACGTCCTTTTCAAACATGATGCGCACGGCGGCAACGACGTTGGGCACGGGGATGTGGAAGCCGCCGGCCGATTTTGCGCTGCTTGGCGAGGGCCTGCTCCTGGGCACGGCGGTGCGCATCGCGGCCTCGGGGTCCGCCTCGTGCAGCCGGCGGAGGTGCCGCGCGGTCGTGATGGACATGTTGAGGGCGGGCGGACGCACGGAGCCGTCGCCGACGACCTTGCGGGCAGACTCGGGCACAAACGGCAGATACACGACCAGGAACACGCCGGCCGCAATGGTCAGAAACCAGAACGTCGACCGCCAGCCCAGGTACTGCGTCAGGATGCCGCCCGAGCACGGGTGCCAGCGCCGGCGCAAACATGACGCTGGCCTGGACGGCCGTGATGTAGCCGCCGCGCTCGGCGCTGGTCGTGCAGTCGGCCATGACGGCGCTGCCGATGGCGACGGTCGCGCTACTGCCCGTGCTCTGGAGGGCGCGCAGCACGAGCAGCGCCCGCGTAGTTGTTCTGCAGGGCGAGGCCCACGTTGGCGCCAATGTAGATGGCAAAGGTGAGCATGTACACGGGGCGGCGGCCGAGCTGGTCGCTGAGGTCGCCAAAGACCAGCGGCGCAACGGCCTGCATGACCTGGTAGAGCGCTGACTGTCAGGTTGATGTCGGCTACGGAGCGGTGGTAGGCCTCGGCGATGGGCGTGATGGCCGGCAGGTAAGACAACGAGCGAAAAAGGGCGAGAAGACGTGGCGAAAGACGGTCATGAGCACGAGCAGCACCTTTGGTGCCCGACGAGAAGCTCGAGTACGCGGCCACTGGCGCGTTAGCGGCAGCAGTAGCAGCGGCGGCAGCGGCCTCACCATCGACAGCTTCGTCCGTCTTCTCGCCGGGTGCGTTGAGAACGCCATCATCGCGAGACTGGGGAGGCCCGGTGGCCCGGTCGAAGTCTGTCTTTTCCGGGTCCGCCATGGTGCGTGCGAAGCGTTGCTGTGAGGGTGTGTTGGTGCTGCTGTTATTGGGGACGAAGTGGACCACAATGTATCGTGGCAATATGACGGTCGTGATCTTGGACACCCGACGAGGCCCTGCCCTCTTCAGCTTGGAGAGGTCAGGAGCAGAGGTCCCGAGGGCCTTTTATTATCGTCTGTCAACATTGGCTGGTCACCGTGTGCCGTGTGCTGGCCCTTGTTTGGCCGAGACAGGACGCGACTTATTTCTTTTTTATTTTCTTTCTTTGCTTTTGGGGTATTTTGGTGAAATGTGGTAAAGGGACACAGTGATTCTGCTGTGGAAAGCTTCATTTGGCGCCGTAGATGCTGCCAATGCCGGACTTAAACGGCGTTAGTTCCACGGCTTTGCGCTTCGTGTTTGTTCAAGATCCGAGACGTGCCCTGTAAGTTGCTGGCCCACAGCGCTTTTGGGCGCTGTACAGGAGGTGTCCCTTGTATTTTCTACGAGTAATGTATGAACGACGTCAACGATGCCAAGTGAAAACAAAGCAAATCCTAGCGCTAGCGCCCCATCGGCACCGAAGCGGCAGCGGAGGGCCCACAGCTAAGAAAGAGCCAAACCTCGAGCCTGGTATCAAAAGCTTTGACGATCAAAGCCGTAGGCCCCGTATGCAAACAGATGCCGAGGTGAGATCAACTTGTTGAATTCTCAAAACTCAAAATAGAAAAACAGACCGTGAGAGGAAGTGTGAACAGGCACAGTCTGCGTTAGCACTTACATGTGACACATCACGTGACCAACTGGCGGCATCGTAGCTGCCCGCTGTAATGGAAGAGTTCATAATTCTCCGTACTCCGTACGGAGTAATACTCCGAGCCTTTAGCGGTACGCACCCTTCCATTCATGGCAGGTGCGGGCGGGAGAAGCGTCACAAAAAGTCCTGTCTGGTGCCCATTGATGATGGGTCACAGACGACCGACACCACGACCTATTCGGTTTTCTGATCCACCCGACGCCTAGACTTCGCAGCTCGGAACGGAAGAAGCGTGCCGGATGACTCTTGTCGGCGACGGAAGCTTGAAGTGGGTAATCATGGCCCCTTGAGTGTGAGTGAGAAAGGAGGGGAGGCTCCTTCCCGTCTCATAAGAGAGGGCTCCTGCCCAGAACGGATTGCGCGTCTTCACCACGATAGCTTCTTCCTCACTTGTTTCGCTGCATGTCATTCTTCACCACTCGACGATAAGCCCTTCTCCTTGCCCACCCTCGGCCACGCCTGTCTCCCCGCACGCTTCTTGTTCCCCTCAGCGTCGTAGCGCGTTCGCTCACCCGCACAATGGCCACCAAGCCCGAAGGCCTCCCCGAGATGGAGTACCGCTTTCTCGGCCGCTCAGGCCTCAAGGTCTCGGCTCTGTCGCTCGGCGGCTGGCTGACATACGGCAACCACGTCGACGAGGACGCCACGTTTGCGTGCATGAAGGCGGCCTACGACGCCGGCTGCAACTTCTTCGACACCAGCGAGAACTACTCGGCCGGCGAGGCCGAGGTCGTGCTGGGCCAGGCCATCAAGCACTTTGGCTGGAAGCAGAACGACCTCGTCATCTCCACCAAGGTCTACCACGGCCAGAACAACTCGGCCCACGCCGACCAGCCCGCGCGCTGGCTCAACAACGTCGGCCTCTCGCGCAAGCACATTATCGAGGGCCTCGACGGTGCGCTCGCCCGCCTGCAGCTCGACTACGTGGACCTGGTGTATGCGCACCGCCCGGAGCCGCCAGACGCCTATGGAGGAGACGGTGCGCGCCTTCAACCACGTCATCAACAAGGGCAAGGCATTCTACTGGGGGCACGTCTGACTGGAGCGCCGACGAGATTGCGCAGGCCTGGCGCTACGCTGACAAGCTGGGCCTGATTGGACCCGTGATGGAGCAGCCGCAGTACAACATGCTGAGCCGCCAAAAGGTGGAGCTCGAGTATGCGCACCTGTACCGCGAGGTTGGCTTGGGCCTGACCACCTTCTCGCCGCTGCGCCTCGGCATCCTGTCCGGCAAGTACCGCGACGGCATCCCCGACGACTCGCGCCTGGCCCAGACACAGAACGAGTTCATTGCCGGCCTGTGGCAGTGGAACGGGCAAGGAAAAGTTCGAGGCCATGGCGGCGCAGGTACGGAAGTTGGAGCCCATTGCCAAGTCCTTGGGTGTCTCCCAGAGTGTCCTCGCCCTGGCCTGGATCCTGAGCCAACAAGAATGTCAGCTCTGCTATTATGGGCGCCAGCAAGCCCGAGCAGGTCTTTGAGAACGTCCAGGCTGTTGCCGCCTACAAGAAGCTGACGCCCGAGATCCTGGCCGAGATCGACACCATCCTCAACAACAAGCCGCCTGCCGTTGTGCCGCGTTACGCTTAAATTTAATCCAAAAAAAGTTCAATAAGATAGAATTGCCTGTGTAATGGACCAAACATAATGCTAGAATGGACGGTGTTTTCATCCTCGTAACAGTGGTTGGCTGCACAATACTGCCTTTACAAACAACCTTTATCGATGTTTGTGAAGCCAAAAGAATAAACAATCACTTTTGGCTTTTTGGGCTTTAGTCACTTGAACAAAGCCTAGGTTCGTGTGATTGTTGAAAGAGAAAACAAATTCAAAGACGTGTTGACGTCTGATGCTTGCGCGAGAGGCCGCCCCGTTATGCAATTATCCGATTGCAATCCACCAATCTTCCACCAATTCTACGCCAATCGCGATAACGTTTTTGTTTTGGGCCTGCGTCATCGGCCCGTGCAACTCACGGCACAGAGAACGGCAACAAGACTGCGCTCGCGGCAATTTATCGCATCCGGCTCCTGTCTGAGCCTCTTCAAGCAACCTACAAGGAAATGCCACGGGCAGCCATTGGGGCTCTTCACTGCTGCCGCCCCCTCGTCCCGTCATCGTCGCCGTCATTATCGCTGTTGGCATTGCCGTCAACGCCCGCCGCATTCAGACCCCTGCATTTCCCACGTGCTCTCGCCTTCCGTGCAACATACGTGATGGCAACTGCTGCGGCACCACAGGCGGCTGCTCACGGCGAGCCGTCCTATGCCGATGCCATTACCCTGCTCAACTCCACGCAGACCGGGTACAAGGTGCTCGAGGCGCGGCGCAAGGCTGGGTTCACGCTGGATGCAACTGATCCCATTGGCCAGATGAAGACGTATCTGGGGTACATTGGCCACGATGCCAAGGACCTGGACCGCCTCAATGTCGTCCACGTTGCCGGCACCAAGGGCAAAGGGTACCACCTGCGCCTTTACCAACTCGATTCTGGAGCGGTATCGAGGAAGACAGCGGAGGTGCAGGAGGACGGCAGCAGTGGCAATGGCCGGCCGCTGCGGCTAACAAAAGATTGGCCTCTACACATCGCCGCATCTGGTCGCCGTGCGTGAACGCATCCGTATCAACTCAGAGCCCATCTCGGAGGCCCTGTTCACGCGCTACTTTTTCGAGGTGTGGCGCGCCTTTGAGGCCGGTGCTGCGCGAACGGTGCAGATCCGGCGATCAAGCCGTCCTACTTCCGCTTCCTGACGCTGCTGTCGTACCACGTCTTTCTGCGTGAGGGCGTTGACGCGGCCGTTTACGAGGTGGGCGTGGGTGGCGAGCTGGACGCGACCAATGTCTTTGTGCAGCCGGCTGCAACAGCCATTACGACGCTGGGCATCGACCACGTCGAGACGCTGGGTGCCACCATAGACAAAATAGCGTGGCACAAGGCGGGTATCTTGAAAGAGGGCAGCCCGGCGTTTACGATTCCGCAGGAGCCCAAGGCCATGGCCGTTCTCGAGCAGCGGTCGGTTGAGCGCAAGACATCGCCCCGGCTCCAGGAGCTGGACCCGACCGCATACAAGAAACAGCTGGATAAGGTGCGGCTGACGCCCGCGGAAGACTTTCAGCGCAAGAATGCGGCCTTGGCCGTGTGCCTGGCAGCGGCAGTGCTTGGCCGGCTCGGCGTCCTGGCACCAGGACGGCGTGACGGCCATTCAACAAGGCGGTGCACTCCCCAGGGAGTTTGTCGATGGCTTGGAGAACATTGTGTGGCGCGGCCGGTGCGAGACCAAGGTGACAGGCCGCCAGCGTGGTACCTGGACGGCGCACACAACCAGCAGAGCCTGGAGGTGGCCTGCCAGTGGTTTGGACGATCCATCCAGGAGGAGGACAAGGCGGCAACGGCAGCGGCAGCGACAGAAGAAGCAGCAGCAGCAGGCAGTGTGGCACCCATCAACGTGCTCATTTTCAACCAGCAGTCGACGCGTGACTCTATCGGGCTACTGTACGTCGTGCACAGGACGCTAGCGGGGATGAACAGCGCTGGCCAGAGCTTCCAGTATGCCATCTTTTGCACAAACGTCACGTACAAGAACAACTCGTGGAAGGTGGACTTTGTCAACAACAACATCGACCCAGCATCGCTCAAGAGTTTATCTCTGCAGCAGGAGCTGGCCGATGAGTGGCAGAAGATCAACCCAGAGACCAAAGTCGTGCTGGCCATGCCCACCATTGAGGATGCGGTTGATTACGTGCGGCAGATTGAGGGCGGCCAGGCAGATGTGCGGGCCCTCATTACTGGCAGCTTGCACTTGATTGGCGGCGCCCTCACTATCCTTGAGGACGGTGAAGACTTTGCACTTGCCAACACGTCGAGCTCATGATGCGGCAGAGACTTGAAAAAAAAAGGGGAGATACCAACAAATACCTCGGGGTTGAAGATAGAAACAATGTAATATGCATAGAGCTTCAGTGAGCACAGCCTTAAGGGCGGCAAGGAATAACACCGCCTTAAGCACAACGAGATTCAACTCTAGAAATGGTTTTAAGAACACATCAGTCTTTATCCCGACTTTAAAAGTCTTCCATTTTGAACACCTGGTATGCCACCTCCTCGTACGG
The DNA here is from genome assembly GCA_016097085.2 of Sporothrix curviconia. Classification (NCBI taxonomy): domain Eukaryota; kingdom Fungi; phylum Ascomycota; class Sordariomycetes; order Ophiostomatales; family Ophiostomataceae; genus Sporothrix; species Sporothrix curviconia. The sequence goes on from JADMNF010000033.1 coordinate 162,066, forward strand.
ATGTGCCCTACAATGTTAGCCATGCTAGACACAAACTGAGCTTCCTGTGCCGCCAAGATAAAGCAAGAACACACTCTTTCAATGCTGCGACAGCACGCCGCGCGACATCCTCGCCGACGCAGAGCGTCTCGACATGCGCCTCTTCGACGGTTTCGAGCTCGCCCACTGCACCAATGTGCGGGTTGGCGCCCTCGCCGGGCCGGAACTGGCCTACGCCGCCTGTGACAATCGTATAGCAGACCTCCGTGTAGTTGCCGTTGCCAGGGTAGCGGCCAGCACCGGCAGCAAAGATGGCTGCCTTGCAGGCCTCGAGATTGGGCAGAGGCACGTAAAACGACAGCTGGTACTTGGTCGGCTTGGATGCAGTGGACGATGACATTCTGGCGGTGTACAAAGAGCCAATCGAGGAGCGTATCGTGCGTTGAGGCTAAGCCGGGCAAACACGAGGAGGAGGGTCGTGGGAATGAGCAAGGCTGTGATAACTCGAGGTTGCCATTTAATGGCCAAAAATGGAAGGTGGCGGGCGGGAGGCTGCGGCCCGCCCTTATCGGCCGAGCGAGTAGCATTTCACGTGACCATTAAGTGTTGATTATGGACAGACTGACCATCGTCTCACAAGCACAATGTCCCTCAAAAGTACCATTATTGTTGTGAAATTTCTTTGTACTGGCATCTTACACTACAAAGGGCGCTAATGTGACTACAAACGACAAGAAAATAGTTCCTGCTGGTCTGCTAACCCGTCGACAATGTACCCATCGCCTCTATGCGCACTGGGAGTAGTATGGCGGCGACACGGCCTTGCACGACAGACCGGACTGAGAAAGAAGTTAGTAAATCTTGTGGGACTGGAAAGATTCTGCGAGTATTCATCTACTTACCGCGCAGTTGGAGCAGCCGGTGTAGCCATTCCCGCCGCACTGGCCAAAACGTTGGACGGAGCATGCCGCCCCGCCAAAGGCAGAACCAGCAGTGTTGCCGCTATTTCCGCTGTTGCCGGTGCTGCCTGTGCTCTCCGTGGAAGTGCTGGGAGCAGCGGCTGCCACAGCCTTGGCTGTGCCGGAGGGGCCAGAGCCAGCCTTGCATGTTGACTCGCAGCCGGTGCATGCGGAACCAGCAACGCGCGTAGTGCCACCAGAAACCACGGCCGGACCGGGAGCAACATAGGGACCAGACAGCTTCTGGTGGATGTTGATGAGGATGCCCGGGTCGGTGGCCTTGTACGCGCCTGGGAACTTGACTGTGTCGTATGCAACATTGGCAGAGGCGTTCTTTGTAATGTTGGCCTCAGCAGCAGCAGAAGCGGCACCACCACCACCACGGGCAGTCACTGTGATTGGTAGCACGTCATGTAAAACTGTGCACCGTTGGGCGAGCCGGCTGTGTGCAGTGCCAGTGCCTCTGCGCGCAGCAGATAGTCGCCCGCGGGTAGGGACGCCGGCAGGGGCACGTCCATCTTGCCACAGCACGTGTTGAGGTCCTTGGTGCCCCAGTTGTCGTCATCGCCACTGTTGCCACTGCTGGCAGCCGACCAGCTGTCCTCAAACACTTTGAACCACTGCGTGGAGCCGTCGGCCGTGCTGGCGTCGGCGACCTTGGTCATGTAGGCCATGACGGGCCCGTAGTGGGCGCCGCCAATCGCCTGGCTGCCGCAGGACCGGTCTCCAGGCTGCTGGTGCATCTCAATGGTGACGGTTGAGCCTGCAGGGACGGCGCACTTGGCGGCGACGGGCTTAGTGCCGGCATTGCAGCGGATGTCGGTGGACATGACATTGGTCACGGGCGTGTTTGACAAGGGCATGCGAGCGCACTGCGGACCGTAGAGTCATGTTAGCATGGATGCGACCAGCATCAAGGAGAGGGCTGACAAAAAAGGAGGGGGGACTTATAAAGTCGGTACCGGCAACCCACAGATCCTGGAAGATGGCATGGGCGGCAACCTGCCGTGCAGCAAGGCCATAGATGGCTGTCCGGAGGGCTGACTTCATTGTGGAAAAAACAAAGAGGTTTGAAGAGATGCTGATGGACAAAGGACGTCGATGTGAAGACGAGGCAGTTTCAGTGGCCAAGAAATTTCCAGAAGTGGAGAGGATGGGTAGCGAGTCAGGTGGGTTTATATTGACACGCAAACCCTTGTTGCCGTTCGAAAAATGACATTCCAGATATTGGCAGACCCTCTCGCAATAGGAAATACCACGGCGTTCATTACAAGAAATGGAATAAAAACGCCCTCAAGCAATATAAAGTGCATCCCTGTCCTTCGGTGTCGCAGCAGACAAACCAAAAAATAAAAACAAACACTATAAACCCCAGGAAGTTGGTGTGGCTGCGCGGGTTTCTAAGCGTCCTGTTATGAGCTGTTGGCCATAGCTCGGTTATCCGGCGCGTGTCTTGTGGGGAAAGAGACAACGCTGGATGGTGGCAATATCCGAAAGATACGTGCCTCCGAAGCCGTGCCAGTTCATCTGACGGTGTATGGCAGAGACTTGGATAGTGGATAACTCAGATAACGTGGTCAACGGCATTGAAACAAAGGCGAGGATGCTCCTTGTTCCTCGATCTCCGCTGGTATGCTCTGGTTGTTTCCCGGTTTCGTTCAAGAAGGCCAAGACTTGCAAATCATGCCACACGCATGCGCATCCTGTCGTGGCAGATGCCCCCAACGTTACTGCTCTTCACTGCGTAGGGACGGGGGCGGGTAATCTATAATTTACCACAAGCACTGCACACGCCGCAGCAGTGTCTAGTGTACTAATGTATCCTCCTCTTCGTCCGTCCTGCTTTACCTTTCCCTTGGACAATTATACACGATGAGGGCACCACGCGCTCCTTTTGGCTATATTAACCGCTCTATACTGCCCCGTATTCCATGCCTAATTGGTCATTGTGGCTATGCCGCATGGTAAGAGAGCGGCGCGGGTTGCTAAATATGGCAGAACGGAACACGGCTGCCCGCAGCCTCTCTCCCGTTTTTTCTGTGGCCCATCAGTTTCTCTGGCTGCTTTGAAGAGTGACTTGCGTATTTTACGTCAGACGCTCCGCTTTAACTGTTTTCATGCTGGAGAGACATTAGTATACAATGCACCTCTATCTCACTCCGAGACCGTTAGTTCTCGTCTGCATTACTGGCCAGACCTATACATACGCAACATCCCCTTTCCTCTGCATGGTCGTCTGTTGTCAAAAGAAATCAATGAAAGTATAAAAAGATATTCAAAATATACAGAGTGAATGATATTTGAACAACAGATACACAACTAACCCCCCGGCCCCTCCCCCTTCCCCAGGCCAAGGATCGTACTCTCTACAAATTCTTCTTCAAACACAAGTGCATAATCAAACTCCGATGCACACGTAGTAACCAAGGTAGATATTGTCACAGTTGGTGTCGATATCGGTGTTCCACGTGAGGAACTGCGCCGACGTGATGCCGGCCGCTGATTCAATCGCAGCGCAGGTGTCGCCCGACACGACGAGGTGATACGTTTTGCAGGTGCTAATGGTGCCGGGCTGGGTGGGCGAAGGTGCAGCCACAGCGGTAGTCGTGGCCGTAACCTTTGTCGTGGTTGCTGTCGAGCCTACGCCAATGCAAACATAGTAACCAAGGTAGATGTTGTCGCAGGTGGAGTCAATACCCGTGTTCCACGTGAGGAACTGGGCGACGTGATGCCAGCGGCAGACTCAATGGCTGCACAGGTATCCCCTGAAACAACCAGGTGGTATGCCGTGCAGGTGCTAACGGTACCGGGTTGAGTGGGCGACGGTGCAGCCGCGGCGGTAGTAGTAGCCGTCGGTTTTGTCGAGGTTGTCGCAGAACCAGTCACGCCAATGCACACGTAATAACCCAAGTAGATGTTATCGCAGGTGGTGTCGATGCCCGTGTTCCACTCGAAGAACTGCGTCGACGTTATGCCCGCAGCAGACTCGATGGCGGCACACGTATCGCCAGAGACAACCAGGTGGTAGGTTGTACATGTGCTGATGGTGCCCGGCTGGGTGGCGAAGGTGCGGCCACCGCGGTGGTGGTGGGGATCGTGGTGGTCGTGGTCGTCGCTGTGGTCGGGCTTGTTGTTGAGCCTGCAACGCCAACACAAACATAATAACCGAGGTAGATGTTATCACAGGTGGTGTCGATGCCCGTGTTCCACTCAAAGAACTGCGTCGACGTGATGCCCGCAGCAGACTCGATGGCGGCGCACGTATCACCTGAAACAACTAGGTGGTAGGTAGTGCAGGTGCTGATGGTGCCCGGCTGGGTGGGTGACGGTGCGGACGCCGCGGTGGTAGTGGTCTTGGCGGTCGTCGGGACAGACGTCGACGTCGAGGTGGTAGTCTCGGCCGTTGTCGGGGCAGACGTCGACATCGACGTCGAGGCGGCGCCAGCAACACCTACACAGACGTAGTAGTTCACAAAGAGGTCGATGCAGTCTGTTGGTTGTGCAGGTGGTTGTGGTCAGCGGTTTGCATTTGCAAATATAATGTGGGGCGTCTTGTACTAAGCAAGCACTGGTTGAGAGTGAAAGCACGGTTGAATGACTTACTGGTCGTAATGGCCGGGTTCCAGGCGAAAAACTCGTCGGCGGTGATGCCAAACTGCGTCTCAATGGACGGGCACGTGTCGCCCTTGACAACCTCGTGGAAGATGGTGCAGTCTGCCGTCAGGCCCGTCTGCGTCGGGTGCGGCAGCACCGTCGTCGAGGTTGCGGCGATGGTCGTTGTGGACGTCGCCGTGGTAGATGTAGTGGTGGACGTGGTCGTGGGGATGGGGGGGAAGGAAATGTCCGTGCTGGTCACAACGACGGTGCCCGTGGGCAGCGTGTAGGAGAGAGTCGCGACCGAGCGCTGGGGTCCCACGGTTGTGGCACTGGCCGAGCTGGCGCCGTCGCCGGCCACGGTGCCAATGACGCAGTAGGGCCTTCGCTGTCCAGGGTAGGGCAGGTGGCGTTGGGGTTCAGTTCCTCGAACTGCGCTAGGGTCAAGTCCCACTCGCTGGCAAACGTGAGGCACGTAATGTTGACGGTGGCCGAGACTGAGAACACGCAGTCGACCGACCGAGCGGCCAGGGCGGCAGCGGCCGGAACGCGGGCCGGCCCGGCAGCGGCCCGGACGGCGGCAGCAGTGACGAGCGCTGGTGTGGTGCCCAGGAACCCGAGGGCGAGGGTGAGGACAGAAACGCGACCCATTTGAAGTGAGAGACAAGCAAACAGCCAAAAAAAAGGAGATGGCAAGAATGTAGAACGCACGAAGTAAGGGACAAGAAGGGAACGAACGGCGGTAAAGGAAGCTACACCTGTGCTGGTCGATGGACGGCGATAGACGGCATAAAGACACTCTTGTATATCGCTAGCAATGACAGCCGACGGCTTGTTTATACACCTGTCCGCTTCACACGCATTGCTGCCGCAGCCTGGTGAAGTAGTCTGACAGTCTGATAGTCTCATTGAAACCCGCAGAACTCACTCTACATTGTGCCCATGGCTGGCCCCGATGGACCTTGACCGGCTGTGGCTTGGAGGATGGCGCCCTTTCCGAAGGATGCGAAAGTAAATTACAGAAAAGAACAGGAAACGAAAAGAACACAAAAAAGTCAGAAAAGGGGCGATGACCATCCCACTGCGAGCCGGGCTTCCGGCCGACGTGGACCGACGTGCCAGGCCGACCACGGTGTGCATGCTCCCATAGCCCCCATTCGACGCCGTCTTGTTCTCTGCACATACACGTACTCAGTACAACTGTTTTTTTTTTTTTTTAAGAATCCAATGCTCATGCTGGTTTTTCGCGGGTATCTTCCTCATGGAATGGAGAATGAACATGTGGAATAAAATAACGCAAAAGGGAAGGTGAAATGAGGCGTCGTACCCCCTGTTGATCCCACGAAAAAAAAAAAAACAACGCAACGTAACGTGAAGCAGTATTTTTTATATTTTTATATTTCATGTTTATATTACAGTTTTAACTGTTATTTTTAACTTGGTCTTATGTTTGTTAGCGTGCCGTCGTCGGTGTCGTGATGGGATGCACCGCAGTGACTGGAGGAAGACACCAAGGGATCAGCAGGAAGCAAGCATAAAACAGAGATGCGCTACTCCGGACCGGGGTTCTTATCTAGCAAAAGAAAGGTGGACCTACCTGTGGAGGAGTCTTGTGTGTGATCCATGCCATTAACGCTGCGGGTGGCAGGGGGGCCGGTCGAATACCGCATGGAGAGACCGAACGTTTTAGGGAAGGATTGGGAACCAGGGGACGGGGGCCGTTGATGATCTGGCCGGCAGTTGGGCAGTTTGGGGCGCCACGGATCTGCAAACGGCCAGGGGCCGTCGCCTCGTGCTCGATCTGGCGTCTGTGATTCGCTGTAGTAGCGTTGTTACCGCCATCTAAGACAGACTCTGTACCTGACTAAAAGTCGGACGACAAAAAAAGAAAAAAATAAACATGTACTCTGTAATACGGCTTCCTTCTTGGGCTGATGGACTGCCTGGTGTCTTGAAAGCGCCGGCTGGTTCCACGCCAGCTAAGCTTAACTTGTTCTGTTTTCTTGTGCCCTCCTTTCCCCTCTTCTTTTCCCTCTTCCTTTTCCCCTTTATCTTTTTCTTTTTTTAGGTTCCAGTTTATTTATTTCTTTGGTGCTTAGGGTTTCCTCCTTTTGCTACCCAGCGCTTTTTTCGCCGTCCCCATCTGTCACTGGCCCGTCTTCTTCACCAGCACTTCAGCCAGCAAGCATGTCCGTCCGCCGGGCAGCCGTGCTGCTCGCCGCTGCGGCCGTGGGCGCCTCTACGGCCGTGGCCGCAACGGCAACGGCCACCTTTCCCAGACCGTCGAGGTCCGACCTCGTGTTCCCGCGCAACGAGACGTATGCGCCGTCGGCCGTGTTTCCCATCGTCTTTGCCTTCCAGAACGCGCCGTTCGCGCCCCACTGGACCCGACCTTTGTCATGGATCTGTGGCAGGGCCACGACCACAACACAACCATATACCTGAACGACATCTCCCTCGGGGGCACCAACTTTTCCGCCGCCACCAGCGACGCCCCGCTGTACGTCTACACCTTTGCCACCAACCTCAACACGACCAACAACGGCGCTGACGCCGCGACGCAGTACAACTTTGTGTGGTCCTTTGGCGCGGGCAACTGCTCGGTCATCGACGGCGTGACCACGCTCGGCGGCGGCTTTATCGACGCCAACATTGTCTTTACGATTGCGCGCGACGGCGGTGCTGCCCCTGACATTGCCCCGGGAACGACACCAACAGCAGCAGCGGCAGCACCTGCGGCCTCTCGCATCTCGCGTTCAACCTCACGGGCACGTTGCCGGTGCCGGACCCGACCAAGTATGACGGCCACGACACCTGTGCCGTGTTTTCTGACACGACGCCGACGCCCGTGGCCAACCCGTGCGCGGCCACGGCTGACGCGGCCGCCGCATCAAGTATTGCGGCGGCCATGACGTCCAGAGCGTGCGCGGTACAGTCACCGTTGATTAGCTGTCCAGCCAAAAACGCAGGTGCTGCAGCATCGGGCAGCATGACCATCTACGTGTGGACGGGGTGCCTGGCACTGCTGTGTGCACTGGTTCTGGAGTGACAGGCCTAATGAATAGACAGATTGCGATGATGGCATAGCATGTGGAGGCGGTGGATCGATAGCACAAAATAAAAAAATAGAAAAAATAACAAAAAACAAAAAAGGGGCTGGGGGCGTGGGGTGTCTCCAACCCGCATCACTTGATTCCATCATGAGCCTCGTCCAGAAGTGACGTGACAAATAAAACCAACCATGTACATTACATGTACATTACATGTATGCACATTGCATGGAAAAGTAATGTAGCGAGTGGAATATCTAGAATACCCGTAGATGTACTGGACAAGCTTTGTCAAGAGTCAGGCTACCCACGTGTTTGTTTCATTGCCCCGTGTTGTCTTGCCGTTGTTGACTTTTTCGTTTCCTGCTGTACTCAAAAAGGCACCCTGTAATTACAAGATGCAAAGGCAACAGGAGAGATTAGGATGGGCCGTGGACAGACTCGTCATCCAGAAATGCCAAGCCGCCGAGCCCCTTATTTTCGGGCTGCAGTAGCGTTGGGGTGGAGAGGGGGGGGAGTGGCTATGGCACCGCTAGGCGCGCTCACGCGAGCCAAGATGGCAAGAGACCGAAGGAAAAGCTTGGTGGGCTTGTTTCCGAACTGGGACCGAAAAAGAAGGAAAAGAAAGGGGACTGTCGATCGCAGTGGCCTTTTGCCCCGTTGGGCTTAGAGCATTCTTTATGAGACCAGGAATAATAATAAGAATAAGATAATAAGAATAAGACAGTAAGAATAACAAAACAAGGCCGCATATGCTTAGATCCTTGCTTGATGGTGGTTCGTTGTGTGCGGATATAGGACGGTTTGCCGCTGCGGTCGCCTTCTCTCCACACGTGCCATGGTGCTGATGGAACTGCGCCTTTTGCAGCGATCGTCCCATCCTGGGGACATGGGTAGCGATGCCTCTGGCAGGCACATGTGTCGGTATCCCATTTGAAGTGGCCGAATGCGTGATGAGGATTCAGGATGCATGCCGTAGTGGCAATCCTTTACGTTGTGCAGGAACAGGAAATTAGATTTTTTTAAAAAAAGGGAAAAAAAAGAAAAGAAAAAAAAGACCGCAGGGACGAAAGGAGCAAGACGAGAGTATACGACTTGCCCACTACTAGCAACATCGGCGCAAGATACACGAGAGACGCGGAGCAGAGCTGCCCTGGACCACGATGCCCGTCAGCATACAAAACGGGACGGTGGTGCCCGCCCACAGCCGCGGCGTCGATCATAGGAAAAGTGCAACTTGGCAAGCTCAGGCTCCGAGCTTCATCTCTCCTTTGCACCTCGGAACTCTCGTCTCTCACATCTGTGGCAGACGCAGCAGCTCCGTCCAGTCGTTTCCGAGTCGCCTTGACTCACTCACTCCTTATCTTTATCCTTTCCTTTTTGTCCATCCTTCAATCTTGTCACCATGGTCCCCTCCGCGTGGCTGTCGCTGGCCTCGGCGACGGTTGGGCCCCTGCTGGCGGCTGGGCTGTTTGGTGGCGCGGTGGCCTCGGTCCGTCTCGCTCCGGCAGCCGGCCTCGCCGCTGTACCGCAGCCGCAACAACGTCTGCCCGACGTCGTGCGTGACGGCCGGCCCCAACCCGGCCAACTGGACGGTGTACAACAACCTGCAGGACCTGCAGTCGTGCACGCAGACCATCTTCTACCACGTGTCCATCTTCGACATGGTGGAGACGCCAGGGCCGCACCGCATCTACGCGTGCACGTCGTACGGCACGAGCAAGACGCCAGACGCAAGCGCGGGCCGCTGCAGACACCGCCATCGCCGGCACCAACACCACGACGAGCAACGCCACGTTTACCATTGGCCACTGGACGAGAACACGCCCGAGGGCGTGGACCTGCGCGCCGTGTCCAAGCAGGTGCGGCGCTTCCTGGCCGCGGGCTACACGAGCCTCGGCAGCAGCAGCAGCAGCAGCAGCAGCAGCAGCAGCATTGCACAGGTGCTGTTTGGCGCAGACCACGAGCAGCACCGTGGGCCTGTACGTGGGCAAGGCGGTGCAGAACGTGGCGGCGACGGTCAACGGCGCGCTGTCGACAATGGAGAGCCAGCTGGCGGCGGCAAACGCGACGTCGGGCACGGTGGCTCTGGAGCTGTGCGGCGCCGAGCACGGCTACGACGCGGACCACGTCATCGCTTTCATTGCGACGAGCAACACGTCGTTTACGGCCGGTGCAGCAAGGGTGCTGCAGTCGTGGGCCAACGCCACGGTGCAATCGACTTTAACTCGACAATGTCGTTTGGCAGCACGGTGGCGTTTTCCGCGCCGCTGGCGGTGCCGGCGCCGCCAACAGCACGCCTCAACAGCACGCTGAGCAGCAACAACACGCTCAGCGCACGCTCGCTCCACCTCCGGCGGCAGCAAGCCGCCACCAGACGCTCCACGACGGCGCGTGGTGCTGGCCAAGCGGCGCCGACTGCACGAACGGTGCAGGTGGTGTCGGGCGACTCGTGCGCGTCGCTGGCGACCGAAGTGCGGCAATCTCGGCGGCAGACTTTACGACGTAAGCAAACCCGTCGAGCACGCTGTGCTCGTCGCTGACGCCGGGCCAGCACGTGTGCTGCTCGGCGGGCACGCTGCCGGACTTTGCGCCGCAGCCCAACGCGGACGGCTCGTGCTACGCGTACACGTCGTGGCCAACGACAACTGCGCGGCCTGGCGGCGACGTACGACCTGACGACGCCGGATCGAGTACACAACAGACTGTGCGCTCAGCGCCGGCGGCGCCTGCACGGCTGCCGCCATACCGGCGGCGTGGCCAGGCGCCGATGTGCGGACCACTGGGTGCCGGGCACCGGTGCGCTGGCCCGACGCAACGGGTACACGTCGCTGGCGCCGCTCGAACCCGTGCCCGCTCAACGCGTGCTGCGACAAATGGGGCCAGTGCGGGATCACGCCGACGTACTGCACGAACCACACGGGACCGACGGGCAACCCAGGCACGTCGCCGGCGAACGAGAACGGATGCATCTCCAACTGCGGCACGGACGTGGTCAACAACAAGCGGCCGCCGGCGCAGTACATTAGTCTGGCGTACTACGAGTCATGGAACTACGACCGGCCGTGCCTCAACATGCGGGCGTCGGAGATCGACACGACGCGGTACACGCACGTGCACTGGGCGTTTGCCACGATCGACGACAGCCTCAACATTGTCATCAACGATACGTACAAGCAGTGGGCGGACTTCAAGGCGCTCAACGCGCGGCGCATCGTGTCTGCTCGGCGGCTGGGGCTACTCGACAGACGCCGACACGTACGACCGGCTGCGGCAGGCCATGAGCCGACCAACCACAACTATATACGCTTTGCCGAGAACATCATCCGCTTCCTGGACGACGAGGGGCTCGACGGCATCGACATTGACTGGGAATACCCGGGCGCGCCAGACATCCCGGGCATCCCGCCGGGCCTGGTGTCGGACGGGCACAACTACTTTGTCTTCCTGGGCGCGCTGCGCGGCCACCTGGGCCTGCGCACGAACAAGACGATTTCGTTTGCAGCGCCGGCGTCGTACTGGTACCTGCAGCACTTCCCCGTCAAGTCCATGGCGGGCGAGGCGGACTACGTCGTGTACATGACGTACGACCTGCACGGCCAGTGGGACGCGGGCAACAAGTGGTCGCAGGACGGCTGCCCGGGCGGCAACTGTCTGCGCAGCCACGTCAACCTGACCGAGACCAAGTACGCGCTGGCCATGATCACCAAGGCCGGCGTGCCGTCGGGCCAGGTGGTCGTGGGCGTGTCGAGCTACGGCCGCTCGTTCGGCATGACCGACGGCAGCTGCTACACAGCCCGAGTGCACGTTTGGCGGCACGGCCGGCGCGTCGACGGCCACGCCGGGCGTGTGCACGGACACGGCCGGCTACATTGCCCGACGCCGAGATCAAGCCGACATTGTCGACGGCACGACGTCGACGGTGTCGACGGCGCGCCGCCACCGTCAACGAGTACTACTACGACGCGGCCAGCGACAGCCAGGTGCTCGTGTCACAACGGCAACCAGTGGGTGGCCTTTATGACGCGGCCATCCGCACGTCGCGCACGGCGCTGTACCAGGGCCTCTCGCTGGGCGGCACGACCAACTGGGCCAGCGACCTGGAGACGTACAACGCGGCGCCCGGCGACATGGCCACGTGGTCCGAGTTCCTGTCTGGCCATCTCGGCGGGCGTCAACCCGCTGTCGGAAAAGGCCACGTCACCGTCACGGGGCAACTGGACCACGCTGACGTGCGCCGACCCCGCCGTGTCCGAGGTGCGCTCGCTGTCGCCGCAGTTGCGCTGGGACGAGAGGACTGCCCGACGCGTGGGCGGACGTGACGGCGGTGTGGACCAACAGCGACAACGGCACGGACACCTCGCTGACTGAGTCCATCTCGGCGTCCATCAGACGGCCCCGAGAATGCCGACTGCGGCTCGCTGGCCGCCACCAACAACTGCCAGGCCACCATCGTTGTGCAAGCTGTTTGAGGATACGGGCGGCTCCGGGCCCGCCGGCTACGAGATCTGGAACTCCATGGTGTACGTGCACGAGCTGTACCAGTCCTTCTACGACGGCATTGTCGCTGCCGCCGCGCTGTCCATCGACTCGTCGCTGCCCTCCTTTGAGGACACCTTGCGCCCGTCACGCCGCCCGACGACGAGTGGCTCGACATTCTGCTGGACATTGTCAACCTGGCCGGCACCGTTGTTGTCTCGGGCTTTTTCAATACCAGTGGGTGTTCCTTGATAAGAGAAAAGACGAGACGTGCGTTTTAAAAGTATATATTACTAACAGAACCCCCCCCATAGTCCTCAAGGGCTTGCCCTACTTCCGCGAAAACGGTGTGTCGTACGACAACTACAAGGACACGGGCAACGGCCCTCGTGAGCTTTGCCGTCAGCATCACGGGCACCTACATCACCGGCAAGTCCAGCGACTGGACGGCCACGAGCCAGGACTCCTTCTCGGCGTACCTGGGCCAGTGCGTGGATGCCTGGGCCAACGCTACGTCGCTGTCGCTGCAGGCGCTGTTTCAACGGCCAACGCCGACTCGCTCCTGGTGCTGACCAATCTCATCTCCGACGGCAAGATATCGAGGGCGCTGTCAACGGCGCGGCCGCCTACCCCAACATGACCGTGTCGACCCAGGAACCTCGAGGCGATCATCAACCTGGCCTTTTACGCCTTTGCCATCCCGGCCGCGTGGTCCGCCGCGGGCATCAACGCCTTTGTGCTCGATGGCCGGCGCCGACTGCAGCGACCTGGGCGTCGCCGCAGACTACGTCAGCTCCTCCGACCAGGACCGCCGCGCACGCCTGCCGTCGACACCGCCTGTACTTTCTCATGTACCCCGACGGCAAGAGCAGCGACACCTGCCCGCTCGAGGGCTCGTGCACCGACAACACTTTTCGATGCCGCCGGGCTCCGACCAGCTGACCGGCAGCAGCTGGGGCGGCATCACCGTCGCCGACATCATCACCGGCTCCGTGCGCACGTACGTGCAGAACGGCGGCAGCAACGGCGGCAGCGTCACCAACCCCGACGACGCCGGCTCGCTCGAGGACCTCTACGACCAGGACATCACCACGCCCGGCTACATCCGCCTGCCCGTGTGCAGCGGCGAGCTCGCTACAGCAACTGGCAGACCAACTCGGACACCTCGTCGCTCTACTGGCCGTGCTACGTCGCGCCGCCCAAGAACGACTGCCAGTCCTCGTCGTTTATCGACCAGACCAGCGACGCCTCGCCCAGCGTCGACGACTGCCAGCACATTATCGACAACATTGTCGGCACCACCAGGCGAGTGGACCACGCAAGGTCGTCGGCGAAGAACCAGCGCCAGCTCGTTGTCCTACGGCAGCTGCAAGTTTGGCGTCCAGGCCACCGACGAGCACGGCAACGTCAACTTCAAGGTCGCCGCCCAGGACATTGTCGACATCATCACCGACGCCATCAGCCAGTTTGGCGGCTCCGGCAAGGTCGGCGCCAAGGGCTACATGGACTGCTCCGGCAACATCAACTCGCAGGACATTGAGTGGGGGCTGTACTAGGGGAGGGGGATAGAGGAGGGGAGAGAAAGATGTTGACTTTTTGTGGCATGGGGATCGAGTGTCGGGCTAAAGATTCGATTCATTGTTATATTATATTTTCGGGCTGTTTTTTTTTCCTTTATTGTGCTTACTTGAACCTCCAATACTTTTCGGGCATTGGCCGAGCGTCGTCATTCTTCGCGTGTGCTTTTTTCGACAAGAACGAACACCAAAGAAAGCCAAACTGCCTAAAGGCAATGCCCAGTTGATGGAATGCTTGGCAAAGGCGGTCCTTGCACGTCCGTACTGCCTTTAATCAATCAGAGATTAAGCAAAATGAGACTTCGGCTGCCGGCGGGTATTTCTGCTGTGCTGCCCTCCCACGCGTGCAGGATAAACTGAGAGACGAACTCGAGGAGGCTCACAGCAAACCAAAGTCTTTTTTTTTGTCTTTGCCGTCCCAGGTTTTCTGGCACCTCCCATCAGCTGGGGAGAAACGCAAACTCTCTCTCCCTCTCTCCCTCTATCACTCTCTCACTCTCTCACAAAGATGAGGTCTCTTTGCATTGTTGGGCTTGCAGCCGCCCTTGGGCCTCTGACTCTCGCCAGCCCGCAGGCTGCTGCTGTCCCCCCGTGGCAATCAACCCGGCCGTGCTCCACCTCGCCGAGACCGGCTCTGGCTGTCCCATTGGCTCGGGCGGCATGGTCCACGAGATCCGCAACGGCACGCCCGTCTTCTTGTTCATGGGCTGGGGCCTGACGCTCAACGGCTCGTCCATTCCCGCCACCCTCCCCGCTGGCAGCAGCGGCAGCAACGACAGCAGCACGTCGGGCAACGGCGGCGCCCAGGACAACCGCGTCAAGCGCGGCTCCGTGGCCAAGTTCTGCAAGGAGTCCATCTCGCTCGGCAACGCGCCCGTCGGCTACCAAGTGCACATTGGCGAGGTCAGCATCACGGGCTATGCCGCGCTGGACTCCGCGTCGTTTGTCGGCGTCCGCGTCAACACGCGCTTTGACCATGCCGAAGCTGGCGTAGGCTGCCTCCCTCTCCTGGCGTCTCTCTCTCTCTCTCTCTCTCTCTCCCAATAAACATGCTGACAAGACAGCGCGCCACTGCTACGGTCAAGGCGTCCGACCTGCACAACGGCTCGTTTTCCGTCACGCTGACGCCGAGCCCATGACCTGGTCGCCATGCATCAATAGCACCGGCCTCTTGCCGGTCATCTCGGTCCGGACGTCGGTCTCGGTCAATGGCACGGCCCAAGAGGCGACCAATGCCTTCTCGAGCGGCTCGCTCGGGGGCGACATGAACGACATGACCAAGGCGCTCGGCGTGCACTTTGTCCCCGAGTGGCGGCCGTGCCCTGCCGAGGCGCTGGCACCTTTGTCGCCCTCGCCTTCGCCCTCCTCCACGGCCACGGCCACGGCCGCGCCTCCCACCGTGCCCGAGCCGGCCCCGACGGCGGCTCCCGTGCCCGATCCGCCCATCAAGGACCCGCCTGCACCCAGCCCGCCAATGAGTATGGGCGGCATGTGAACGAGCGAACTGGTTAACTAGTGGAAAGCGGAAAGCCAAAGTACCAGTGATCAATCAGCTACCTGCGGAGCTAATGAGCTGAAAGCGCGCTGTCGAAACTCACTATATACGCTACGATGGGATCTTACTACGACAGGTTACTTTTGCACCAACGGGTGTTGGGTTCTCACACATGCGGCGGTACTAAAACGGATCATCGTTCTCTAAGCAACGGAAGTCCCAAGAGATAAGAATCAATGTATCACATCGACGTGTCACAGGTACGAAAAAGCTGTATGAAGTCAGGCTCTGTATGCATAAAAACCAGGTCAAATTGCCCGATATCTCGTTTGTTTGGTCTAAACTAAATAATAGTTGTCATGTGTTGTGGTATATCTTGTTGCTTATTTTCTTATTTTCGGAAGTCCATGACAGATCGCTTGCTTTGCTCGCTTCTGTGTAAAAAAATAGAAAAACAGAAATCAAAGTAGACCGGCCGCTCAGAGAGCCTTGCCAACTCAATTCCTTCCGATTTACCGTCGACGACTTGTCCTCTCCGGAGGTCCGCATCTGCCATCTGCCATTAGCTTACTGCTTGGGCGACATCATAATCTCCTCGTTCTCGGCAATGGGCGCCGGAAGTTGGAGGTCTGGTTGTATTCGTTGATGCCGACAATCTTGTCGGTGCCCTCGAGGGTCATCTCGTAGTCGCGGTTCTGCGACAGAGTGTACTCCTCCTTGTCGATGTGGCGGAACAGGAAGTAGAAGACCACGGTCAGGATGCCGCCGGCAATGGCCGTGCCGCCAAAGTCCCAGGTCAGGTGGGGGTCGACAATGATGGACGACGCCGCCAGGCCGATAATGTACGCAACGGCCGTGTTGAACAGATTCAGCGCGGACACGAGACCGCGCATGTTGATGGGCGCGCGCGAGTAGGCGATGCCGTAGGCCGGCACGTTGACAAACAGCTCCGAGATACCGCCCAGCGCATAGGGGATCGCCATGTACCAAATGGTAATGGGCGCCACACCCGTGCCGATCGTGCAGTCAGACGAGCCGTAGTTGCCGCACGGCGACTGCTGGTACGCGTAGTAGTGTTGAGCAGCGTGTAGCCGATGCCGCCCACAGTGGACATGGCCAGACCCGTCGTGATGCGGGCAATGGGGCCGTAGTGGACGTTGAGCCTGCGCAGCAGCGGGTACAGGCCGTAGTTGAGGAGGGGCGCGCAGGCGATAATGGAGAGCGAGTTAAAGTTGGAGATGACGTCGTTGGGCACGCCGTTCGTGGTCAGCATCGTCGACAGGAACGACGCCGCCGAGCCGATACCGTTGTCGTTGAGGTACTGGATCGGGAAGAAGCAGAAGATGCCCGTGGCCTGGAACGTGCGGCGAACATCGTCGACAAACTCGTCATTCCAGCGCACGGGGTAGTGCAGGCCCGCAGCCGCAATGTTGGACGGCTTAGCCAGGTCCCAGAAGCCGTGGCGGCCAATGCGCGTGATGCCGCCGCGGCGGAAGCAGATGCCCAGCACGCGGAAGACGTTGACCATGTCGCTGCCGCCGGGCGGGTGCAGAACCAGGCGCTTGTGCAGGAACCACAGGAGACCGGGCAGGGGGATGTACAGCAGAAGCGGGATTAGGAACGCCAGGTACCACCCGACGTACTTCTCGGCATAGCTAGTGGCGACACCCATGAATCCGCCAATGTTGATGACGAGGTAGAACCAGAGCATGGCACGCTCCGTCGTGGCCTCGGGGTCCTCGATGACGCGCTCGCCCGTCTTGGTGACAACCACCTTGGGGACGGTGTTGACCATCTGGTCGAGCAGCAGTGGCGACACGTTGGGCTTGAACATGGCCGCGCCAATGGCCAGGATGTACACAGACAGGAAGAACGGGACCTTGGCCTGGCCGTTGGCGAGCAGGCTCCGCGCGCCCGAGACCACGAGCAGGACGTGGGCAACACCGAACACAGCCACGCCCCAGCAAATCAGGCGGAAACGGCCGGTGCGCGCATCGGCCAGGTAGCCAAAGATCAGCGGCAGAGCGTACGCCAGCATGGAGAACGACTGCGACACGGCGTTGGACACGACCGTGCCCATGCCCAGCGCACCACCCGTCTCCTGCGTGCCGCGAGGGGGGGCACCCAGGCCGTTGCCGTTGGGGGCATCGGACGGTTGACGTAGTTGCTGATCAGCGGCTGCACACCGTAGTACGAGGCACGCTCGCAAAACTCGACAATGCAGATGAGGTAGGCGATGGTGGGCAGCTTGCCCGGCACGCGGCGTAACGTCTTCAGCTCCTCCTCGGTGGGCTTGCCCTCGTAGTCCTCCTCCATGACGGCGGGGTTGAGGTAGGCGGCATGGCTGTCGCCGGGCGGCGTGTGCGACATCTTCAGGTCGTTGCCATCGACGGGCGGCTTCTCATCAGCTGGGACGTTGTTAGCGGTGCAAGGCCAAAGACACAAAGGGCACAAAGGGCCGACAAAAGACGGGCAAACGTACTTGAAGCCATCTTTGTGTATTCCTCGAGGATCTGTTCCGGGCACACGGGGTGGGAGTGGTCGAGATGGGGATGGAGAGAGAAGAAGAGAAGAGGAGGAGGCAGAAACACGGGAAGAGGGACAGGATGGTCTTTTATGTCGATCCGTCCGTCTGGGATGCTGAGCGAGGGACCAGGAGAGGAGAAACGGGGTGGGGAGGGGGATGAAATAGAATAGATAGGACCAAAAGAACGAGCTAATACCCCAGCAAAGGCTCGTAGATGATAATACAGCGCGCGAGATAAACGGGCGACTCCATTATCAGTGCCCAGACGCCAGGATGGAGATAGGGGCGTGGGTGTGTGACAGGAGGACGGAGGGAGTACGTGTACGAGTACTCGCAAGTTGTCGCGTGTGGTGTGGATTCTGTGGCAGGTGGCGGATTAGGTATTGGAGAGGGCAAGAGGGCCTACATGAAAGAGAGATATGGCAAACAGTGGGGGGCGGGAGAGAGGGAAGGTGCAACGTGTGTACGAACGCGACGAGTGTTCCTGCCGTTTTCATGGGCGTTGCATCTTCCCATGGAGAAGGGCAAACGAGAAGGTGCGAAAGTCGCGGCGTTCGCTCCTTCCCACTTGGACCGTTTGCCTCCAAGACCAGGCTCTAGACTCAGATACAAAGTACTCCGTACTTTGATCTTCAACTCGCAGTGCTGCCATTGTCTCGTGCCCGTCTCTTGTCTCGCGCTGTCTGGACGCCGACTTACACGAAAGAGGCAGCTAGGAAGGAAGCTTGCTGTGGCCTGCTTGGCATTTTGGCCAGGCCTGTCGTTGATTTTGTGTGTACAGTGTCTGGAAATGCCATGCTTCTAAAACAGCTACATGTACGGAGTACATGTACACCAGCCTGCTTGGGATTAGCAGCTGGCTCTCCTGCACAGTAGATGAACAACTGTACTTGTACAGAGTACTTTGACGTTCTTTCTTGCAGCTGCCACCAGCGGGACTCCCTAGCGCGGAGATCCACCCATTTACAGCGCTGATGAGTGGCGCTACGGGAGTCGCACAAGCCGGAAGGAAGGAGAGACACGCTAGTGCTGCTGGATGGGACGTTGAGACACAGCGACGGGAAGGAGGAGGAAGGAAGGAGCGAAGGAGACAACAATGAGAAACGGCTCTGGTCAGAAGGAAGGTGCGACTGAAGGATCAGACAAGATGCTGTGCTTTCCGGGGAGCGCTGCTGTTTGTATTTGGCGCTCTGCCATTCGCTTGACCTTCTGGCGAGGCCCGCGAGAGCTCTTCGACAGGATAGGAAGGCACAAAGGAGACCTGGGGTGACCTGAAATGGGCCGAGGCACGCAATTTCGCCGGCAAAACGCGAACAGGCAATGCCCGACTGCGTCGGTCGTTCCTTTCCCAGAAAGAGCTCACCCCGTTAGAGATATCGCCATCGGTCTTTGATACTATCGTGGCCACAGCCACTGGCCTCATTCGCCGCTTCT
Organism: Sporothrix curviconia; assembly: GCA_016097085.2. Taxonomy (NCBI): domain Eukaryota; kingdom Fungi; phylum Ascomycota; class Sordariomycetes; order Ophiostomatales; family Ophiostomataceae; genus Sporothrix; species Sporothrix curviconia. The sequence goes on from JADMNF010000033.1 coordinate 181,160, forward strand.
TGCCTCGCCTTCCAAAGCGATGTCTGACGGGATGCCGCCGCGCCCGCGTCCTCAGCAACCCGTCTTGCCTGCCACCATCTTTGGCACTGTCGCCGAGCCGCTTCTCTCCCCAGTCCTGTGCGCGCTCTCTTCGCCTTTTCTCCTATCTTTGCCAAGAAAACCCCTCTCGACAGGCACGACCATCGCCTTTGCAAGCAGATGTCTTCGTTATCACAATCGCTACCCATACTCTGATTCGTTGGCCCAGTTCGCTTGCGAGGGCATGGCGTGTGCCTCTTCATATCCGTTTCTCAGCACCTACTTGTAGTTGAAGAGCCTCGATAGCTTATGTTTCTGATCCCTGTTCTGCTGGCCCCTCCTGATTCGTGGTTGCTGCTCACCCATGGTGTTCATTTCCAAATTGGGTAGGTGGTAATTTTACGATACACACTTCCTCTCAGTATCCCCATCTTCCTTAACCATGGTCTTGTTTTACTGCTCTTTCATGACATGTACGGAGCATGTACAGAGTACGCGCGTACTTTGAGGAATACTCGGGCCACGCACACGATAGCACCATCCGTCAAAGAACAGAGAGTGCCATGCATCGTCCTTTTCGACTTCCTACCGCCATGGCCTTTTGGGCGTCAGCAATGCCTGGGAGGGAGAGATTGACTTCCGATTCTTCAAGCCCGCTACGTAGGCCCATGTTACGTCGCCCTGGCGCCAACCCAGAAGGACAACAAAGAAACTGCACGACAAACACGAACAGACCCCCGAACAAAACCCACAAGCCGCCGAGAAGGCGAAAATCCAAGGAAAGCCCCCTAAATCCAGAGGTGATGCGATTCCTCATCACCAATTGGCTCCGAACGCTTTACATCCGCTGCTTCAATTTCTAGCCCTTTAGCCACAATGGCCTTCCTCTTTTATCCGCACTCACCCTGCCTGTGTCTCGTCAATTTTCTCGACTCCCTTTGATTTCGACGTGCTGAACCTTCCCTGTTTTCTGCCGTCCACCCTCGCCCTGCCAGCTTGGCAAACCACGAAGAGATTCTTGGCCTTGCCACCAAAGCAAGGGAAATGCGGGGATCGGCATCTGGTACCACGGTGGTCTGTTCACTCCCGAATACATGTACGAGTAAGATACTGCTCCCTCCTTGTTTCCCTCAATCGCCGGCCTCATGTCCACCCCTGGCCCAAAATTCGGGCCTTTCCAACGTCCAAAAGGCTTGGCCGTTGCTTCTCTCGCTCCTTTCGCTTCTGTATTACTGAGTATTGAAAACGCCTGCTGCCATCCTGCAGTCTGGGTGGCCTGGCTCATGAACCCACTGCCTGGTCCACTGTGGTGTAGACGAAAAGACGACACTAGACCCAAAAATGGTAGGTCGATGCAAAGCGAGTAGCTTGGTCTCGCCTCCCGTCAACGCTACGTAGGCCGGTTCCTCCTTTTATTTTTATTTTATTGGCTTTTGTTAAACTTCTGCCTCTTTCTCCCTCCGTATTTTTGGTGCCTTTTTGTCGGGCAAAGTACTCATAGAATATTTCTTCCGGTGTTCCAAGTGGCAAGTGGCGATAGAAGCCAAATGGAAGGTGAAAAGAACGCATTGATGACAAAAGGCTAACAGCAAACTAGAAATTAAGGGGGTCGAGGCAGCTACGGGGAATGCTCGGTGAATGCAAAAAAGAAGGTAAAACAAACACATACCTTGAAAACGGGCCAAAATAAAAATGCCGAAGAAAGTTGCAAATACCTAACCAACATGAAATAAAACCCGAAAAATGTTTCTTCGCCCCTAAGCGATGAGATTGCACAAACCACTCCTTGAAATATTTGGTAAGATACATTTCGCGTTCACACTCGGTAAATATTTGTATGGCAGGCCATGAGCAGGACTTGTCTGAAGCACAAAAGAATAAAAATAAAAAACCGAGAGCAATAGACAGTGCTCCTCTCCTTCCAACCTTGGCTCGCTTGGGCAGGGGATCAGGTTTGAAAGGAGCAGGAGCAATAGGCTCACCCCTGCGGCGGCCTGTCTCCACCTCCTTTTTGAGTGGAGTACTCTCAGCATATCCCCATATAAAAAAGCCTTCGGGCCAAGAAAAGCAAAACATCCGAGCTTCCTCTTCCGGCACTAGCTAGCCACTTCTTGCAAGCGGGTGGCGGGTGAGACTACAAGTAATACATGTACAATCAGACAATGTCTGCTCGATTCAGGCATCGTTCCTCTAATTTCCCATCACAAAACGTTGCAGTGCTCTTACTACCATTGAGAAAAAGGGGACACGCTCGTAGCCTGTGAAAGTCTGAAATACTTGGAGTGACCAGAGAGGCACTGTCGTGAGCCTGCGCATCAACTGCGTCTTTCTACTTTCTTTGCCCCCACTCAAAACGTGCCAAGAGCATAGTTTGACTACCGTCCGTCGCCTGCGTTGGACGGCCCATATTGGCCGCGTATATTTCCAAGTCCCTTGTCTAGTTTTTAAACGTCTTTGTAAGATACATGTATTTCCTTATTTCCCCTACCCTTTGCCTAGAAAGGCAGGTCTATCAACAGGGCGCACACGAATCGCACAACATCACATCATCTAATCAAGGGGTCGGTGAATGAGATCCGCAGGCGTCTCGCACGTAATAACTCTGCATAACAGTTTGCTATACTGAATAGGTGTTAAAAAACAGATGGCCATGTCGGAACACGGGCAGCCACCCCGCCAGGATCATGAAAGTATCCTGCAACGAGGGCGTAACTACCTGAGCACACGCGTCCTTTCAGAGTATAGGATAAAATAGAATCCGTTGCAGGATCTGTGTAGAGCGGAAACACGTCTGCTAGACTTGGAAACATCCCGTGTTATTTTTGTGCAACCCATGGTAATCCTGCATTCTTGCCAGTAGAACATCAATAATGCTGTAAAAGAATCCTCAAAAACGTCTGTTTCAATTGTCCAACTTCCTATTCAGGCTACTTCATTTATCGTGTCATACCGTTCATTCTCGGCACACACCACATGCAGTCCTCCGTTTTCCTGTGTGCCGCCTTTCAATCCCAGGGCGTCTCCTGTTTTGCCGCACGCCGTTCCATAAGCCGATCCTGACCGCACGGCTTGCCCACTTCCCCGGACAACGGCCCCGGAAAGGAAAAGCAAAGGGGCAAAGGTAACATGCACATGAACACGAGATCTTGGATAAAAAGAAGAAGACCAAAAAGCCCTGTCGGCCCACGGCCTGGTGGCTCTATTCTTTTGGCGCCCTTTGCCTCTTTCTTGCGGGGGACGGGCCTGGGGAATGATGATCTGTACGTAATAGACAGCCACGATGCTGCAACAAAGTGGCCATGTCCATAGAATACGGGGAGAGACAAGAGTGAGGGGGAGGCAACACGGTGGATAATGCAGAGGAAGTGGATGGATATAATTCAAAGCCAAGATTTCAGATTAGATTCAAGTATCTACTTGAGAATATATGCCAAGACTTTCAACTATCAGAATGTCAACAGACTGGGAAGCGACAGGAGCAGCAAAGCTAATGCTAATCTATGCCAAGAAATCGGTTGTCTGCTGATAGTATTGTCTTGTTTTTACTAGGAAGGTAGATTGCTAAATCTGTCGAGGAAAGTCGTGGATTGGATCATGGAGTTTAGATATCCAATACGAGGTTTTGCGAGGATAAACCGTAAAATACGACAAGTGCACGCCGGAGCATGAAAATCGGATTTTTTTTAGATAACAGTTACAGACGAAGATAGACAGGTCCAGCAGGCCTGGCCATTGATACCCCCTGCCTTTCGTTTATGCCGTATCTGCATCGATAGAAAATGTGACAACGTGCTCAAAAGTACGGTACATTTCATTGGTCTTGGGCAATCCGTGATTTTTGTCCCTACTATCTTTGTCTGCAACGCAGATTTGTACTTTTGCACGTCGTACGTTTGCTCTACTGCGCTTCGCTGACAGATAAAAACGAGGGCTGGAAATTGGTGTGATGGACTACGCGCTGGCAGGAGGATCAGGTTGCATGCGCTTGTCTTCTGCCGGCACCACATTCCTTCTCCCCACGACCAGGTTCTATTTCAGACAGCTTTTCCTTGCAAGCCAAATCCTCCTACATCCCTTCTTACTCGTACGTATATACGGGTTTGTCAATCCCAGATATTTTATTCGCCATGCTCCAATCCTACTGCCCTCTCGACAACTAGCTTAAAATTGGCATGAAACCCTCGCAAGGATGCACTGTCGCGGTAGCAGTGAGTGGGGAAGGACAACACAAATACGCATTGGCGGACTATGTGGACATGAAAAGCACAAAAGAAGGTCAATATTAAATTGGAGTATGATCCCGTCGGAAGAAAAAGAAGCATATATTCGTTCTTTTGGGCTGCATCTTAGCGAGACGGAACGGTGGAAGCACAGGCCATAATATTTCGACAACCGAATAGTCGTGCTCGTAAATTTTCCAAGCAAATGGATAATAGAATCATGGCCAGGAGAGCAAGTCCGACTGGTTTTGATGGGCCTCTTCGTACAGGCGGGTGTGTAGCAAGTTTCGGCCAAAGGCTGCCACGAAAATGCCATTTACATGTACATCAGTATTTGGTCATCGGCAACGAAGGAAATAAAGCCATGCGGAGAGCAGAGATGCTCGTGAAGACTATGTCCGCCGCCGTCATGAACGGCCCCGGAAATCGGCCGCTCCACGAGCCAAAATCTCATCTGTCCGTCCCCAACTCAACAGCGTTCCAGCGGGTCCTCTTCTCCGCCCAATACAGGAAGCAGAGTAGTGCTGACAGCACCAGCCACATTGCCTTTGGAGGAAGGTGTATTTGGGGCCGGCCGCAGGAACGCTTTAAGACCATGCCGATGAGTGTGTCAAAAATGATCTGTCAGAACCGCAAGAAATTGCCAGTACTTTTCCAAAACGACGTCGGCGACTTTTTGGCTCGGTGGAATATAACCCTTATCGCAGCTTGCAGTATTATTAAGGCTCCCTTGGAGACAAAAGTACGGTATCAAGAAGCTGTCTTTACATATTCACAGCAACCGGCATCACCCACTTTCATAGAAGATGAGGAGGCAAGGAAACTAGAAAGGAAAACTCGACAACAATGAAATTCTTTGGCAAAACCAGCATGGTATGAATGCCGGGGCTCAATTGTGTCGCATGCGAAGCTGTTGGCACCATGCAGACCGTGTGACAAATGTTAAGCGAGGTGGGTGAGGAAACGGAATGGACGGCAGCAAGGCAACCAAGAAGGCAGACTTGCCGGTTCATGATTTGTGCACAGTGTCCAGAGGCGCATGAAGGCAACAGCAGCACGCTTGCTATGGGAACACGCCATGCTTGTCATGGGCTTTGTGGTACTGCAAGTAGCAGAGGCACATCGTGTGTGGGTTTGAGGCTGATAAGAGGAAAAGAACTGGGTGGAAGAAGTTTCTCCTCGATGTGTTTGCAAGACGGTACTACTGTTGCATCTACAAAAATCTTGAGGATGCCCGAGGGAGTTATCTTTGGGCTTTGTGTTTCCATCTGAAAGTTGCCATTTATGAGCTTCATTGTTCACATCAAGAGTTCTAGGTTGGATCTCTCTAAGCCACCACTTTTCCTGTCGGAGCGCTGTCGGAGCGCTTCCAAAACAGCTATGACACTGGCATTGACCGCACTGTGTCGGGCTGGGCTCTGCAGAACTGAAACGTAACCGCAATTCATTTGTACGCTGTTCATGCACGGCCTTGAGGACTCTAGAAGTAAACAAAGACTCCTATGATATAAGAATCAATAAGCCCGGTTCCACGAGCACGGTTTTGCTACAACGAAGGCCAAAGCTTACATATAGCTCTTAATCTCCCGGCCAGGTAGCATTATGACTAGTTCTGCTACTATCTATATCTACCTTTGTAGAAAATAATATACCAAATCGACACCTCTATTCAACGACTAGGTCCTGGCTTTTCTGTATTCTGCCCATCAGTGAGGAATTTCCGGCAATACACGGTGGTCAGTGTACTATTCTGTTAATTTCCCATCACGATATGCTTGTGTGTGATACTGGCCGCCACATACCGGTCATGTCGTCGGAAATGCTACTGTCACTCGATGATAACATGTTCTTTCTGGAACAAATGTGTGGAAGCCTACTTGGAAGAATAACTTTATGATATACATGTGTGAAGCATATCCAGAATCATATTTGTGGAGGGTCGTCAGAAGCATGCCCAGCATTAAAAACAGACGAGTTTTGCAGCAGAACGACCTGGAAATTGATTTAATTTATTAAAACCAAAGCTTTGAAATGTCGTGAAAATTCAACACAAGGCTCAGACCTAGATCAACAAAGCATATATAACGTACTACATAAAGATACGTCGTACTCCGTTGGCACGCTCCTAGTGGAAAAGCTCCCCTCCCAACTTCTTCTGCGTGATAATATGTAGTTTCCATGGCTCTGGGCACTTCCTGTAGACAGGTTATACCTTCTTCCAGTCTTCGAGCGGGGTTTGCTTGGTCGTCAACCTTGCGAACCGTTGCGTGCCGTCCAAAATAGACAAAATACTGTCTACCACCATAGATATTGTTCTTGATGACGAGTGGCACGGCGGAAGACATTGTGATGTTGTTTATTGCCCTGCTCGTCCTCACCTACTTCCCTGCCTGCCGGCCTTGCTCACCGTGGAATTTTATGCTAGTTAATGCAAAAGCGAGTTAGACCTGGAACACATATCTTGCTTGCCATTTTTGGCAGGAAAAAAGAAAGAAACTCTCTCAGAAAGTGACAAAATAATTAAACCAGATCATAACCATCTACACAAAACAGCTTTACCCTCTCATATCGTCTCACTATTTCAAAAGCAATACTGCTTGGTGCGCCAGACAAGATACAAATAGTCGCCACACGGCCTCGGTTAATGTCGTCCGACTTGTGATGCCAGTTCTCTGGGGGACTGTCCTTCTTGTCAGCGGCCCGCCACAGAGCAATGTCGGTGATAAAGTGCGTTGCGTTCATGTTGTTGGTCCAGGACAGGTAGCGGTAGTCGCCGCCAGCGCCCTTGGCAAGGTCGTCGCGGTTCGCCGTCGCTGCTGTCGCGGATGTCGACCCAGATGTTGTCGGCCATGATGTGGGGGCTGGAGGCCTTGTGCGGGATGAGCCACACGAAACTCGCCGCCATGGCCCCTGTTGATATCTGGCGAGCAGCCGTTGATCTCGAATATCGCATTGCCAGGACGATCGCCGCCATAGACAGTCTGACTGTTAGCAGGTGGACGTCAAAGCGGTACGGCTAGAGAACCTACCTCAAACCATGAAAAGAACTCGCCGCAGTTGCGGGACGAGCCCGGAGGGTCGTTGCGGATGATCTCGGCAGGCATTGTGAGTGCAAGAGTGTGTGTGCTTTTTTGGATGAGACGAGAAGAATTTTGACGCCGCGAAGTGACTACAAGAGAGGACGAGATTTCATGTATAGAATTTTGTAGTCGTTGTGTACGTGTCGTAAATGCAATCTAGACCATGCCTCTCGACCCGCTCCCGTCGCGATTCAATACTTTCACCTTGCATCGCTTGTCGTACGTTGTGTGCTGCTAGTGGAATGCCAACCCAATAGTTCCCGTCTAGGCTCGCCACGACCCGCAGAGAGGCGTTTCTATTGTCCTGTAGTTCGGTCTCGACAGCTCTCCTCCAGTGAGGTATCGAATCTTGTCGACAATTTGGGTAGTCACAGTCTCGATTTTGTCTTTGACTTATGCAACATGACAATAATAGTCTGTAGGGCTTAAAGTGAGGAGAAAAGAGAAAAGAGAAAAGAGAAAAGAGAAAAGAGAAAAGAGAAAAAGGATCCCCTATTCACACCACCTCCCACAGATTCTCAGGATGTTTTGCTGCCCCATACGGCAGATGAGTGCGCTTCCGCGTAGCCTTGTCGAAGGAGATAATCGGACAACATGACCATACACGGCCATCCCCGGTGCCCGATGTGAATGTAGATGCGTTGACTAAGAACAGCGCAGCGTGACACTCATCTACACGGAGCTGTACAAACATGAGGTTCCGCACATTTGTGGACTCAGCTTCGGTCCCGATGGAAACGATAAAGACGGGTCGGTTGACATGGCACCCGCATTTCTACACGCTGATGTGGCTGGGAGGCAGCCTCGTGGATGAGAGGCTCAACGCCATGGGGGCTCGGCGTACAATGCTAGTCTACTCGTTTGGAGAGTTCTGGCACCACAGCACCGAGTCGTGCAGCACCGAGTCGTGGCCGGACCCTGCGTTGGACGCGGGCCCATTTGCACAGATTGATGCTCCGCGGTATCGACAAGCAAAACCTGCTGTGAGCCAACGGCGGCAACGAGAGGATCTCGAGACTGCACTTGACTAGACGTTGAAGCGCTGTCGTGTAGCCTCGGGCTCGCAACCACCAGATGGGATGCTAAACAATGCAGAGTGGGAAAAGCTCAGCCAACTACCACTCCAACCGCCTGGATACTCTGCTGGCAATGGACATAGTATCACTGGCGTGGAATGCTTTACTCTTAACGACCAAATATACGTTCATGAAAGAAATAAAAAAGAGGAGCCGTCGTACAACCACGTCCGCCGGCATTTTCCCTTGTTCTCGTAGCCAGCGCGAGTTATCGCAGCATCTTGGCCGTTTTCGAACTATGAATTGCACATAATTTTGTTTACGTTAATCCATTAAACTGTGATACGGAGCATATCGTATATCGGCCCGATATAAAAGACGAAAACAGTCATTCCAAATTTCCTGTTTCGTTATGCTATCCTGCTCCCACCTGTGGTTGTTCCTGTGCCCCCCTGTGCACTCCCGTGCTGCTCCTGTGCCCTCTAAAAACTTTCTTGTTAAACTGAAGTTAATAAATAGGCAAAAGAGCCGGTCACCAAAACTCTCGCTTTCATTGTCTAGGTTCGACTACTTTACGTAAATTCTACATATAAGGCTAGATAAAGTGACGAGAAGCCGTAGCGATACTTTATCAATACTTTTATTCGCTTTGCAGTTTTAGGTTTCTTACAATTACGAAAAGTTCCCTGCATAATTCTCTTTTATCACTTCTTCGGTGCCTTTTCTATTACTTAATCTAAGAAGCCGACGACGAGTCTTTACGCCTTCTAATTTATTATTTGCTTATGACCACCCGCGCGCGCACCGCCTTGCCGCCGCGAGACGGTTATCGAGCCTCGCGAGAACGAGGCGGTCATCATGGACGACAGCAGTGGGCCGCCTCTGGGTCGTATGCAACCGGTCGCATCGTGGGCGGCGTCAGCATTCAGACTGGCTTGGTGATCTCGACGCCCTCCAGTATCAGTTCTACGTGCAGCCATGGATGGTCGATGATGCGGGAACATCTGCAGACGCTGGTGTCGACCCTCGACGTTGCAGCGTCCACGGGAGTGGCCGTACTCTTCTTACCCCAACCGGGGAACTGATTGTTTTGGCGGGCTGCAAAGAATATTGCATAGGCATTAAGCTCCGTCGTTGGCGCTGGGCCTTCGTTGAAGTGACTGTAGACACGAGGTCTGGCAACCTCGACCGTCTCTGAGTGACACTGCCCACGGGCCGTCGAACCAGCCCCATCGCCAGAGGTGTATACGAGCAGTCTTGGGGGGGAAACTCGGATTGTTCAGGTGGCAAAGTGTGCTCTGACCATCGGCGCCGGATACTACGATTTGGCGAGCGACAGCAAGCTCGAGCTCCCCGACATTATCGGCACCTTCTTGTGTTCTCAACAGGCCGCATCGACTGTCCCAAAATCAGCCTCCATCGCAAGGGAAACGCCACACTATCATACGTGGGCACAATACGACTTCTCTCGTGCCATACAGAGAGACACAATTCACGACATGTCGGGAAACGCCCGCGATGGAATTGTCGTGAATGCACCGACGCGAGCAGTCAAAGGTCACGATTGGACGGCGTCGAGACAGACTGGACCAAAGCCTCGTATGGTTATGGTGCCATCCACTTCCACGACGACGACCTGAATGACGCCTGCTGGAAAACAGACCTTACCCGTCACCATCCCCCGAGACGCGCTTTCCGGAGCATATGTGGTGGCCGAACCGGCATCGATGCCAACGTGCACGACGACATTGCATTTTTCGTTATATGCCCACCGCAGGAGTCTGGCAAAGCCCAGGCCCAAGGCTGCCTTTGTACTCTCAACGTTTACCTATGTCGCTTTATGCCAACGAGCACATGTGGGACATGAGCCGCGAGTCCAAAATGACCATGGCCGCGGCGACGTCGTTATCCGCAAGGACGCTCACTGGCGACGCATGGCTCGCCATCCGGACTTGGGCCTCGCCGTCTACGACGTCCACAACGACGGATCCGGGAACGTCCACACGACCGCGCGCGCAGGCCCATTCTCAACATCCGCCCAGGCTACGTCAATTGGGCCTTTCACGACCGCGCGAGTTCAGCGCCGACCAGTTCATGATCAACTTTTTGGAGGCATGCAACTCGGTCGAGGCGGCTACGATGTCGTGACTGAGCACGACGTACACGTCCAGGGCGTGTCCATGCTAAGAGAGCTACGACGCGGTCATCACTGGGTGCCATCCCGAGTACCCGAGCCGCGCGCTAATCGACGCCTACGTGGCGTACACCCGCGGGGGCGGGAAACATTATGTACCTTGGCGGCAACGGCTCTTTACTGGTGTTCCACCACCGATCCTGCACGGCCGCACCGGATGGAAGTCTGCAAGGGCGACCAGGGCTGCCGTTCGATCGAGGTCCCGGCCGGCGAGCGGATGCATGCTCTGGACGGCCAGCTGGGGGGACTCTGGCGGAGTCGCGGACGGTACGCACAGACGCTGTTTGGCGTCGGCCCGGATTCCTGTGGCACGGGGCCTGGTGTTCCGTACAAAGTGTGGGTTCCAGATGACAGGCAGCTGAGTGCGCGTGGGTATGGAAAGGTCTGGAGGCGTACCAGACGGCAGACTCGACCTTCTTCACTGCCTCTCATTGTCGAATTCGGCTTCGGCGGCGGTGCCTCGGGCGACGAGAATGGACCGGCTTGAACTACAAACTGGGCTCCCCGAGCAATGCCGTTTCTGTTGGCGACGAAGTACCGGCCACGACGAGTCGTTTGGCATCTTCAACGAGGAGATGATGTTCCCCATGGTGGACACGCTGGGTCCGCAGTGCGACCGTGTGCGGAGCGACATGACATACTATGAGACGGCTGCGGGCGGTGCCGTGTTCAGTGTCGGCAAGCATCGAGTGGTTCTGTTCGCTGGCTTGGGACAACTACAAGAACACGGTTGCTGTTATCACCTGGAATGTGCTCGAAGAGTTTCTGCAGCGTGGGAAGGGAGACGGCATGCTATCGGTGACAGGAAAACGTGGGGTGGTATACAGATTAGTCATCTGTATTTCTACGAGAACATTTCCTTTTCGGAATGACCCCACACCTGGATGGTTCGCTCTCGCAAATCAGAGAGTGCCCACGATGCATTGATGAGCCACTTTGGTGACAAGTATCACCGCCTGCACAGCCAGGTCGAAGAAATAAAGTTTTTTTTTCCTCACTCCACAACTACGAGGCCATATTGCACGTTGATTTTTGTGCTGCTGTCTCGAGTCCGCCTAGCCAATGTCCAAATGTGGTGCGTTGTGCATAGCATGGATGCGTGAGTGAGGCAGGTCAATTGCGGTCTTGTTATCAGAGTGTTTTGTGTTTTGATGTGATCCTACATACCGTTGTATCGTTCAAAGGTTTTTCCATGTCGTTGATCACGGTTTCTAGGTCACCGCTGCCGTTGTCGACTTTTCCTTTCTCATGTCGCTGTTAGATGTCATGAAATAGATGTAGAGATGATGCGAAATTATGTAGCCAAGATTAGTAACGATGACAATTTAGATGGATTGAAATTATTATACGTCTTTCTCTACTCTAGAATTCATCTATTTTCAGACTGGAATTTCCCTATCTGTCGTCGCCGCGACATCTATAGTAGTAGGAATTGTATAGTCCGGGATACACGTGGAAAAAGGCACGTTCTCTAGTGTGATGACGAAAAACGCAGAGACGGTCAAAACGTCTGAGAGTCAGGGACTCGGATATTAATTCGATTCGCCAGCAAGTCTCGGAAACAATATCGATTGGCTTACAACGCCCCTCTTTGACAACGCGGCTTGAAACGACAGCCCGGGACAAGTCTCTCTTCTTTGTAGGCAACGAGACTTGGTAGAATAAATATACCGAGCGAGTTATGTTTTTTTTTTATAAGGCAGTGCCAATTTGCATTGATCGGAGCATATGTGCCCCTACATCGGGATCTACGAGTAGGAAACCGGGGTCTGGGAAGAGGACGGGGTTAGGAAGTATTCATGTCTGCAGGCCATGAGGTTAGTTTTCTCCTGAGCATGCCACTTTGGGATGATGCATCACCGCGGAATCTTCACAAGCCTTCGTACGTGAGGATGGCTAATGCACTGTAATGGCATTGCGGCCAAGACCAAACGGGCGCGGCTGACAGGAGCCAGATCTAACAAGGCAAAGTTGGTAGTCGATCAAGATAACGCAAGTGCCGGGTTTTATCCTTGGCGAGTTGCATGCTTGTATCGGATTGTCCACAAAACGACCCTGCAGTCGCACAGGGGAGTGTGGTTCATATCGTGAGATACTGTTGTGTTTGCGTGCTCATTTGGAGAAGCGCAGTCATTTCGATGCCAGGGAAATAGTCTGCAATCCCCTTGTTCATATAGCTGCCACCCGTGTCGTTGCGTCTTGATACGAGCGAGCGTCTCACAGTAGAGAGTGGCCATAGTGTGCAAACCCATGGCGGTAGTGCACAGCCACTGGAAGTAGTGTGCGACTTCGGGGTGACAATCGTGAATTGTCTGCGCAGTATGGCCATACCCTTGTTGCAGATTCCTCCATGTCGCTGAAGAAAACAGGAATGCCCTGGAACGGCATGCGGTTGCATCCAAACGGCTTCGAAACCTCTCTGGCCTACCCGAGCGTGCGCGGGCGATCGCCAGGGGTGCAGTACGTGGTAGGACCATTGGGGCTTAGCTGCAAACATCAACACGGTGTCGCAGTGGGGAAATGGTCGATCCGTAGATCGTGCTGCCTAGGTGAAACGCGTCTGTTGAGAGCGAGCCTCGCTCTCGCAAAGTGTGTCGATTGGCTTATTAACAGACTAGATACCCACTCAGCCATTTCAACTACCACTCTCCTCCTACGAATGCAGCGCCCTATCTCCTGGTCTGCAAGGACGAGCAAGGCAGCAAAGGACAGAGCGCGAAGATAGCAAGGTCGGCGAAGTATTTGTGTTTTATTTTTACCTCCAACGTATTTTTAACTTTTTCTTCGTATCTGTGCTTCTTTTTCCACCCCCTTTTTTTTGGATGTATCAATACTCCTTCAACGAGCCTTGTTATATAGTGAACTTGGCAATCATCATGTCCGCTTCATGATTTCCTTTTCCTTCTTTGTTTTCAACTGTGTTTCTGGCCAAGATATATCTGCATCGCCTCCTGGGTCGTTCCTGTCCAGTCTCGACCATTCATCCGCTCATCGATTTTGTTTTCTTTCCACTGCTTCAATTTCCTTTGTTGTTCTCCTTTTCCTTTTCGTGATACCCCCGTCGTCTACTTTTTCTTTGGCATCCCAACAGTGTAACCTCTTTCCTTTTCCTTTTCCCCATGGCGGGGAAAATTGGCGCGGCATTCCGTGCCAAGGTCGAAGCCATCAAGACGGATGCCAAACTTCTCCCGAGTCGGCCATGGAGCCAAGGCCGGAGTGTCGATTGTCCGCGCGGGCGCGGGCCACTACTTCATGAGCAAGGTGCCGATAGTGTCGTGGCTGCCAATGTATGTTCCGATGTGGCTCATCGGCGACATAATGGCAGGCGCCTCGGTTGGTCTTATCATGTTTCCCAGAGGCCGTCATGTTTGCCGGTCTCTCGGGTGTCAGCGTTCAAACTATGTTAGTGTCGTGCTGGCTACCGAGCATTCTATCTACCTTAATGGGGACCTCACGAGGTGTGTTTCAATTTTACTGTTCATGAACAATGTCTATGGGATCACTAACCAATATATATATTCACACTGATATATACAGACACCATCGTCGGCCCCTCTTCTTTCCTTCGCTCGTCGTGGCCAGCAGCATCGCCGCTTTTGGCGAGGTTGAAGGAGGTCCATCACCCGCCCTCATCGCTGCCACTATTTCACTGTGTGTCGGAATATGGTCGTTTATTCTGGGCATGCTGAACCTCGGATTCGTGTTCAACTCGCTGTCGGTGCCGATCGTGCTGGGCTTTACCTGTGGCATCGGCATTGTTGCCTATGTCGGCCAGATTCCAACACTCTTCGGTCTGACCAACGTCAGCCCGCTATTGACAGAGTTCACCAGCGAGTTCATTGCCAACCTGAAGAATACAAACGGTCCAGCCATCGGCCTGGGTGCCGGCTGCATCGTTGTGCTCGTGGCGTTGCAGATGCTCGACAAGAGACTCGGTGGACGGAATGCCGGGATCCGGCTTGCATTCCAGAGCCGGAAATCTCATCGTGCTCGGAGCCGCCACAGGGATTGGGTACACTATCAACAAAGATCGCGAGACGCCGCTGTGGCTGGCTGTAGGGACGGCCGGTTCGGTCAAGACGGAAGCATCAGTGGTCCAGGGCATGACTTTGTCACTTTTCGGCTCCCTGTTCCTGGCGAGCTTCTTTATCTTCCTCGGCATCGCTTTCCAGCACATCATCGTGGCCAAGGCACTGGCCCGCACTGGCGGTTATGCTGTGGACTGCAGTCAAGAGCTCGTGCACCTCGGTCTCTCTAATATTGCCAACTCGGTCATGGCTGGGTTCCCAGTCGGCGGCGGCGACATGGCCCGGGCATCGATCGGCCGCACATCGGGTGTGCGCAGTCCTCTCTCGGGTCTCGTGGTGGCAGCGATGGTGGGCACTGGTATGTACGTGACGACAGGCTTCATGGAGTGGATTCCGCTGCCCGCGGCCGCGGCTGTGATTATCGTGGCAACAATTGACGTCATGCCCTCGCCTGGTGAGATGATGGTATACTGGAAGTTGTCGTTTGTGGACTTTATCACATTTCTCATTACGTTCAACGTTTCGATGATAACGACACCGACCATGGGCCTCGAGTTCGGTGGTGGCATCCTTGCCATCTACACCATCTTCCGTGGCGTCGCCATGCGGCCGCGCACGATCGTCGGCGTCGACATCGAAGCACACTACAACGGTACAGTGTTGCCCGATCCGTGGGACAGCAACGAGACAGTGCCTCAGGGAATTTATGTCCTGCGCCTCGACAGCGACCTCTACTGTGCCAATGCCGAGGGCGTTCAGAAAAAGGTGTTGGACACGGTCACGATGACGCATACCGGCACGCCCCTGCCCGTGGATAGGTACGAACGCGCCTGGAATGACCGCCGAGACCTGCGGATTGATTACCTGCGGTATAAGCATGGGGTTGCGGAATGACGGGCGCTGGCTTCCCCAGCTCCGATGTGTCATCTTTTGACATGACGGCCGTTTCCTTTATCGACTCGTCGGGCCTGCACGCGCTGGAGGCCATCAAAACGACACTACGCGCATATGGTGGCAGTGGACGCAATGGCAGTGCCGCAGTGGAGTTCCGGTTGTGGGATTGTGCGCCGAGGTTACAAAAACGCTTTAAGCGCGCCGGCTGGAAGATGGCATGTCCATATGTGGAGGGGGTTCTGGAAGCGATGAAGATGGACAATCTCCCTCTGCTGTTTCTGATATCCCCACGGACTACACCTTTGACCATCTCCCACAGGCTGCTCGCTGGCCATTGCAGAGATCCGGAGTGTCGCCAGGTCTTGCACCATTGACCATCTACGACACGAACGCCACCAGCACCAGCTACAGCAGCCAGACAGCACTGAACAACCCTTACGAGCACCCAAGCCGACACGTCCAAGAGCGCTACGAAAAGGATGCTAGCGAGGAGACTGTTGATTTGGGTATCCTACGAACGGGATGTACTCACCGATCCCACTGCGGGAGATGATCTGATGATTAGGAGGAACAAGGTGGCAGCCAGTCTAGCACACCTTTTGGGATAGAGTCATGTTATCGTGAACGGGTCAGCGGCGTGGTGGATTGCAAGTGTAGCATTGAATGTTTTTATGATAGATTTTGGTTGTCTGCAGCAAATGTTTTAATAGCGAATTCCATAGATACGAGTCTTTGGAAAGAATGCCGCTTACCTCAGTTTTACAGTGACGCCTAAACGATGTGTTTACGATTTTCTTAATACGGAATTGAAATCATATTGCAGTTGCCGAGTCATCTTCAACGTCAATATTAATATTATTAAGCATCTATCTAATGTGCATGATCTGTCATGTCGTTACTGTTTATCATTATGATATCTTTTACGCCGAAATAGCAGTCAGCGTTGTGTTGACCGGAAGATCCCGGCTGCTGAAGCCAACATGGGCGGTAAAGTCGCCCGTCGGAATGCGCCACTGCTGCGACACAACATCCCGGTAGCTGATGTCTCTCCGCATTAGAGCAAGGTGACGTCGCGAGTCTGACCGGGCGCAATCGTGACTGCGTGACCACGATCGTGTTGTTGCAGATCCGGGCGACAGACTCGACAACCTCATTGCCCTCCCACTCCAGGTCGAGTGTCGTCCGGTCGGAGCCCTCAGCGGCCCAAGACTTGAGGAACACAAGGCAGACCTCTGGTGCCTTGGGGATCCAAAGCGTCCGGATGTCTTCTGTGCCGGCAATGAGCGTGTTGTTGAGCCAGTATTGCACGAGCGCCTTGTCCTGGGCGGCGCGGGTCTTGACAGCCTCAAGGGCGTCACTAGGTACGTCAGACGGCCAGTACCAGACCCACCTCCTACCGATAAGGAGCCATACTCAAAGTTGTCCTGGTTGTAAAATCCCTGGGTGTCGTCACCAGCCGAGTTGCCAAACACGGCAATGGACTTGGGAGCTTTGAGAGGGAGGGCACCGGCCTCGTTCTTCAGGAGCACAACTGAGGATGCTGCCTGCTTACGGACCGGGTTTTGGAGGCCCCCAGTCAAAAGCAGGGCGCTGCCCGCTTTACAAGCTGAGAAGCACGACAACCACGCTATACCGTTACGTCTTCGTCACTCCAATCACCACGTCTTCGTTGCTGCTACTGCGTTACCGTCAGCTTACGCTGCTGCCACCACCGTATCTTTGTTGCCACCATTGCGTACCGCCTATTGCCGCTACAGTCTTTTTCTGTCCCGCGCACCGACTTAGTTCCGGGTAGTTTTTCTTCCCCTCGAGGGTTTTCTACCACCCAGCTTCAGACCCTGATCGTCAGGATTGGCGCAACTAGCAATAATTACAAAGGGAATACTACTACTACTACTACTACTACTACCCGATAAAATAAGAAAAGCATACTTCAAGAATATTGACCTAACTAGCTGAACTTCTGAAATGAATGGCAGTGGAAGACTTGAGTTCTGGCAAAGTGTAGCCTGTGGCCTTTCCTTTTTAAAACGCACCATCCCTGGCCTAACAACATGAGTAAGCAGTTGCTCTGTGGGAAAGGAAATAAACAGTCTTGAGTAGAGCGTAGTACTCACGTACCTTGTCCTCGAATTTTATTACCCTCTTCTAGTTGTATGTCAACATTCAACACTGTGTAGGGCGAAAATGACGTACATGTGCCATATGTTTCCTGCACACGGCGCAGATTTGTCCCGAAGCACAATAAATCTTGCGATAACATGGTTTACAGTAGACATGACCTAGGTGTGTTAACATAAAATTCTGACTCGATTAGGTAGGTTGTAATCTTCCTCCACGGAGAGTAGACGCGCTAAACCTGATCATCTACACCCGGGATATCAGGAACCATTACCGGTAACTCTTCCCCGTGAAGTAAACTAGCGCTGGGCGAGGAGCTAGAAAAGAGCGAAACCACAAGCTTGCGGCCTACGCGCAGGTACCCTCTATACATCTCTGTATACATTGTATTCGCGAATATACTGTTTCCCTTTTACGGTTTAACGTTCTACCAGATCGGGTATAACTCCATTGCCGACGCTGCGCCGCCTGGCCCTCTGTATAAATACCCGCTTCGTCCTTTTAATGTCCCTCTCTTATACTCTGAACTTTCTGGCTTTCTTTTCTCCCGTTCCTTTTTCTTTTTTCTTTTTTTTACTTAACTTATCGCCGTTCCCTCCCCTCGTCCTTTTTTAATTTATATCTTTTTATTATTTTGTAAAGTTGTTTTATTTCTTTATAAAGTTGTTTTATTTTTACGAACCTTTAAAACTTTTATTTTTTTTATTTTATTTTTTATTTTTATTTTTTTAAATGTATTTATATTTATTTTTTTATACGAGTTCGTGGTTTTTTTTCCGGTTAAATATCCCGTGTTTATTATTTATTACCGTTTATATTTTAATTATTTATAAATTATACTTTTATACGTTTTTTCCCCGGATTTATTTTTTTTAATTTTTTTTTTTTTTTAATAAATAAGATTTCGTTATACTTTTTAATTTTATTTTAATAACGTTATAACTTTTTTATTTTATTTTAATAAACGAAAACGAAAACGTTATAAATACACGGTTAATACTTTAATATATATATTTTCTCGGTACCGCGGTATAATATAATTACCCGTTTTACGAAGGTAGTTATTATAAACGAGAAGACGGAACCTTTAACGGTTTACCGGCCGTGCGATAAAATAAGTTTTAATATAACCTTGGTTTTTTAATGGTTATATAATAAAGTAAACTCGGAAAAAAAACCGATATATAAATAAAGGCGATTATAATTAAACGTTTTCCGAGTCGTTTTTTTTTAATTATAACGTAAGATTTAAAAGACGTTATTTATAAAAAAATAAAGATTACGGTTTTTATCGTTTATATTTTCTTTTTATAACCCGTTTATATTCAAATAAGTAACGGTTTAATTTGTAATCTTTTTTATCGTTTTTTTTTAAAAAAATTAAAAAGACGACGAATCGATAAAAATTACGCCGATAAAAGGCCGAAATACGGTATCTATTAATATTAATATAATAAAAATAAGTAAAGAGTACGTAAGTTTAAAGTAAAATAATTACTTTTTGGTAAATATACGTGTTTTTTTTTTTTTATTATAATAATAAAATTCCGAGTCGGTATTAATAATATCGTATTAATATTAAAAGTAAAAATAAAAGAAGTAAATAAACGAGAGACGAATAAAATCGAGTTAAAAATAAATAATATATATATAATTTAATATTTTTTTATTATAAATCTTTATTTTTTAATTTATTATATAAATAATTTTTATTATATTTTTTTTAAATTTTATTTTATAACGTTTTTTTATATTTTATAATTCTCTTTTTTTATTTTATTTTTTAATTAAATTAAAATAATAATATTTTATTAATTTATTAAAGTCGAAGAAAAAAACGTAATCGTAGATTTTACTTAAAAATTATTTATTATAAACTTTTTTTAAACGGATTTAATTTATATAAACGATAATAAACCGAATAATCCTTTTAAACCTTATATTAATAACGTAAAACCACCGTTAAAACTGTTAAATAAAAGTTTTTTAATCCCTCTCCGTCCGGAATATATATTAATATATTTTAACCGAAAATACCGTCGGGTTTATATATATTAAATATATTTATATAACGTTAAATAACGGTAACGGTTATAATTAAATCTCCGGTACTTTTATTACTTATTAATAATTATAAATACGATTAAAGGACGGCCGAATAAATTACTCTTTTATTAAATCCCCACTTATCGTATTTAACGGCGGTGGTTAAAAAGATATAAATAAAAGTTTTATTATCGAGAATAACCCGACTCGGTATTAACAATTCCGATATAACGAATTTAACGGTTTAATATCCACGGGCGGTAACACCGTAATTACTTTTAAATAAAACCCGGAAACTAGAAATAAACCATTTTAAAAAGTCGTTTATAACCTTTAAAGTAATATAATCGGAGGAAAACGTTTTTATTTAAATAATTATAATACGCGAAAAGTTTTAACCTTTATATATAATTATAAAGATTAACGACTCGAGCCGTTTTATAAACGATATAAACGAAGATTATTTAAAATATTATATTAAATAAAATAACCGTTTAAGCCTTGTCGACGTCGAAAATAATTAATATAAAGTAAAAATATTATTTAATAAATATAAGGTTTATTTTTTAATAAAGTAGAAGGGTTATTATAATAAATATAATACGTAATAAAAGAAAAGTAATATTAATCCGGTTTTCGTAAAAAGTTTTAAAAGAAACGGTATTAAAAAAAAAGGAAAAGAAAGAGAAAAAGAAAAAACGTTAAAAAAAGGATACGATTAAAAATATAAAAGGTTTATACTACCGTTTAAATTAATAATAATAAACGGCCTTCCTTTTTAATTTAAGTTTTAATAATATAATTAATTTATTAACGGACAAGCTTTTAATATAATTAATAAAAATACCCGTTTTTACTTTTACTCGTTTTCGTATATTTATAATAATAATAATTATATATTTAACCGCCCGGGCCGTCGTATACAATACCCCGACATTATTATTTTAACCTTTTAAAATAATTTAACTTTTAATCGTCGATATCCATTTCAACTATCGTCGTATTAAAAAGAAGTTAAGTATAATTATAAATAAAGTATATTTATTTTTATAATCGATAAATAGTGTTAATAAAATACGTTAAATACGTTACTTATAAAAAAGACGGTTTTAAAGTATATTTATCATTTAAATAAATTTAAAAATGATTATTACGTATTTTATATAAAATAACTTACTTTAATTAATTTATATTAATAAAAAATATATTAATTATTAATATCTTAAACTAGTATTTATATATTTATATTTTTATTTTCGTTATTAATAACCGAGAATGTAAATAATCGATATCGTCTTTATAAATCTTATAATTAAGAAAATTAAAATATTAAAAATATTAAAATTAATAAACGAAAAATTAAGTCTTTTTTAAATAGTTTTTTTTTATTAACTCGAAATAATATAATTAAAAAATAATATAATTAAAAAATATTCTTAATAAAAAAATCACGTTTATAACTTTTATAATAAATTATTCGTTTTATAATTAAACCGTGGAAAAAGAAATATTATATCTATATATTTAAAAAGTATTATTATTTTTATTATATTATTATAACTTTTAATTTTAATAAAAAAGTCGTTATATAATAATACTAAGGTTATCGTTTTTATATAAAGAAGTCGATAACCCGTAAAATATTACGTCCTTCCCCGTTTTCCGGCCGACGCCGCCGGTTAAACTTTTTTAAAAAAAAATTCTTAATAAATATTTATATTAATAATAATATATCTACCTTGTAAAATACCCTTTAAAAAACGTAGACTAATTAAAAACGGGTTACGAAAAACGTATTTTAAATAATATTATCACGAAAGGCCGCGTATATTATATACGTCGTATAAATTATTTACTTTTATTAACGTTCGACGAATATTAAACGTACAAATAAACCGTTTTAAAGGGTGTATATAACGGTATTAACACGTTACGGACCGGCGCTCGTTTAAGACGACTTTAAAAGTGGTAGTGTAATACCGTGAGGTAATAATAACGGTTTAAGTTAAGTGTTAATGTCGTATTAAGAGCGCGTGGCCTTAATAGTAAAGCGGAATACGGCGACTATTATAAAGACCATTACGATTAAATTATTAACGGAAAAGATAATTAAATAATAAATAAAAAAGCCGTCTTCGTAAAATTAAACGCCGTGATTATTTAATAAAATATAAGGGAGGGATTAAAAGAAAATATATATATATATTAAAAGTATTAAATAACGAAAAAGCGAGCTTGTTAATAAGAGTAGTCGGAAATATAAAAGTATTATTATATACGAAAAATACGAAAGAACTCTTTTTATAAACCGATAATTATAATATAAAACTTATAACTTTATAACTTTAATAATTATAACTTTAATAATAATTATAATAATAATTATAATAATTAATATTATTCGACAACTTTTTTATATACACTTAACGAACACGGTAATAAATATAAAAATATTTTCGGAAAGTAAAAAAAGTTAAGTGAATTAATACTTATTAATTATTAAACTTTAAATTTATATATATACGTAAATTAACGGCTTTATTTATACTAACTTCGACTTTACTTTTTTATTACTCGATACCGACGACGAAATACGTTTTAATATATAAACATTTCCTTTTAATATTTAACATTATCGTCTCTTCTCGGAAAAAGACGGAACGACTTAATTTTATACCGAAATATTTAATATTATCTTAATAACCTTTTAAGACTTCTTTTTTATTATATAATAAGTTTAATATCGATTTAAATACGGTTTAAATATTATAAACACGGTATATATTATAAACTTTAAAAGTATAATAATAAATTTTATCGTTAACAAGTTTAAACGAAACTTAATTAAACCGTAATAATAGTTTAATAAAAATCTTACTAATAATTAAAGTATTTTTTTATACGAGTTAAAAAGGTAATAAATAATACGAAACTTTTTTTATATTATTTTATTAATTAAATATATATTATTAACCGGAGTTTATTTTATATAAATACGTATTTATATACGAATCTTTATAAATATTTACCTTCGATTATAAACACTTTTTTATCCTTTAATTTCAAGTATATAACGTAAATAAGATTCGAGTTAACGGTAACGTAAACTATTAAATCCTTTTATAAAATAATCCGAGAAAAACAATATAACGATATACTTTTTACCGCCTTTTTATATAAAAGTTTCGCCGTATATAAAGCTTTTATCGAATAAACCTTACTTTTAATAAATTATATATAGATATAATAATTCTTTATACCGGCGAACCGTATTAAAAAATCGATAGTTATTTAACTCGAAATCCGTTTAAATATAAAAGGTTTTTTTTTAAATACGGGCGTTTTTTATTAAATTAACGAGGAAAGAATTATATTTTTAAACGATTAAAAAATAATTATTTTAAATATTTATCTTTTATAAAAAGTTAAATAATTATATATTAAACTTTTAAAATAATATTTTAACGAGAGAGTATTATATATACGTTTAATTAAATTTAAAATTATATATTAAAAGTCTCGTTTTTAATATTTATTTTATTTTTAAATTTTAAATAATTTTAATATATATTTGTAAATATTATAATAATATACTTTCGGTATATATTTTTCTTCTTTAACTTTAAATATAATAAACCTTTTAAATCGATAAATATAATACGGCCGTCGCCGGTTAATAAAATATTATTTAACTTTATATTATCGTAAATAATATTATTATATCGGATTAACTTATTTATTACGACCGTGATACGTTCTTTAAAGTTTTTAATAAATATATACGGTAACGGTTAATTAAAAACCGTCGGTTATTATAAATATTTAATAATATTAATACGGTTATTATCGTTAACGCCCTCGCCGTAATATCGTAGGATTAAATCGTTTTAAACGGCTTTTAACCGGCGGTAAAAAGTCTTCTTATTTTTAAACACTTCGACGTACTCCGGTTTACGTAACTTTTTAAAAATAATATAATCGGGTAAACCGTACCGTGGTTAAATACGATAAATTAAACGTTACACCGACGACGGTAATTATACGATAACTTTAATTATTTAATAATACCAGGTATTATAAATAAACGTAATTTTAATAACGTACGGATAAAATAATAAAAACGAGTCGATACGCTCGGCACGGACGTAAATATAACTTAACTTAAAACAAAATTAACGGCGATATAATATATAATTATTAAAGTTAAAAAAGTTTTAAAAAGTTTAAAGATCGTATAAAAGACTATATTATACTTTAAGTATACACGGGTACTTTTTTAAATCTCGTTCGTATATTATAGTTTACGGTAACTTTAAGTTTAGTCGGTATAAAAAACGATACGATTTAAAATCGTATAATAAATATTAAAAAGAGTTAAAAAAGGATGTCGGCGGGTATCGTTATAAAAATAAGTGAGTTTAAGTCGTTCGTAATTAAACGGTAGTTAAAAATATCGAAGACGATAAAAGTAAAAGATAAAAAAAAAGAGAGAAAAAAAGAGAGGTTAAAAAGAACGGGAAAATATATTAAGTTTAAGAAAAGTAAAGAAAAATATAAAATATACGTAAAGTTATAAAACGTTAATATAATAACGTGAAAAGTTACACGTTAATACACGAAAGTTATAAAAACGCGTAACGTTTTATCACGGTTCGAAACGTACGTAACGTTAACGTAATTAATAAATTTATAACCTATCTTATCAGATATTTTATCGATTATATATTAAACGTAAGTAAAAGTCGGGAAATTATAATAATTTACTAGTATACTTATTAAACGGTTTACGATAAATATTTAAACATTTTTTATCTCAGTTAAATATACCTCGATCGAAAACGAAGGCCTAAAGTCGTCCGCGGGAATAAATTAAGACATTATAACTTTATAAAATTAATATTAATGAGTTTCTAACGAGTCTCGTATTATAATATACCTTATCTTATTAATTCTTTTTAACCTATAACTCGAGGCCTTAAACATTAATTTAAAAGGTTAACTTAATTTATTTAATTAACGCGTAACCGTGTGATTTAAGCTTTAAAACTACGCCACTTTATCCATAATAAAACCGAGCTTAATATAAAGCTTAAAAATTATATAATTTAAAACATCCCGTAAAATAAGTACGATTTTCTTTAATCTTTTTCTTATATATATAATAAATTCGCATCTTCACTCCCTTTATATTTAATCCTTTTAATAAATCTCGGTATTAACCGTTTATTTATAATAATACCTTATACTACATACGGTAACAATCCCGTAATCGTTAAATATAACGTTTATAAAGTAAAACTTAAATAATAAAAAAACAAAGGATGTTTTTTTAAACATTTAATAACGATATATAAAAGAAAAGAAGGAGAAGTACCGAGATTAAAAAGGAAGTTATATTAAATAAATAATAATTATATAAAGAGCGTTTAAAAAAACCTTTTAACTCCGGGCGGGATAAATTTATTCATTTATTTATACGTCCGACTCGCTCGATAACTTTAATAAAAATTAATTTAATAGACTTATTTAATAAATAAATATAATGTTTTTAAAAATACGATACCTTTTAAATATTATTATTTTCATTATATAATAAGATAATCTATTTATCTCTTGAATATAAACCTTTTAAACGACGTAAAACTAAACTATATATACTTAATTTTTTTAATTACCCGACCTTAATCTAAAAAAAGGTTATTTAACTTAAAAAATAATTAAAACTAGTAAGCCTAAGTCTATATTTTAAGGTAAAGTAACTAGGTTAAAATACACGAGACACCGCTTTCGAATTACCGAAATAAAAGTTAAACGTATTATTAATATTTAACGTAACTTTTTTTAATTAAAATTAAAGTTTATATAAATAAACGCGTTAACGTTATTTCTTTTCGTTTTATTTCGATATATTACAATTAAAAATTTTCTCGACAACTTGCCTTCTTTTTAAATAATAGTCGCCTTCTCTTACTTTTAAAATATAAACGTAATTAAATAAATATACGATAAATAACGATAATATATAAATTAACCAGTCCGGCTCTTTTTAAATATTATCACCACGCCCCGCGCCGAAAAACGGTAACTTTTTATAAATCTTTTCGTAATAAAATATAATCCGTTTATTCATTTTTTTTAACGCGTACGTTATTTATTATACGTTAAAATAATTTTATTTAGTTTAATAACCCCCCTCCCGTACTTTTAAATAAAGCTTTATTTAATATTTTTTAATTTTTAAGTTTATATCTCTTTTATTTTTTAATTATCTTTTACGGTTTTTATTTTCCCGGTATTTAATAAAGCCAGCGATAAAAACGTCGAGCCTTGGTTTATTTACCGGGTTATTACGATAACGTTTATATTACGGATTATTTATAGTATTAAATCCCCGATATATTTAAATAAATAACGCCGAAAAAAAAACGAAGTCGCGGAATAAGATTTAAAAAATAATAGTGGTTAAAGAAATAAACGATATATTATTAACTCGATTCGTAAAAATATAAAGGATATTTTATAATTTTAGTACTTTATATTTTAACGTTATTAATAATTTCTTTTAATATAACGACTATAATATTAAATAATTCGATTTATTAATAATTAAAATAATAGTGCCTTTCGAAAAAACTATAATTATCGTTATTAATATTTTAAAAAATACGAAAGCGATCCAGATATATAAAAAAAAAGTTATATTAATAATATTAAAATAAAAAACGTTAATTTTATAATAATCGTTATTTAAAATATAAATTAATAATTTAAAATTATAAAGTCTATTAATATAAAATATATTATCGTTTAATTTATATAAAACTATTTACACGTTAACTTTAAAACATTTCGTTATAAAAAACGTTATAAAGTTTTAAAATATTAAAATAATAATAAAAACGTTATTATTCTTTTTATAAATGTTTACGAGAAACAATTAACCTTTATATTTACTGTCTACGATCTTTTTAACGTTATCTTATATTAACTCGTAAATATCGTTAATATATATTAATATTATATTCGGTCGTTTATAATTAATACATTAAATGTTATTTATAAAAAAGTTAAATTACGTTCCGTTACCGGCGTTAATATTATTATTCCCCGGATTACGGAAGGGAAGACTTTTTTATTAATATTAATTAATATTAATTAAAGTAACTTCGTGACTTATATTTCGTAATATATATATTTATTATATTTTATAGATCATGTTTTATAATCTTTATTATTTTTTATATCTTGTATAATAAATTAAGTCGTAATCGTTTTTTTATCGTTATAATATTAATTAATTTAAGTTTGATAATATAAAGAATAACGCTTTTTAAACCGACGACTTTTTTTACCTTTATAAAAAATAGTAAATATATTTCTTTTATATAATAAGCTTTTCGAACCGGGTAATGGTTTTTTAACTATTAAAAGTACGAAGGCGTTTTTAACGCGTTACTCCTCGTTTAATTTAAAGTTTATTCGTTTTACCACTTAATTTACGATATCGATAAACTTGTTTGTAACGTTTTCGATTAATAAAAGTTTTTTTATTTTTATCGTAAAGTATTCGGGAAAGATTAAATGTTAAATAAAAAGAAAACGGGTTTAAATAAAACGAAAAAGGGTTAAATAAAGTTAAATAAAAAGGGTGAAAAAAGTTATTTAAATAAAAAGTGGAGAAAGTAAAGTAAAATAAAAAAAAAGGGTTAAAAAAGAAAAAAAGGGTTAAAATATAAAACGATATTAACGAGGTTAAACACGGATAATATAAAACTATTAATATATAAAGTTTTTAATTAAATAACTTTTAATATATAAAGAAATATATTATAACGTTATAAATCCGTTATAATAAAAATCCGACTTTTTTTAATTTAACTTAATAAATTTTAATACAACCCTTTTTAATCCGTCCTTTCTCACCGTAAAATTAAAAAAAGATAATATTATACGATCTTTATATTTATATAAAATTATTATCTTTAACTTATACTCGAAAAGTGTCGCCCCCCTTTTTTTATACCGATTATTATTTTTATATAAATAATTAAGTCTTTTATATATTAACGAGAACCATTAAATTAATTAACGACGGGGTTTAAAATAAAAAATATTATAAAAAAAAAGGTTATAATAAGTTAAACGGGAAGAAGAGAAATTAATAGATAGAATAAATAATAATAAAAAAAAATAAAAGAAAAAGAGAGGGGATAAAATAAGATTAAATTAAGTTAAAAAAGAGGAGAAGGGTTTAACGTTATAAATAATTAATAACGTGACGGCGGAATAGTAATATTATTAAGAAAAAAATATAAAAAATTTAAATAAAAAATTTATTATTATTTATAAAATCTATTTTTATTTTTATCGTATTATTAAATATACGAAATTTATTTTATATTATATAATTTAACGTATATTTATATAAATATTATAAAGTCCGGTGTATTAATATATACGTCTCGTTCGTATATATACTTTTTATTTACTAATTATTATATTATATATAATATTAAACGTATAAAGTTTAAAAAATATAAAAAACTACATTTTTTAATTACGAAGACTATAATATTATCCTTTTATTATTTATTTATTTTATTTTTACTCTTTATTTAAATATTCTTAAATAACTTTCTCTCTTTAATTAAATCGTAGCCTTTAAAGTTATATCTTCCATTAATATCGATCTTTATATAAAAAAATTATTATTATTATATAAGTTTCTTTATATTAAACTAATTTAATTAATATAAAAACGAAATATTTATTTATTTAAAAATTTTATATATTTTATTATTTATAAACCGTAGTTCACTAATAAGGTTTAATAAATCAACTTAAAATCTATTATATTATTTATTTATACTTTATCGGTTATTATATTAAATAATAACAAGTCTATTAAACAGCCTTATCCCCCGACTCCTTTTCCGACTCTTTAACCGGTAAATATTTTTTATATATAAAAAAAACTAAATAAATTAAATTAATAAAACTTAAAATTTATTAATTATAAACGGGGTTTTAAACGATAATAAAGGTGATTTTATCGATATTAATACTTTAACCGAGACTAGGTTTAAATTCGAAAAGGTTTTAAAATAAAGGTTTTAAATATACTTATTTAACTCGTTATTTAATAAACTAACTTATTCGGAAAAACTTAATTAAGTTAATTTATTAATTAATCGGAGGAATATTTTTTTAAGACGAATATATAATGTTTTATATATTTTATCTTTTATTACTTTTTTATTTTTAATTTAATAACTTAAACGTCATAATCCGACAAAAGTTATAAATTAACTATAAATACTAACTCTTAGTCTTATCTTTTATACTTTCGTGAAAAGTTATTATTTAAAAATCCGGAACGTATCTCGATCGCTTAACGATAATAAAAATTTTATATTTATTAAAAGAAAAAACGCCGCCATCGTAAAACCGGTTTAAAGAACTAGTTAAAAAAGCTGATTAATACGAAGTAATCTAAACGTAAAACTAACGTTAAACCTTTACGAGTTTTATAATTATCCGATAATCGATATATATAAACGTATAATTAATAAATTTAATATATAGTATATAAATTATATAAAGATTTACAATTATAATGATTTTTTTTAACGAATTAAAATAAATATTATTAAAAAATAGTTAAAACGTTATAACTTTAAAATCATTAAACCGTATTTACGATATTTAAGTTAATTAAAGAAAGGCGGCATCACACCACTAAATAAATCTATTATTATCGTTATTCCTTTATTTAACGAAAATTACGACGTATTATATATAACGGATAAAAAAGACTTTAAAACGTGAAAACCCTTTATTTAAAGTAAGTTAATACTCCTCGTAAAAAATAACGCGCTTTTCTTAATATACGGCTCTATTAAGTTTATATTTATTAACTTAAAGGTTAATAATTTAAATCAAGAGTCTAACTTATAAACTTATATATAGTTTTTATTATACTATCTATAATTATTATAATAATACTTTAATTAAACTTTTCTTTAAAAAGTCGTTATAATTCTTTATCCGTATTACGGAGATACTTAAAAAGAAAAATAAATTAACGTTAAATAAATTAATATTATTTTAATTTTTTTAAACGGCGAGGTTAATAATAATATAAAAAAAGTTAATTTAAAACGTTTCCCTTTCCTCGACCACTAAAATAAATAAATATATTACTTCCTTTACGTTATTTCCGAGTTAAACCACCGACTACCGAAAAAATAAAAACGATAATATACTACTTTAAAAGGTATAAAAAAATAATTCGACATTTATACCGTTAAACAAGTTTACGTTATCTTATTTTCTTTAAATAAGGTCGGTAATATTAAATTTAAAAAAAGTTAAAAATATATTTTTTTTATTATTATAATATATAAATATATATTTATTATAACTTTTAAATAATTAATATAAAAAAACCGATTATAAATAAAATAAAACGATAATATACGGTTTTACGGGTTATAACTATTATTATATATTAATAATATATCGATTATTATTAAAACAGATTTATCGTTATTTATATATAATAAAGTTTATTTTTTTCGATTTTTTATTCGGTAGGTAAGCCCGAGTAGTTATCGCGTAACGTTTTATATTATATTATTTTTTTCGTCTTTTCGTAAGTTAAATTAATATCGTGTCCTCGAGACGGAATTTAATAAATTCTTTTTTTACGTATTATTATTTTATATATACTCTTTTAATTAAAGTTTATTTAAAAGGTTTTATTCACTTTATTTAAATTATTTTTCTTGTTAATATTATATTATTATTATTTTAAAAGTTAAGATATATTTAAACCGGTTATTATATATAAATAAAAAAATTAAAAAGAATAACATAAAAACGTATTTTAATATTTCGTTTTTTAATTATTTAATATAATTCCGATTAAAATTATTTAAAACCTAATCCGTAAAACGTTTTAAAGTTATTAATTTACGAGTTATCTTTCGATATACGGATATAAATAAATAATTTATTTACGATTAATAATTATTTTACTATTATTTTACTATAAAAAATTTATTAAATAAAAATATTATAAAAACCGTTTATTTTAAATTAACTTTTAATATTTTAATCATATAAACGGTTAACCGGGTAATATACCGAAGTTTTTTTAAATATTCGGATATTTATACTCCCGATAAAAACTAATTCGTAAGTTCGTTAATTTCATCGATAAATATACAGGTATTTCGTGCGATAAAATAAGTATAAAAAAAAATAAAAGGTTATAATTATTAAATCGATACGAACCTTTTATAAGTTTATAATATTTTATAATAACCTTAAAATAAAACGTAATAATATAATATAAGGTTAAAAAGAGTTTATTATAAATAATAAATATATAAAGATTAAAAATATACCGATTTATTCGCGTATAAAAAGTCTTCTTTACGATTATTATAAAACGGAGGTCGGTAATCGAGATAAAAATAAATTTATTATACGATCGTTTTATTTATTTAAAATTATAGATTATATCGTAATAACTCGTTAATAATTAATTTATAAACTTTTTACGGTTTTGACGTAGAATATTAAACCCGAGCTTTCGTTTTATATAAAAAACGTCGATTATATCGACTACCGTGTTTATCGAAGTTCTTTTTTTCTTTATAATTCACGATTCCGTTATATATAATCGATCTTTTAAATAAAATATATAATTCTACGATAAACCATCGTATAAATATCGACGTTATCGAGGTGGTTATATAACGTTTATATTATTTTAAACGGAACGAAATATAAAAGTAAAATAAAAAATAAAAGATAAAAAAAATAACTTTAAAAATAAAGATTAATTAAATAAAAAACTATTTTAACGTATTATAATTAAATCGAAAAGGTTTTATAAAACTTTTTCGATTTAATTAAATAAAATATAAGTTTTAATTCTTTTTAATATATTATAATATATACGTTAATCTTATATAATAAATCCTTTTATTAATTTAAATATTAACCGGGTTATATTTTAACTAATAAACTATTTAACCGACTTTTACAATATTATTAATCCTTTAAATAAACCGTTTATAATATATATATATCGGGTATATTATTAAAATTACACTTTCTTTATATATATATATATCTATACTTTTAAACCTTATTTTCCTTTTTATTATATTTTAATTTAACTTTTTTAATTTATTTATTTCGTTTATATAAACCCGACGTTTAATCGTATATACTTTTTTTAATTATATACGTCTTCGACTTCTTTTAATTCTTAAAAAAAGAAATATACGTTTAAAGAATATACGTTACCTTCTCCCTCGCCGTCTCCTGCTTTTTTAATAATATTTTCAGACCTCGAAAAAAATATCCGTATAATATAAATATTTATTATTATCGAGGTAAAACGAAAATAATTATAATAAAGGTTTAAAATACGAATCTTAATTAATCTTATATAAAAAAAAATTATCTTTTTTCGGCCGTATAACGAGGATTCGTGGATAGATTATTATTTACCGGTAAAACACCTCGAGTTAAGTAGCATCTTTATATAACTTATTAAAATTCTACCTTATATTTATATAGTTAAACGGTCGACGTATTTAATCGCCGTTATTTTATTACGTATAAAAACCTTTCGTAATATTAATATTTCCCTTTAATATATATTTAATAAAAACGATTTTATAAAATGTTTAATAATTAAATAACAACGAATTAATATATAATAAAATAAAAATAAAATAACGGTTTTATATTATAATATTTAATAATACGGCCGAGGCCGCGGTTTTTAAATGTTTTAAAAGACTTTTTCGAATTTTATCGGAGCCACGTAAAAAAAAGTTAATTAAAAATATTAAAATACGTCCGCCGGCCTTCTTTTTTTAAAATAAGTAATAAATTTAATATTATTTAAAAAGCTCCCGAACGTATTACGGATTAATTTATAATATTTTAACCGTTACTTTAATTTATATTATTTATAATGTAAGAATAATATATTTATAGACTTTATTAAGATATTATTTTAACGAAAAGTTAAATAAATAAATTAAAAAGTTATACCGGACTAAAAAAAGTTTATACGAAACCACTTTTAAATTAAACTTTAAAATAAAATAAACACGTTCGTTTAATACTTTATAAAGTGATTAAATTTACCGGCGGCTTAAAAAATCTATTTAAAATAAACTTTAATAAAAATTTAATATAAAAAGATTAACCGACGAGAATTTAACCGGTTTTTATAATATTTTTAATATCGACTCCGGATTAAGCTTAATATTTATTAACGGTTTTAACGTAAAATAAACGCGGATCTTATTTTACGAAAGTTTAAACCGAGGACGGTTAAAAATAAAATAAACTTTTAAAAGTTATTATTTATAATCAGCTTTTTAATCGACGCGTATTATTTATTTACACGGTTATTATTTAGTTTTTTATTAAAACGATTTTAAACTATATCCGTTTAAAATAAAGTTCTCCTTACCTTATCTCTCCTTTTTAATATTTTATTTTCTTTAAATTAATATAAAAACGTTTTATTTTACTCGGATAAAACTCCGGAGAGTACGTTTTCGTTATTCTTTTATAAATATATAAAAAAATACGATTTTAACCCTCGTTTATAAAGTTAAATAAGAACCGATAAAGGTAAAAACGGATATTTATAGATTATATTAATATTATAATAAATAAAGTATTTAGAACTGATAATATTGTACGTGGCGGCCGGACGATGTTACGAGTAACACTTAGAAATTATAAATATAAATAAAAATCTTACGTTTTAAAGTTGTTTTACCCGTTTTTCTTTTACTTAAAAGGTTAATAATTAGTTAACTTAACGATGTAAATATATACGGTTTACTTTTTTTTATGTGGTGTTGTTAGATATAATTTCTCGCCTTTTTCGGAGATTATAATTTATTAATTAAAGAAGGTCGTCGGCCGGTTTTTAAACTTTTTTTTTTATTTTGACGGTTATTAAAAAACCCGAATATATTTAAGTTTTTTTTATTTAAATGTTTGTAAATTAATAAGAGACTTTACTTTTTTTATAAATAAGTTTAAAGCGATAAAAGCGTTTTTAGTTACGTAAAGGGAAGGATAAGACTCGGGTATCGGTAAGTTAAAAAGTAATAGATTTATGTTTTAAGGAAAAAAATAAATTTATATATAAAAGGTACCTTGTAAATATAATAAAAGATAATTGAATAATTATAATTAATACTCGTTTTATTAACTCGGGACCGGTTACGAATAATCTTATATTTAAAAATAAACCGATACGTATAATATTTCTACTATTAAAGATAAAAGGTATTAATTAAATTAATTTTTAATATAAATAATATAAACCGGAGAATTCGTTTTTTTTAATTTAATTTTAAATATTAACGTTAATATCTTTATTCGCTTTTTACTTCGCTTTTTTTTATTTAAAGAAATATAACCGAGTTATTAATCTTATATTACACCGGGTTTTTTATAACGAGAATTACCGAAGAACTAGTAAGTACTCTTACTTTATTATTTTAATTTTAACTAGTTTTTTAAATTTTATTTAATTTAAACCCTTCGTAAATCTTCGAGAATAGTATATCGATAAATATTATATTAAAGAATAACTCGGTAATAAAAACCGTATAAACGTCTTCCGAGTTATTAAGGATAATAAAAATTTTATAGTTAAAATAAAGAGTGTTTTATTTTTTACACTTTTAATTAAAACGTAAGTGAAACTATTTTTAATTTTTTTTAAGAAATCCGCCGTTTTTTATTTTAAAAGGTTTATCGAATATAATATTAATAACGATAAATTCCGATCTTACCGTCTTTTACCGTATTATAATTTTATAATATTTTATTTTCGACATTTAAAATAATTATTATTCGAGATTCGGGTTAAATATTAAATATTAATATTCTTTATATTACATATAAAATTATTAACCTTCTTACATTTATTTATTAAAAAAAAGTTATTTATAATAATATTACAAAGAAAGAATCTTACTTTTAACGAAAATAAAATCTCGTCTTTTATTAACTTTAACCGATCTATCGATAAATTATATTTCGAAAATGTTTTAAACAAGATCGCCGACGGGAAAAAATAACGGATTAAAGTATCGTACCGGGCTGACTTAATCTTATTACTTTTAATTTTTTAATTATTTATTAAATTAACGGTTTTAAAGTTACTTAAGTATATTTTAATAAAATAACGGATACGTATTATTTTAATATAAGCTTTTTAAACTATTTACCTTAAATAAGCTTTTAATATTATTTTTTTAATTAAAACGGCTTATCGTCCACGTTTATAATCTTGTTATAAAAATAAACCGGATTACGTATTTTATTTATATCGTTTCTTAAAACCTAATTATATTTATTTATATATAATTATTATATAAAAAATAAAATTTAAAATCTATATAACATAAATTATTTTATAAAATATATTTTTATCGTTATACACGATTTTTTTTATCTTTTTAAATCGAGATAAATAAATTTATTAAATATAAAAAACCGTTATTCTACTTTAATATTTAAAGACCGTAAAGTTAAAAAAAATACATATAATAAAATAAATAATAATATATAAAAATAAAAGAAAAAAGGTTGATAACGGACTTTAAAAATAACGATTAAAGTAAAAAGGATAATAATTATTAATAACTTTATTAAATAATATATATTAAAATAATATAAATATCGGATATTTATAAAGGAATTTTTTACGGTATAATTAGTAAATATTTATATTTCCTTTATTAATCCTTTTTAACGTTCCGATATACGGTACTTTACTATTTAAAAAAACTATCCTTACGGTATTAAAAAACCCCGTTTTACGGCGGTTTAATTATAAGACGATATTTAATCCGATATTCATTATTACTACTCTCGATACGATTTTATATATTTTAAAAATTTAGTTATTAATTAATAAATCGAATATAATTAACGTTCTTTAAAACGTATTATTAAAACAGTTCGAGGATTTAAAAGTCGAGGTGTACGAGTGTTGTAAAGTTAAAAGATTTAATAATTACCGTTATTATAAAGATAAAAATAAAAAATAATTTATAATAAGAATAAAAATATATAAAAAGGATTTTTTTCAAGGAATTTCGTTCGGTTTTACCGTTTATTAATATAAATATAAGTTTATCTAAGTTAGTAAGATCAAAAATTATAAATAATTTACTTTTTAATTAAACCATTTAATATTATTATAACTAATATATATATATATTTATATTACCACTTACGTTAGTTATATATACCTTAATATTAACTATATATTTAACCTTTTTTAACTTTATATATCGTTTACCTACCGTTATAGATACTTTTAACACTTAAAATAAATATTATAATAACCTCTTTAACCTCTCCGAAAATAATTAATTTTTAACTTTAATTAATTTTATTATTTTATTTTTTAAACTATTTATAAAAACGTTAGTCCTTTTAATATTAACCCCGCGGCGCCCCGTCGTGTTAAGAGTCTTATATATATAACGGTTATACTGTCTTTTATTTAAAAGCTTTAATATTATTTTATTTATATTATTATAATTCGAAATAACTCTCGTTAAAAGATTTTAAATATATTAATTAATAAACCGTAAACATCGCGTTTAAAACAAACGATAATAAAAATAAATACACTCGTTTCATTTAATACGACACCCTCTTTTAAAATATATTTAATATATAAGTTAAAGGTTATATTATAATACGGGTGGGTTCCGTTATACGTTAAAGTTAATATATATAATAAGTATAAAACCGTTTTAATTTTATTATCTCGTCTTTTTTTTCGTTTAATAAAATTAATTTTACCGGCCGCCGTTTTATACCCGAATTAATTTTTTAAGTGTTTATCCACCGATTTTTAAAGGATTATACGATTATAGATTTACGGTTAAACGTATTAATATTAAACGTAATAAAGGTTAAAAAAAAAGGTTAATCTTATCTTTAAAACCTACGAAAACTACCGTCGAGGAAACTTAAAAGTTTTACTACTATATACGACTAAAAAGAAATCCTAACGAAAACTACATAGTTTTATACTCGTAAAAACTTTTATATTAAAAAAAAAGTATTATAACTATTAAAGTTTTCTTTTTTATAAACCTTTAAAAACGGGGAAAATAACGATAACGACGGCATTTATTAATAAATATAATCTTTTAATTTACATTATTTCGCTCTCCGGTTTAAAAGACAGTCAATTCTTAAACATTATATATCACATGCCACGTTACGTGGCTTTTTTTTAAAGACATTAACACTACTAGGATTCACCGCTAAAAAGGCTCTATTACACTTAATATTTCGCTTTCAACGTTTATTAATAAGTTAAATAAAATTAATAAAGCTCTCTTATTATCTTAACGGCGAACGTTTCGGATAAGTTAGATAACGCGATTACGTGAAAAAGGCGAGTAGACTATAAAATTAAAGTTTAATTTAATTATAAAAGACTAAACGGTATAATTTTTCCGTTAATTAATATTTGATTTTAAAGATAATAATAAAAAAAAAAAGAGATAATTTAGTCGAAATATTTTATAGTAAAATACTAGAAAGTGCGTTTACACACTTTAAAATTACAAGATTATTTAATAAAATATTATAAAACTCTTGTCAAAACTACTAAAAATATATAAAAGTAGGTTTAAAAGGTTTAAAAGAAAAAATAAAAGAAAATCTTTTATAAATCCTTTAAACATTGAAAACGTGTATTATGTGTAACGTTTCGCCGACAAGTCTACTTATATATATAAACTAAAATAAACTTACTTTTATTTTCTTTTATAAATAACCGAAAATTTTACAAAAGAATTTTTAATAAAAATAAAAAACTAATATACTTAAAGTTATTTCACGGCCGTTTCTTACTTTTAAGTAATTTAAATATTAAAATAAAATAAAAAATATATTACTTTATCCGTTTTATTTAATTATTTCTTTCGGCTTATTTATAAAACACTACTATTCGTATTTAAAAAAACCGTGATAAAAAAATAAAATTAAGACGGATTTATTAAAAATAAATTTAAAATTATACTTTATACATCCGTTTATAATTTATTCGACGGCGGACGGAATTAATGGAGACGGCTATAGAAACACTAACAACTAATAACCCGAATATCCGCGAGGCCATAACTATTACTTAAGTGATACTACTCTCTCTTTTCCTTTTTTTTTTTTTTTTCTTTTCCTTCGAACTCTCCCACGTTTATTTTTTACACTATTTTCTTTATATTATTAATCCTTTACCCCTTTTTTTTATTACCGTTTATTTTCTTTGTTTTTAAATTAACTTTTATGCTCTCGTCTCGTTTAGTGTTCCTTAAAACGGCTTTTTATATCATTTAAGTCTTTATAGATTATATCGTTTGCTCGAAGGCCACTTCTATAACGATATCGGATATAATAAGATCCGTTTCTTAATGCTCCGTAATAGCCCCAGGTTAACAAAACTAATTGTTTCGTTCACAGTATATCGTGCGAGGAAAAGAAATACCGTTAGGTCGTAAACTCGGCGAAAGCTCATTCGGAGGCTATTTACCAAGCTATAAACATTATATCCGGCGAGGTTATCGCCGTCAAGCTTAAGAAAACCGATACCGCGCCACCCCCAACTAAAACACGAGGCTACTATCTACCGGAAGTTAAACGGTGGTCTTAATATCCTTTCCTCTATTAGTTTAACCGGGAGCCTGGCTTTAATATCATAGTGTTAAGCCTCGGAGGTCCCAACCTAAAGGAGCTTTTCGTATACTGTAGACTAAAGTTCACATTAAAACAAGTCTTATTACTCGCAGACCAACTCCTTCGCCGCATCGAGTATATCCACTCCATGTCCTTCATTCACCGCGATATTAAGTTTAATAACTTCGTTATAAGTATCGGTAAAGGTGGTAACCAAGCTTTTATTATCGACTTTAGTCTCGCCAAAAGTACATTAACCGCGACAACTACCACATTACCTACCGTAAAGGGAAAAGTCTGATAGGCACTGTCCGTTACTGCTCTATCAACACGCATAAAGGCATCGAGCAGTCCCGCCGTGACGACATGGAGAGTCTGGGCTACGTCTTCGTCTTTTTTCTTCGCGGGAAACTCCCTTGGCAGGGCCTTAAAGCTGCCACGTAAAAGGAGAAGTACGACAAAATCATAGACAAGAAGCTGGCCACCTCCACTGAGATACTCTGCCAGGACCTCCCCCCCGAGTTCGCTCTCTACTTTGACTACATTAAGTCGCTCCGCTTCGACCAAAAGCCCGACTACGTATATCTACGCAGCATGTTCAGTAACCTGTTTTTACGTTTAAGGTTTAAAGACGACCACGTCTTCGACTGGACTGTCTACAAGTATGAGAAGGTCACCCAGGCCATTACTCAGAATGCTGCACCTGGTGTTGCGACCAGCTTAGCCACGGTGCGGCCTATGGCCGGTGGTGGGAGATGAAGGGGAACGAAAATAAGAAAAAGAAAACATAGAAACAGGCTAGGCGGGTGAGTGGAACCCGCGTTCTTATATTATATGGTTAAGAGGGATAGATAATGCTAGATTCGAAATATTAATAATAATATCTTGTTTAAACGAATGAATATTGAGAATCGCAATATCTTATGTTTATTTATTAAGTCGAAAGTCCACACAGGTATACTTAAACAAACGAGCGAAGCTAGGCGAATTATTTAAAAAAATGCTTTTCGTTTTTCTTAGTCTTGTTTAGTCTCTTTTACTTTCCGTCTTTAAGCCTTCGAGCTCTTCCGCGCCCAGTTAAACCAATATCCTCGATAAAGTAGATATATAGTCTTAAAACGTTATTATTAACTACCCAGCCGCCGTTAAAAGATTCAGACTCTTACAAGACCGGCAAGAAAGGAGCGGTGATGGATGGAAATATCCTCTGACTGCCGAGTTAAAGCGACTTGCTTTTAAATTAAGATATATCCGACGTCCCCCCTCGCTTTTTAATAACACCTCGTTGCCAAGTATTTGCATTCACCCAATAAAGGAATATTCCTGGTGCTGATCCTGTTAAGATTGCGCCTTACTTCCACTTTTTGCGAAGCGAAATTAAGCCATTTTTTTTTATCTTTTTTTGGTTAATCGAACTCTGATTTATCCTCCCACGGCGTTACGTCGGCGGTACTTTACGTTTTTTATTCTTTAACGAAGCACTCTCCTACATTAACTATAGTGTATAATACTTTACGTTCTATTACCCGTGTTAATATATCAACTTAACTGAAAGAGGCGTATATATATCACGGCCCGTTTAAAGTTTCGGTATAAGCCTTTACGGTTAAAACATAAATTAATACAAAGACCTTTATATTATCATTAACCCGTTTATTTCACTTCTCCGTCTCTTATCTATCTCGACTACAACTATCGGTCGTTCTTTTACTAAAAGAAATATAGTTACGTTACTTATTATCCATAATTTAACGAATACCTTAAAAAAACCAGTGAGTACTTTAATCGCCACCTATTTTAACTTTATATTCTAATTATTTAACTTACGCTACCGAGAATAAACTTACGTAAAAAGTTCGTCGGTAATAAATTCCGTGTATTAAACTAGATTAGTAATAGAAGCTATACGGACGTCTTCCGGGCCACGAATAAAAATAACAAAATCTTTACTATAAAAGTAAAGCTTAACTTTAATTTAAAGTCTCGGCTAAAACATAAATTTATTATCCTCGAACAGCTCGCCAAAACAGGGGCAGCCGTCCCTCGTCTTAAGAACTTCTTCGAAGGTACCGTTAACTTTACTACTAACTACTAAACTATTATTATAAAATATATATTTTTAACTTTTAAAGATTTTTTATCGGGCGGGATATTAAACTAATATATTCTTTTAATAATAAAAAAAGCTATCGCTGTTTTAATATTTATTTATAAATAAAGATAAATCTATAAATATATCATTAAAAAAGACCTTACCTTCGTTAAAAATAATAAATTCATATTCCTCGATATTAACCGATCTATCTATAAACTAGTCTACAAAGACGTCTCGGATAAGATTATTAACTTTAATTTATTATTAATTAAATTAATCGTATTAACGTAACTTAATAAATTTAACTTTAATATTAATATTATTTATTAATATAAAGGTTCCGAAACTTCTTAAATATACTCTATTAACGTAACACACGTAATTTTAATAAAACGTAAAAAATCTTAACGTTACACTAAAAAATCGAATCCCGTAATTATATGCTCCGCTTTAAACTCTCGTAAATCACGCTTTTCGCGTTTAAACTTAAAAAAAAGTTAAATTATAATCTTTTAAAAAATATCTTTAATTTTAAAAAGAATTAAAATAATTTTATATATTTTTTTTATTTTTATAATTAAAATAATTTTTTTTAAAATATTTAATTTTTATTTATATTAAAAAAATAAAAAAAGAATATTATAAAAATAAAAAAAAAATATAAAAAACGTATTCTTTACTTATCAAAATAAACGTAAAATCTTTAATTCTTAATATAAATATAATATATTATAAACTATTTAAAAAAAATATTAAAATAAAAAAACTAACTATTACGGTAATATTATTAAAACATTTATATTCTAAAGATTTCTTTATTTCTTTTCGATAAAAAGTTTACCGATTTAAACGGAAAGGTAATAAACGAAAAGCGAACGATTCTTATACGTTTTAATTAAAAGATAAAAGTTCCGTTACTCGGTACACCTTTAATAAAAGAAGAAATTATTAATACGTCGAAAAACCCTGTTTTATAAAAATAATACTATAATTTAATAATAAAAGACTACGACTTTTATATATTATATATATAATAAAACAACTTCCGTTATATATAAATATAATTAATATTAATTAAAACTAATTATTATATTATTTTAAACGTTTAAAAGTTAAAAATATAAAGGTTTTATAATTAAAAGATTTAAAAATTATTATTATTTGTAAAAATAAAAATAAAAAACATATTTAAATTAAAATATTAAAAAAATTAAAGTTAAAAAATAATTACAACTTTTAATTATATTTAATAAATATCTTTAAACGTAATAATCGAAATAAATTTTTTTTATTTGTATATAAAATATAAATAAATCAAATTATTTAAAGATTCTCCGAATAATATAAAACCTTTTAAAATAAAATATATTAATACTCTCTTTTTTTTTATATTAAAACTATTTTTATTTAAAGCTTAATAAATAACTTTATATTATTAAAAAAAAATACTTTTTTTAAACTTCTCGTTTTCTACACTTTTAATACTAACGTCGGTATACACGACATAATTAATTATCTAATAATATAAAATTAATTAATTATCTACTATACAATACCTTTTATCTCGATTTACTTTACTTTTTATTTACCGTTATTATTCGACTTCTTATTAATTTATACAGATATTATCGTTATAAACCTTTAATCATTTATATTTTACTATCTTTTCTTTTTAAAACGTTACGATCGTATTAACGATTATTTTTATTTTTATAATATATTTAAAAAGTGTTTAACGACGTATTT
This sequence comes from Sporothrix curviconia, assembly GCA_016097085.2. Lineage (NCBI taxonomy): Eukaryota > Fungi > Ascomycota > Sordariomycetes > Ophiostomatales > Ophiostomataceae > Sporothrix > Sporothrix curviconia. The sequence goes on from JADMNF010000033.1 coordinate 223,383, forward strand.
ATTTAATTTACCGGTTAAAGTTATTATTATCACCGATATTATTAAACGAGTAAACGAAGTAAACGCTCGATATATAAAAATTAAATATAAACTTTAAAATAATTCGTTTACACTTACTCGCGGTATTAAACGACCTTACAAGATTCCGGTGAAAATGGTTACTATAAGTGTCGCCGATAAACGTATTTAAATTATATACGGTATATATATAACTAACTCGGAGATTCTTATTCTTCTCGAACGATCAGGTCTTTTTAAAGTTTAGTTTCCTCTCCGCCGTTACGGTAGTGTTTAATAATTTAAAAAAGGATTTATAATATACGAAAACGAGTTCGATAAAAACGTATAAAGTCTCGTTTTTACGGCCGTCGTAATATATATTATAAAATACTTTTATTTTAATTATTAATTAATATTAACTGTATTTTATAAAATTTCCTTAATATCGTTCTACTTTTTACAATAAAACTTTAAACTTTATAATATCAAATAATATATAACGGCGGAGTCTTTATTATTTTTAACCGTGCCTTAACTTATTCGAATCTCATTCGTTTTAAATAAATAAATTTCCTCGATCTTTCTTTTATAAAAATATCGTTTAACCTCGTTTACATACTATTCTCGGCCGTTTAAATTTCTTTATTCCGGAGTACGTTAAAATCAAAAATAATAATTTTATTATTAATTAAATCTTAAAATAATAATACTTAATTATATTTTTAAATATAAAAAATATTACGATAAAAATAAATCTCGGAGAATCATCTACCTTTTTACAAAAATATATCCGATAACGGCGTACCATATACTATTATAATATTATTTTATTATTTATAAACTATATTTAATATTAATAATTTTACATTATATAGTTTTCTTATTAAAACTCTCGTAAACTTATTTTTATTTTAAAATACAGGTAAGTTTTTTCGAGAATTTACGAAAATAAACTTATATTCGAACGCGAACGCTTTATTTTTATTAAAATTTATATTTATTTTTTAAAAGCCGTAAAACTAATTCTTTATTTTTAAACCCGCTTTTCCTACTTTTTTTTATTCTTCTTCCTTTTACCGGTATACTACGTTTAAATATATTTTTATTCTCTTTTATCGATATATTTATTCGTTATTTATTAAAATTAAAATTAAAAAAAAAGTATATATAATAAATAATATATATATAAAGGTTAATATATATATAAAATTTTATTTAAATAATTAAATAATAAATTATTATAATAAAATTAAAAAGTTATTTATTAATAAGATTATAAAGTTAAAAGTTAAAAGAATAAATATAAAACAAAAAACGGCGATAAAAAGTATTTTTAATTAAAAAACCGTTTACGACGAAGAAAAAAAAAAATAAAAATATTTTTATTATATTATATAATAATATTTTTATTTCCGTTTTCTTTTTTTTTTACGTTTTTACACGTTTTACTTCGTTATAAACTAACTTATTTAAACACGTATTAACCTAAAATTCTTTTACAATTAAATAAAAATATAATATATACTACGGTATATTATAACCGGGGCACACCTCGCTCGATAAAAACCAACTAAATATTAATAAGTCGTTTAAAAGGATCTTATGATTAAAGAACGGGTAACGAATAAAAAAAAGTAAATAAAATTAACCGCCGATATAATTATAATTAAAATTTATAAAATATTTTTTAATATTAAAGTCGCCGTAAACCTCGTTCGGTTTACTTAACTAATATTTACGTTCACTTTTATATTCGTAACTTTACTACTTTATTTTTAACGAACTTTTTAAACTTTATTACCGTAAGCTTTAATATTAAATTAAAACCGGTTAAGATTAAAAAAATAATAAAGACGAAAGATCCCTCGCGAGTATTAAATTAAAATAAAAAAGATTATACCCTTTATATAATTATTCTTTATTAACTTTTTATAATATCGTATAATAAACTTTTCGATCGGAAATCCGTTATTTAAGGTTAATTTAATATAAACGTTATATTAAACGTTATAAACCGTATAACGCCGCTATCTCACTTTACGAAAAACCTTTTTATATAAATCCGGACCGATTATATCGGCCTACACGTTTACTTTTTCCAAAGGTAAACCGTAAACTATTCTATTATTTATTTAATTATTTTAATTTTAATAAAAATAAATAAATAAACTTTTTTCTTTTAAGTTTATAAATACCCTGTTTAATCCCGTAATTAATTTTTAATATTTCTTTACCTTTTAACTTTAAAAAGTATTTTATAACACGATAATTATATTTTTATAGTTTAAAGTAATTATATATTAAATTATAACTAATTTAACCGACGATATTAACCGGAAACCTTATAATAAGTTTTCGATTTTCCGGTTATAAAGTGTTTTATAAATCGGATACGATACTTTACACGTCTATTTAATTATATACTATTAAATATCGGAAATAACCTTTATAAAGTTAAAATTAAAACCGGTATTTATACGGGACGGCGCGGCGTGTAACGCGGTGTATAATTAAAACGTATAATATTAATAAATAATAAACCGGGTTAAACGAAGTTAAGATTAGTTTATATCGTTCGACTTAATTTAATTATCTTAATTATAAGTCTTTTTTCTTTATTTTTATTATTTTATTTATAATTATCTTTATTTTATTTATCGTTAATACTTCTTTAATTAATATATTCGATTTTATTTTAATTTTCTCCACCGTTTTTTATTAACTTACACTTCGTTAAACTAAAATATATATTATACCGTAATTATATATAAAGGTTTAAAAATAATTCGGGAAAATAAGATACGAATTTAATAAAAGTATAAAAAATTTTAATATAATAAATATACCGTTATAAAAAAGGGATATTAAAGATTTAAACGGTTATTTATATAAAAGTTAAATAATATAACGTTAAAAATAAAATAATATTAAATTAAGAAACGTATAATAATCCGAAAACCTCGTAATATATTTATACTGTTTTATTTTAACTTTAATTAACGAACATATTCTTTTATATTACTTATATATTACTCTTATTTTTATACTTTTTATTCTTTATACTTTTATATAAATTACGACGGTATAATTATAATATTATAAAATTATTTTTTAAAATAAATATGTATTAAATATACATTATATCTTATATAAACCCGTAAAACGTTTATTAATAAAAAATAATAAATACGAATTTAAAAAGTATAATTAATAAAAATCCCGTTATATATATATAATCGTAATTAAAGAATCAAATATATTATAAAAGTTTACTTTTACTGGGCTTACTTACGAAGTTTAAACCACTTTAACGATACTTACTATTTTCGTTAAAACGAAATTACGAATAAAAAGTCGTTAAAAACTTTATTTACAACGAAATATATAAAGCTTAATATTCTTATTAAACCTACTTATATTTAAAATCGTAATCATATACCGTATTATTACTTACTTTATAAAATATTTTTAATTTTATTATAATAATCACTTAAACCTCGTTTAAAAAACACTTTTTAACACTCCCTTTTTATTATAAAACAATAATTAAAACGTATCCTTTTACCCGTAAATCCTTTTCACCTTTAAAAAACTTATCTTTTATAACTATTTATCTCTTTAAAATTATCGCCGAGCTTATTAAACATTTATCTTTCCCGTTATATAATCTATTTTTATTATATTATAAGTAACACGTTTTACTTACGTTAACTTATATTTTTTTTTATAAAAACACTTATATACCGCGAAGAACGTCTTTTACACGATACCGAGAAAAAAATTTAATTTTCTTAAAATATAAATTATAGTTTTAAATAATAAAATACTTACCCCCTCTTTTATTAAATAATAAAACGACGACATTAATATACTAAATGTCGTTTTAAATACTAATATTAACAGTTAATTTATCTTTCTACCGTATTTAATTATTATTTATATAACTAATTATAATTAAACGGCTCTTCTTACCCTTTAACGGGTACCGTAAAAACTTAATATTATCGCCCGTTTTATAATATCCGGTATAAAATCTACTTATCTTTATCTTTAATTACCGTTATTAAAAAAGACAACTCTTAAAAGACGCTCGATTTATAATCGGTTTAATAAAAACGAAGAAAAGTTATAAATTTAAATCCGTTTATAATTAATATTTAAAGTATTTTAATCCGTAATAATTTTTAAATAACTTACATAATATTTATAATTTTTTTATAACGTTAACTACTTTTTAACGAACGGTTATTAAAACTTATAAAAACTATTATTATAAATATATATATTTAAACCTAGTATAATATAAAAAGGTATAAAAAAGAGAATAATATAAAAGTATATTTTAATATATAATAAAAAAATAATATAATTTAAAGACGGAAAAAGGAGAAAAAAATAAAAAAAAATAAAAAAAAATAAAAAAAAAGAAAAGGAAAAGAAGTAAGATATATATAAATTAATTATAACGTTTAATCGAAAGTCTCTCGTTATAAATAATAACGGCGACAAGTAATAAACCTTTTTATAACCCGCCCGTTTTAATATAAAAAAAAAGAAAAAAAAGAGAAAATAAAACGAAAAAAAAAATAAAAAACGTAAAATAATACGGGCTATTAATCTTATTATTTAAATACGATTATAAGAATTAACCGATACCGTCGATTAAAATAATTTTAAATTATCTTTTAATTATTTAACCGTCTTCGATATTATACGAGTTCTTTAACCCCCCCCCCCCAAAATATAACAAAAGTCGAGTACTATTCGTAATCTCTTTTACGATATTAAATATATATAAAAATTACGTACTAGGGTCGATAAATTAAAAAACTCCGATAACTATATAAATATATACTCTCCACTATTCCGTTTAAAAAACGTGGTCTAAACGAAACGTGCTCTTAAAGGCCACGATATTATAACGAATAAAAAGATATCGCGTTAAAATTATTTTATAATAATATATATATTTTTAAGTAACGGTATTAATATAATTAGTTTTAATTAAAGTATAAAAAATAAAATTAAAAATAAAAATAAATTAATTATATTAAAACGAGAAAATAAGAGTATACAGAAACTTAAACGTAGAAACTTAAATGAAAAAAAATAATATTTTAATTTAAAAAAATATTTTTTTAAATAAAATTAAATCTTAAATATAAAATTTATATTTAAACTTTTTTAAATAACGTTTAATTTTAAAAAAATATTTTATTAATCACTTCTTAATATAAACTTCTTTAAATATAATTTATAATAATATTTTCGTACATCTCGATAAGTATTTCTCTTAACCAGTCGTTTATAACTACTTCTTTTATTATAATTACTCCGGAATCACTTATTTTATACTTCCGCTCAGATAATCTTTTTTTCTTAAAACTTAAAACTCCGTAATTATTTAATAAATAATAAAAAGTAAGTGATCTATGATTTAACAAGTATCTACGTCGATCCTTCGACATATAAAGATTCATTTCTCTACCCTCGGTTTTTTCCCTCGTATTAATAAACGTTTTTTATAATCTTATTACAATAATTATTTCTTTAATATTTTTTATAAAATAATAAGCTTTTATTATTAATTTTTACGATATATTAAAAAAAAACTTTTAATTAAAAACGTTATATCGAGCTTCAAGGAAAAGCAAGTTATATTTCGAATTCTTCGAGTTATAAAATTTATTATAAATTATCGGCTTTATAACCTTATTCGGTTATTTCGGAGAATATTAAGTCTTAAAGTTTTAAAAACCTTTAAGTGGGAGTTTATTTAATATAATATCGAAGTAAGTTACGTTTTATATTTTTCTTAATAATAAATCTTTATTTATAATTAATAATATTAATATTATCTTTCGTTTATTTAAGCCTTGTTTTTTTTAAAATATTAATAAATTAATATCCGATACGGTTAATCCGTATAATCTTTATTATTTATTAAATATATTAGTTAACCGAGAGTTTATATATTAAAACTTATTTTTTAATTAAAAGTTTTTTTTAACGTTAATATAATATAATTAACTTATATTTTACGTCGATTTCTTTACTTTAAAAATATAAAAACCCGCTTATTTAATAATACACTCTCCGTTAAAGAAAACCTACACTTTTTAAACTTCTTCTTTTATTCAAATCTCGAACGCCCCCCTCACTTTATTTTAAATCCCCCGTTATAAAACTTATAATTAATAATATAAATAATATTATAAAGTAAGATCTCGAAAACGTTAATTATATTTTTAAAAAAAATATATAAAATATTCCCGGCCGATTTAATTAATACGATCCCGTATAAATATATATAATTTACTCGCGATAATTTATAAATATTAAACTACTTTTTTTACTTTATATATTTTTAATTAAAAAAACAAATATTATTTTAATAATTACTTCGAGTCACTTATATTAATATTATTTTACGAGTTAAAAACTTTCTTTTATTATAATATAAATATTCGTAACTAACTTTAATTAAATTAAGGTCGAAACTTCCACTTTATTATTACGAATAAATTAAAAATAACGAAAACCGAGTTTTTAATCAAAATATATTTATTTATTATAATTTATATTGAAATTATTATTTAAAAAAAAAGAGCGAACGATATAAAACTTTTTTATAAAAAAAAATAAACTAATATAAAAAATCGTAGCTTTGATTTTTTAAATTTATATTCGTAAATTAATAATTAAACGTTAATTAATTTTTTTAATCGATAAAAAAAAGATTTTAAACTTAATCGATAAAATAATAAAAAAATATTAATTATAAAGTTTAAAAATAAAAAATATTATAAAATATATATATTAATTTTTTATTTCTTTATTTACTATTAATTTAATTAATATATTATATAATAAAAAATAACTAAATATTAAATATAACGTAAAAATAAAAAAAATATAACCGAACTAAAAAAACTTTTATTAAATACTTATTAAAACTCTCGTCTTTAACTCCTCGAATGTCATAACCAATAACACGGACTCGTTTTAATACGGCTCTAAACACTTTTCATTTAACGTTTAAACCTTCCGTAACCAACTCTATTATCTTTTTAACCTTTATCTATAAAAAAAAACCCGGAGTTATTAAAAACGTTATAAAAACATTTAAAAAAAACTTTTTACGTCGCCGGCGGAGGAAGGAGTAAAAACTAATTTCTTAATATCAACGTTAAAGTATTAAATAATAATTAAAAACGAGAACCTAAGTTAAAAACCGGCTAAAATAAATTTTTAACCGTAAAATAATTTAACGTATTCGTTTATTTAAAAAGTGTTTTAAAATAATTATACCTCGAATTAATCGCCGTTTTAATTTACTCGGTCTATTAATAAATTAATATAAAAAATAAAACTTTTTATAAACTTTATATTTTAAAAATATAACTTATTTATCACGTTATTATAACATTTCACTTTAACTATGGTATTTTAAACCTTAAAAAAATTAACGAGATTCTCCCGGACGATCCGATAAAACATAATATTATGTTTAAATATATTATCGTAGTCTAAATATAAACTCGTTATAACTTTTATATTACACCGCTTAAAAAAAACTTTATTTACATAACGTAAAAATATCGTATATACGGTTATATATTATTATATACTCGATCCGGTCACCGAGTAACCGGATATTAATATCATAGTCGAAAAGTTATTTAAATTAACAGGTATTATTCTTTATAATATTAAAATTAAACCGTTAAAAAAAAACAAATTAAAAAAAGATAAGATTATATTTTATTAACTTTAAAGATTAATATTATATAAAGTAAAAAAAAATAAACGTAACGAAACGCGTTAATAAACTAATTATTTTAAATGTTTATAATCGATTATATTATATATTAATTAAAATTATTTAAAGTTTTAATCGATTATATTATATATTATAATTAATTAAACGTTTTATAGAATTTTTTTTTATAATATGTATTTTAAATAAGATCTTTCGTTTAAGTTATTTAACTTATTTAAAACGATAATTCGATTATTATATTTAAAGTTAATAACTTTTTTTTTAAAAAATTAATTAAAAAGTAATATTATATTTATAATTTAATATATAATTACTTTAAACGTAAAAATACGATTATCGTATTATAAAACTATTTTTTAAAATTAAAAATAAAAGTATATAAATTATAATTATATAAAACTAATTAATAAAAAAACTTTTAATAAATAAAAGTCGGCGCGTGTTCGTTAATACGCGCGTATAATATAAATAAAAAAACTCGTTATAAAAGTCTTTTTTAAAAACGGATTAATTAAATAAACGGTTTAACTTTCGTTTTAACTTTAATCACTTTAATAAAGAACTATTTCTTTTAAAATAATATTTTTTATAATAATTTCCGTTTATTTTCTTCTTTTTTTTTTTAACACTTAATTTTTTAATTAAAATATAAAATCGACTTACTGTTATAATAATGTCTTATATATATATATAATTAATATTAACCTTGTTTATTCGAGACTATAACTATTATACCCTCTTTAATAATATTATAATTATAAATATATCGTAATAATACATCTTCGAGGCAACTTAGTTCACGGTTTAAAACGCCGCCTTTAATAATAACTCACGTATTCGGGCATTAAAAGTATATTATTATTTTAAAAGACTATATAAACGATATAATAGTCTCCGTCCGGAAAGAAATCTAATATACGTTTTATAAAGTTAAACGAAATCGGTTATAATAGCCCGCGTGTTATTATCACCCGCGTTAAGATCAATGTTTATAAGGTCCGGCCGAGGTAGTATATAAACGAGAATAACGGTATATAGTGACGTAACGAGTACGATAAAACATCCGTTAAGCTTATAAATACCGATAACAGTATATACATCGAAGTTAACAATATTAATGTCATTTATCTTTATAACAACCACGTTATTATTATTATAATATAAGCCGAACTATTTTATTAAAACGTTTTACGATATATTATAATTTATACTTATCGAGACGTAATAAATAACTATCTAAAAGAGTTAGGTTAAAAAGCTAAAGTAACGAGTTATCGTTAATTATAATAAAAAAATAATAATAAAATAAAATAA
>JADMNF010000034.1:0-232016 GCA_016097085.2 Sporothrix curviconia
CCAGCCGCGTCATGTGCCATTCATGGCAGCATCCTCGCCCTCGGCCTTGCCTTCGCCAGCAGCAGCAGCAGCAGCAGCAGCAGCCAGGCAGCCAGCCAGCCTCGTCATCCTCGTTGTCCTCGGCCTCGTCGGCGCCGTTACTCCTCCTCGTCTGCGGCCAGGTCGGCCTCGGGCTGCTCGGGCGGGAACTCGGCCGGTTGCTGATGCGTCCGAGTCCCACTTGATGGCGAACCGTGTCACGCGCGGCTTCTCGGCCAGCACATTGCGGCGGATGTGGTCGACCTGCGGCTTAGCCGGCGGGTCGGCGTTGAGCTCGTCCGAGTCGTATTCGTTGTTGACGTAGTAGCCGACGCGCAACAAACTCGCGGCCGTCGTAGGCGCACGTCAGTAGGATGACGGTCACGCCTAGGATCTCGGTATCAGGGATGCGCTTGACGTCCGGCGCGTCGGCCTCAAAGATGAACTTGGTTTGACGCCGACGGAATGGGGCCGACAAGCAGCGTGTCGAGCTCCTGGTCGTACTGGTCGCTGGTGGCCGAGCCGACGTACGTCAGCTTCCACTCGAGGTCTGTCGGGGGTGGGGGGCGGGGTGTCAGCACAAGAAAAGCACAAGAAAAAAAAGCGCTGCTGCTAGCCGTCGGCACGTGAAGCCAAAGCAGGTGAATAGATGAATATGTGGACCGGCACGGCTTACCCTTCTCCAGCTGCTCGAGGCACTCAAAGGTAATCTCGAACTCGTACTTGTCCGTGAACCGGCCGGCGCTGTTGATGACGTTGACGTCGAGGAGCGACACGATTGACATCTTGGGCGGTTGCGAGGATGGCCGGGCTGATTGAGTAGAGGGAGGTTGGATGTGTAAAAGGGCGAGAGGTGCCGTGTTCTTGTCAGAACGAAGCTCGATGTCGTTGTGAAGCGAGAATTCGTGGCGGGGAATTTGCTAGATAACGTTCGTGGGGAGAGAGAGAGAGACAGAGACAGAAAAGAAAGAAAAAAAGAGAGTTTCACAAGACGGACAGGGAAGGCGGCGCGTCTGTTGTTTATGTTGTTGTGCTGTTTGCTCGTTCAGCTGCCGTTGGTGTTGTATTGGTCGTCGTTGAGCGCGGCGTCGCTGGCTTTGGCGACGAGCAAAGCGGCGGTCAAAAACGCGTCGGTCGCGGCTAGCTAGGCCTCCGGCCAGGGCCCCCCCTCCCCCAAAAACCCAAATCTCGAAAAGCGCGTTGAGTGGTTGCGCAAGTGGCGGCTGGAGGACGCGCCATGGCCCTGATTGACCAGGGGCGCGAATTAGGTAAGCAGGAGATCTGGACCTTTCCTCCTTTCCGTGGCTGGGAAAAGCTGAAGGCTGGTCTCGATACGTCACAGAAGCGCGCTAGTCTTCATATGGACTAGTGAACAGCGCTCAGCACAGCTTTTCCACAGTGCTCCTACTGTGGCCAACAGCAAGCAAAACCTGCCTGCTTTGAGCACGCGCATCCTCAAAGAACGAAACCGTCGACATCCAAGGGAGGACCCAGTCCGGGCCACGCACGGACGACCACAGCGCGACTGCAGTACGGCACACCGGCGACAGCATATCTAGAGCGACGATTCCCCTCTCTGCGCTTCTGCTTCTCCCCTCGCAGTGCTGGAGTTGCAGCTTCTTTCTCATTGGCCAGCTTCCTCCAGCTTCGAACCATCGGGACTCTGGCCATCGACCTCGTCACGACCAGATCGCCGCACAGGTGTCGCGGTATTTGTTGCCCTGCATCGACTGTTGAAGCCCGTGAATACTTTTTCGCTTGTGCGGTCGCTCTATTGACGGCCCTTGGCCCGTCCGCGCGCGCCCTCTCGGCTGAGAGCGTCCCCCAGCTTTTGAGCTCACGAGTAAGCTCACGAGACAGCCCGACTTCCTCCATTTCTGCGGGCGCAGCAGTCTTTTGGGAAACCAATAGTGTAAATGTGGCATGCTACAAGGGCATTGGTGAATCCTAATCCATACATACTGGAGTTTGGCGTCGTGCATTGCTATCCCTCTGCTGTCCGGCGGCTAACAATCTCTTGCAGACAGCGCGAAAGGAGCATCCTGCCCACAGTTGATTGATCCGACACTGTCCACGCGAAGCCCCCCTCCTTATCCTTGGTGACCGTGGCTATGGCTTCGAACCGACGCCGATGTTGCGGAGGATGGGACGAGACTGGTGATGGAATGGCCGTGGAGGAACAAGAGGCGCCTTCTGATTTGATGCAACTTAGCGAGACCGAAAAAACAGCTAAAGATCTGATGTCCTGAATGCTGCTGGTGACGCTCTTTCTTCTTCACTGTTGATGTTTGGCACCGGCGCGGCGATGCTGCCGAGTATGACCCGGGGGCGGCAATTGTTCCCGACAGGAGAGGAGGACGAAGAAGAAGAAGAAGAAGAAGAAGGAGAAGAAGAAGGAGAAGGGGAGGACGAGAACGATGGAGAAGAGGCTGGCGAGGATGTCGGTGGAGAAGACGAGGAGCCACAGGGCGACGAGAAACCCCAGACAGCCGACTTCAGTGAAGCACCAAGGCATGTCCATCCCCTCCAGCGCCGGCTCAGGCACTGGCCAAGAAGCCCAAGGCCGTTGGGGGCTTTCTGGTGTGCGACTCGGACTCGGAAGACGATGGCACACCGGCGGATGCAAACGACGATGGCGAAGACTACGACCCTGCACAGTTGACAACAGACAACTACGACCGCGCAGTTCTGCTACGAACAACGATGCCTCTGCACGGCGGTCACCGCTCACTCAGACGACACCTACGAACCCTCCAGGAACCCCCGACAGCTCACAATGGCCCATCACACAATGTCCCGGTCGTGCCGGTACTCAGCAGGCTCCTGCTCCTACTCCTCTTGCGGGCTTCCCCTTGCTGGCCCGACCAATATTGCCGCTCTGGAGACGCGCATAGCCGGGGATCCACGCGGCTCAGTCGACTCCTGGCTTGCGTTAATCAACGACCACCGCCAGAATAACCGCTTTGACGACGCTCGCTCCGTGTTTAACCGGTTCCTGGAGCTGTTCCCTCAGGCAGTACGTTTTCCTGCCCTGATTTACCGCTTCCGTCCTCTGTTGCTAGTTTAGCTAACGATGCATGCATTCATTTAGGCCGAGATTTGGGTTGACTACATCGAGAATGGAGCTTCAGCTCGAAAATTTTGCGGCTGCAGAAGGCCTCTTTGGCAAGTCGCTCAACAAAGTCGTGAACGTGCCCCTCTGGCTGGTGTACCTCGACTACGTCCGGCGGCGCAACAATCTCAACGACGCAGGATCCGAGGCGCGGACAGTGGTCAGCCGTGCATACGAGTTTGTGCTTGACAACATTGGCGTCGACCGGGAGTCGGGCCGCATCTGGCAGGACTACGTGCAGTTTCATCCGCTCAGGCCCTGGCACTATCGGTGGCAGCGGCTGGCAGGACCAGCTTCGCAAGGCTTTCCGGCGAGCAAGCGAGCGTGCCCATCTCCAACGTCAACCAGCTGTGGAAAGAGTACGACCAGTTCGAGATGGGCCTCAACAAGATCACTGGCCGCAAGTTCCTTGCCGAACGGTCCCGGCCTACATGTCCGCCAAGAGTGCCAACACAGCCTTGGACAACCTCACAAGGGGATTGAGCCGCACAGCATCCCGCGTCTGCCACCGGTTTGCTGGCTTCGGAGGGCCACCAAGAGTACATGACCAGGTCGACCTCTGCAGAAAATGGATTGCGTGGGAAAAGTCCGACCCGCTCGACCTGCAGGTGGACGAGCCGGAAGTGCTCAAGGCACGCATCCTTTATTGTTATAAGCAGGCGTTGATGCCACTCCGCTTCTGGCCCGAGCTTTGGGTGGAGGCAGCCGAGTGGTGCTTTGACAACGACGTCAAGGAAAACAACAACGAAAAGGCCTGGACTTTCTCTTGGCCGGTATTGAAGCCAACCCGGAGAGCATCCTACTCGCGCTCAAGCATGCCGACCGCATTGAGGCCACGTTATCCCGTGGAAGAAAGGCGACGACGCCAAGGTGGCCGCGGCGCGGCTGTTCGCAAGCCGTACGACAAGGTGATCCAGACGCTCCGCGACCTGCACAAGTCGCTGCAGGATCGTGAAAAGGCCGAGGTGGCCCGCCTCGAAGAGTCTCTGCTTCGACCTCCAAGCCTCACCAAACGAACAACAACAGCAATGCCGGCGCCGACTACGACGACGACGACGACGACGACGATGACGATGACGACAGATACAACGGCAATACCCAAAAGTCATCCGAGAACAGCGAAAAAGACCAAAAGATTGCGCTGATCAAGCAAGGCTTCGCGGCACAGATGGATTTGGTGTCTAAATGCTTGACACACGTCTGGATTGCCCTGGCCCGTGCCATGCGTCGCATCCAGGGCAAGGGCAGCCCGCAAGGTCCTCTTGGCGGCTTGCGACAGGTGTTTGCCGAGGCTCGCAAGGGCGGCCGTCTCAAGAGTGACATTTACGTTGCTGTCGCCAAGATGGAGTGGAAGTGCTACAATGACAAGGCGGGCGGCAAGATCCTGGAACGTGGGTCCAAGCTGTTCCCCGAGGACCCGTACTTTATGATTGAGTACATCAAGTACCTGACGGCCCACGGCGACAACACGAGTGAGTTTTTTGAGGATGAATTGGTTGAGAGGGAGGAGAGGGAGGGAGAGGGAATGGGAGGCCTGTTGCGGCAAGTCAACATTACTAACATTTTACAGACTCTCGTGTCGTGTTTGAGACCTGCGTCAACAAGCTGGCACAGAAACCCGAGACCGTGCACAAGGCCAAGCCTCTGCTGGCGTATATGCACAAGCGTGAGGCTGAATACGGCGATCTCACCCGGGTGACGGAACTGGAGAAGCGCATGGCTGAGCTGTACCCAATGACCCGAAACTGGCCCTCTTTAGCAAGCGCTTCTCAACCGAAAAGTTCGACCCGTCGGCGCACGGATTATCATCTCGCCCGCGGCACAGCTCCGTCCCCGCCTGATCCTCCCGTCGATTGAGAAGCAGCCGTTGTCAGCACGAAACAGCCCCATGCCTGGCCACCTGCGCGGAGCCAGTCCGCGGATGCAGTTCCTGAACGCCCCGGAGGCGGCGGCGGCGGCGGCACGAACTCGCCCAAGCGGCCCTACGCAGACGACTACGACGACGTCGGTGGCAGCCTCAACAACCCACCACGCAAGATTCTCCGGGCCGCCGAGCAGCGGAGTTCCAACGTGGTGAGTCGCCGCTCAAGGGCGCGGCAGGCCGTCGCCTCGACCAGCAGCGCCGCCTGGGCGGTGGTGGTGCTGGCTATGGCGGCTATGGCGGTCACGCTGGGCGGACCGCCGCTACCCTGCCGACCATGGTGACGTTTTTGCTCGGCCAGATCCCGCCTGCGCACCAGTACAACGGCGTTCGCTACTCGGCGCCCGCTCTTGTACACCTGCTGCGGGAGACGGAGATCGACCCGAACGTGGCCTACGAAGCATCGCGGCGAGGCGTTGGAGGTGGCAGCGGTGCAACGATCGTATAGCGGTGGCCGCGGCCACCACACCCGACAGGTGTCGAACACGGACTACCACGGCAATAGGAACTCGCCGGGTCCCAGTGGCGGCGCGCGTGCTGCGTCGGGCGGCTACCAGCCATCTTCATTGCGGCCAGACTCGCAGGATTTGTATGAGCCGCCACCACCGCAGGGTGGCGCGTACGACTGGCAGCAGCAGCAGCAGGGCGGGTACCGGTATTGAGGGAGGGCATTGTTGCATTGGCCTGGTCAAGGCAGTATTACGGAAAGGACTGGACAGGGAAAACAATAAAGCGAGGACTGTTTTTATTAGGTCTTTTTTTGAAATACAGACAACTGCAAGGTGCAGTATTATTGATTGGACTTGATAAAAGGGATAGACAGCAATACAGGTTGGGACAGACAGGAGCATCAAAGTAAGTATGGGCGAATTTGAGAACAAGCATCAGGCAAAGTGAAATAGAAATGGAACGATATCGAGGACAGAAACAAGAAGAAAGTATAAAAAAAATCACACCTAGTGCCCAGCATCGAAAGACGTCTTCTTATTTTATTAATTCTATTAAATCTAATCATATTAAATCAGTCAACAATATTGCGTCTTTTTATCGAGGCAGTTAATGATCTGTTAATTTTTATTGTTTATTTAAATGCCCTCTATCGTAACATCTCTTCTGACTATTCAACAGCTTTCAAACTGCCGGTACTATCTGTGATTAAGCACAAGAAGCCGCAGCGTGAAACAGAGTAAAGGCCTGCCCCCCTTCACTATTGACGGATATATAATTCAAGTGCACACGTCTCGTGACCACACCAGGGAAGGAGCGCCCGACCCAGAGAAGCCCAGATGCTTGTGGCACCTCGGAAAAACTTCAGCTGCTTGTCGTCCCTTCCCTCCCAGTGTGCCCTCGCCTGTCAATGCCCTTTTCCCGGACTGATAATCAGTGAAGGACACCGAAAATACAATAGTCGGCCTCCAAGCCCCAACAATAGGAAGGGACGATGCTGAATATAGGATAGCAACACAGGTATATACGGCTTTTTTTTCTTTTCTTTTTTCAGAAGGAGAAAATAAAGTGGGATGTACTTGACAATCTACGGAAAGTGCAATGGTGAGTCTAAAGTGGTCCCGTTTGCTCGTTGGAAAGAGCGACGCAAAGATGCGGACAATGTGAAGCAGGGGGAGGGAACTATAGCCCATCTGACTTGCCCTAATTACCATTCAATGACGAAAAAAATGCATTCATAATGGACAAAAAGGGCATCGGCCGTCTGCATAGGAGCAGTATGTTTCAGAACGCGCTACGGCTCTTTCCCTGTGCGAGAGAACGAGCCCGAACGTAGTCGGTCGCTCTTTCCTCTTTCCTTCGTTGCGGTTGCCCTGGCGTGGCGACATAACAACACAAAATATTTGCTCGACGCGTCCTCTTACTCCCCCCTTGACGTGCCTTTGACCTTTTGCTCGGCCTCTTCTCTTCTTCCTCTCTCTGCTCCCCTCCCTCTGTGTCTTCTCTTTCTTGTCACCAGGGGCATCGTTGGCCACAGGCTCGCCACTTTGTTTCGTGTCTGCATTCAACTTGTCGTCATTCGGGCCATATTATCCTCCTTTGTGGTCCCATATCCTCCTCATTTGCCTCTGTCTTGTCTTTCAGTTCTGTCCCGTCATTTGCTGCACTTGTCTGTTTGTTTGCTGCTTGCAGTGTCTCTTTCGTTTGATTCTGTTTTCTGCCCGCCAGAGCCTGCCGCCAGGCTCCTCCTGCTTCTTCTTTCCGCCGTGGGTCAGATTTCTCTTAATATCCGACTGACAAAGGCATCACGCCCGCTTCGTTACGAGATCTTCTGGTCTTCTTGACACGTTTTGCTACAGTCGGCTCCCTCAAAAACAGCCCGACACGAGCTTTTCTGCCTGGTAAGTCGATTTGCTGTTATCCTATATATACAGCCATTCCCAGAGTTGCTACCTCTTCATCGCCACATCACCGCTCCAACGCTGAGAACGCTCTCACCTCGTCATCTCTTCTTTGTTTACCGCTTGCCAGACATCTCCATCAGGCCATCATCAAGGTCTTTGTTTTCACATGTGATCCACTTCGTTTGCATTTCTTTGTCACGCTGCCTCTCCCGCTCCTTCCTCTTCAAGCCCGCCACCAGGCTTCTCCCAGGAGTATAAATATCTCTCTTCTCCTCCTATTTTCAACTTTCCTCTCTCTCTCTCTCTCTCTCTCTTCTTTTCACACTGCAAGCACTCTCTCTCCTGTGCCGCCGTCCCTCCTACCTAGAGCACTCTCCTCAGCCTGTCTTTTCCTTCTGTCTGATTTTTCTCTTACTTCAACATCATCTGTGTTTTTACCTTTCTCTTCAATATTTGCTTTTCACTTTTCCTAAATCGACCAGTTCAGAAGTCAGCTTCATTCAACTGCGGCTGTTACCGTGAGTCAAGCTTACCAACAGCACACCTATCCCCACACAATTCGTCTTCATTTGTCCATCTATAAAATATAGTGGCAGTTTGCGTTGTTGGCACATGAATCATGTTATAAACATCACAGGATTCTGACACAAAGACTGACTGTCGAAATAGATCTCAACCATTGTCCCAGGACATTAAATCATGGCCGGTCGACCTCCTCAGGGCGACCGCCTCCGCACCAGCGGAGAATGTCTCAAAGCTCTCAGGGTGGCCCTCCCCTGGTATACCTCTGCACCAGCGGACAGGTTCTCAGTCGTCTCAGCAGGGTCGCCCTGCCGCACTTGGCGACGGTCCGTCTAGCCCTCGTGGGCCACCGAAGCCGACAGGCTCGGAGCAGAAAAACCTTTTCCTCCTGGAATGGGCTATGACCCTGCTCGTAACAAGATTGAGGAGGCCAAGCGCCAGGAGAAGGAGATGCCAACCGGCTGGATTTGCCCCGGAGGCATACGTCTTTGTAAGTCCACAACTATCACCTGCATTATCCCAGTGGGTCTGATGATCACCTGTTTGCTCACTCTCCTCTCAACTCAACAGGACGGCAAGAAGCCCATTTTTGCGGCTCGCCCGTGCTACAATGACAAGGACAAGCCCGTCAACATCCGCGTCAACCAGTACCGTGTGGAGCAGGCAAATGCTGTCAAGGTGTACCAATATGCCGTAAGTCTTTTTCAGGGGCCTGGAGTACATGTTCGATCCGAAAGCTTCAATGTAACTGACAAGATTTAGGTCTCGCTGATTCCCGAGCCTCCAAAGTCCATTGTGTACAAGAAGTGCTGGCG
This sequence comes from Sporothrix curviconia, assembly GCA_016097085.2. Taxonomy (NCBI): domain Eukaryota; kingdom Fungi; phylum Ascomycota; class Sordariomycetes; order Ophiostomatales; family Ophiostomataceae; genus Sporothrix; species Sporothrix curviconia. Next base: position 8,740 of record JADMNF010000034.1, read on the forward strand.
TCGATGGCCGTCCAAAAGGAGCTGGAGCGTTTCCCCAGATCTGGCTGTATGATGGGCGAAGCCTTGCGTGGTAAGATCACTGACGAAAATTGAATATTTCGCCTGTTTCATGACATTATCTGACACCATTTCCCTTCTAGGTCTATCTGCAACCATCAGGCGCCACTAAAGATCAGCGTCGATCTGGATGCCGAGCAGGGCAAGGCGAGCCGCCCTGGCCACCCAAACACTTTTACAGTGTTCATCCGACAGACCAGTACGATCTACCTGGACAGCCTCCTTTCTTACCTCCGTGGCAAGAGCGGCTGGGACACTCACATTCTCGAGTGCATGAACTTTTTCGATCATGCGCTCCGTCAGAAGCCGTCCCAGTCCATGACCGCCATCCGGCGCAACTTTTACCACCCGCAGGCTCCCAAGCGGGATCTGGATGGCACAATCTACGCCGCAAAGGGTATCTACGCGGCGTTCCGCCTATCGGAGTCGATTCGTTCTGGTGGCTCCGGCCTCAGTATTAACGTGGACGTTGCCAACACGACGTTTTGGAAAGACCAGACGCTCGACAAGCTGGTCATGAACCTTATCAATATCTCTAGCGACAAGTGGAACGCTCGCACTGGCCTGGAGGCTGCCCAGCTCCTCCGCCCAGTCCAGTGGCATTTGAACACCAAGGTCAACGAGCCAACGCAGTCGGATGCCTTCAAGGTGCTGCGTCGCCTGCACAAGCTACGGTTCAAGGTTTCCACCGCGGAAAGAACAACGATTCGAAAATCTACACGATTGCACGCTTCGCGTTTCACCCAAAGTACATGTTCGATGGCGCCACGTCGAAGAACTACACTTTTGTTGTCCGCAAGACTGGCGAGACCCGCACGGTTTACGACCACTACATGAAGCAGTACGATGTCCCGCTACAGTTCCCACTGTACCCTGTCATCGAGACCACGCGCGACGGCGCCTTCCCAATCGAGGTGTGCCATATTTTGCCGTGGCAGCGCTACAACTTCAAGTTGAACGGTCCGCAGACATCGGACATGATCAAGTTCGCCGTGACGCGCCCCGCGGAGCGCGCCAAGAGCATCATGGAAAACGTGGAATCGCCTCGGCTGGGCTCTGACGAGTACCTCAAGGAGTTTGGCATCCGAGTGAGCCAAGACATGACAAAGGTCCAGGCCCGTCTGCTGAAGCCTCCTCTGTGTCGTACAAGAACGGCAATGCCAACCCAGGCACCAGCGGCCGCTGGGACCTTCGCTCCAAGATTTTCTTGATCAACAACCAAGGGCCGTGAGCTCCGCTCTTGGGGTATCGCTGTGGCTGACAACTGTGTCGATTTGCCTGTGGTCCAGAACTTTGCTCGCGTCTTCATGAAGACGTACAAAGACCACGGCGGTCTTGTGGAGAAGCTTCCCCACTTGACGCGCTTCCCCCGCGGCAAAGATTTGGGCGACGCTTACTTTGAGGCCTACAACTCACGAAGAATGCCAATGGCGGCGAGGACCCGGTCATGATGTTCTGGGTGCTGCCCACCAAGAATTCGTTCGCCTATTACAGCCTGAAGAAGAGCGGCGAGTGCCGCTTCGGCATGGTGTCGCAGATGCTGAATGCGGCTCATGTGACAAAGGCGCAGCCGCAGTACTGTTCCAATGTCTCCATGAAGGTCAATGCTAAGCTGGGCGGTACGACCTGTCGTGTGCCTGCTGAGTCCGGTGGCCCCTCGGCCCCTGCCTTCTTTGCCCAGCCCACCATGATCATTGGTCTTGATGTCTCGCACGGCTCGACCAACATGAAGGGTGAGCGGACCCCTCGATGGCGGCCATGTCCATCTCCTGGGACAAAGATGCCGCCAAGTACTCGGCCTTTTGTCAAACAAATGGCTACCGCCAGGAGATTGTCAATCCCGCACGCATGACGAGCATGTTTGATGGAGCCCTCCGCAAGTGGTGCGAGACCTTGAACTGCAAGGTCCCCTCCATGTCTTTTACTTCCGTGACGGCCGTTAGCGAGGGCCAGTTTACCCAGGTCATGGACTTTGAAGGTCTCAGAGCTCAAGAAGATTTTCGAGCGGCGCTGCGGCCGAGTGCCCAAGTTCACGGTGATTGTGGCCACCAAGCGCCACCACATTCGCTTCTTCCCGGAGGCCAACGCAGGCGACCGCTAATGGCAACCCTCTCCCGGGCACGCTGGTCGAGAAGGAGGTAACGACCCCTTCCATTACGACTTCTACCTCTTGCTCGCACAGTGCATCCAAGGCACGGCTCGTCCCGTGCACTTATCACGTCATCCATGACGAGATTAAGATGCCGCCTCACCTGCTGCAGAAGATGATCTACCAGCAGTGCTACCAGTATGCACGCTCGACAACCCCCGTGTCTCTGCACCCTGCGGTGTACTATGCGCATCTGGCTGGTGGATCGCGCCCGTGCCCATGAGAACGTGGAGTCTGACCGGAAGGACCCCGAGGCAGATCAAGAAGGCACTGTCTAACTGGACAGCCAAGAAGCTCTGGAAGCATTACCCACCCGACAGAGTCGCTGCCTCTACTTCCATTTTGGAGCCAAGGAGGCCGTGGATAGGAACAAGAACTTTACTCCGTTCACGATGTGGTATATCTAGATACCAGTTGGTGCGGAGAGTATGTGGCGGTTTTACGCCCTGGTTTTTGCCTTTATTGTTTCGCTTTCATTCTCTACGCATGGTTGCTTTATGCTTACATCGCACGCAAGAGACTAGAGGGAAAGGGAAGCTCTGCTTCTGGTCTTCGGGTGGCAAGCGAAGAGTTGTTTGCTTTCTACCACTACTATGATTTTGCTTTTATACCATAGGATCTCCGTTCTGTCGAGACGAGATGCCTAGTTATACGAAGAGCCTGACAAAAAAAATACCAACTAAAAAAAACAAGATGGCCTATAAATTGTGAAGAAACGTGATTCTGTAGTTGACAGTGTGATATGGGCATTGGTGTTGGCACTGTAATTATACTGTAACACTGATAAATTGCATTGTTGTACATCATCGCTGAAGAAAAAAAAGAAAGGAATCTCATCGAAAATGTATCAGGTAATTACGGGACCTAGTCATGATTAAAGAAAGAAAAAAATACCGGATAACGACGAAGCATTTCTTTGGGATAACCGACGAAGAAAAGGCATAGTCTTTTTTTTGTTTTGCAAAACCACTGGAGCAGGGGAAAAGTGAACAAAAAAACAAACAAATGCACGTTGAATGTTACCCGATACGGGGTCGAACCCGTAACCTCAAGATTAAAAGTCTTGCGCGCTAGCCAATTGCGCCAATCGGGTTTTGCTAATGATCGCATTCACCAAGTATTAGAGTCTATCTAGTCAAGCAGGCCAGTAGGCCAATAAAGCCCTCTTGCTGGTGCCTAGTGTTTAGAAGACACAAAAAGTATTTCACGAGTGACTCACTTTGTTCCTGGCTATTCAGTTTGCTCTTTTCGAATAGCAGAATACGACAATAAACCCTTCCTTTTCTTGTTAGTGTGTTTTCCGCAGTGATGCCAAACGGTTTCACCTGTCTGGAGGGGTTGGTCGACTTGTCCACTAAAACCTTGGGGGCGCCGCCTGGACTGACATGCTAAAAGTTTCTGGACTTATTATTGTAAAGGAGGCGCGGAAGTAAAGAAAGGAATGTATTGAAAGTTAGTCGTAATGCAATTGAAGGAGAGAATAGGTATGGGCGGGCCAATTTTCTTGCAATTTTTTGAGCCCTAAACTGTCGCTATCCCTAAAATAGCCTCTAACTCAGCCAGCACGCGCCTTCAGCCCGGCGAACAACGGGCACCGCTCCACCAGCTCGGCCGGCGTGCCCACATCCGACACCATTCCATTGTCCAGCACCATGGCACGGTCGTAGTCCATGACCGCCTCCAGCCGGTGGTTGATGGCAATCAGCGTCTTTCCCCCGAGACGCGTCTTGATCAGCGCCTCCATCTTCTCTTCCGTGTCCTTGTCAACGCTGCTCGTGGCTTCGTCCAGCAGAACAATACCACTGTTTTGTCCGCCCTGCTCGCCCTCTCTCCTCTCCACGTCCAGAATCACACGGGTCACGCTTAGCAGCTGCTCTTCGCCAACCGAAAACTTAAAGTCCCTTCGCTGGCCAACAGACCGCCAGGCGTGTTCAGCACCATGTCCAACACGCCGCACTCGCGAAGCACCTGGACAAGCCGTGCATCTGAAAAGGCGTTTTGCTGATCAAGCCGTTGACGAAGTGTGTTGTAACCGAGCTGCGGCGAGTCCTGGGAGATAATGTAGAAGCTTTTGCGCAGCGCTGACAGTGAAAGGCGGGTGTGGTCCACGCCGTTGACAAAGATGGAGCCGATGGGCACATTGACCATGCGCAGCAGGCGAGATGCATTGTCGACTTGCCCGAGCCAGTCTTGCCGCAAATGGCGATGCGCTCACCCGGCTTGACATCCAAAGTGATGCCCGCAGACTCCAGTGGTGTTTGCGGCCGCTGTCCCGCACTCCCGTCTCCAGCGATGACAGATGGATCGACTACGTCGCCGGCCTCGGCATCGTCATATGTGGCCCATACATTCTCGAAGCGAACGGCGCCAATAGCTGGATTCTGAAATGTTGGTGATGCCGGAGCAATTTGGCGAACACCGTTGCCAAGGCAGGCAGGTCCTGTTCGATCGGCGTCTGGCGTTGGAAAAGACTAATCCGGGCAATGGCGCCAAGCGATGTCTCTAGACCGGTCCAGGCAGTGATGAAGTGTGTAATCGTCTCTCCAAAGGTGACGGCGTTGAGGAAAGCCACGCCGACAGCACCGGGGCTGATCTTGGCCTTGAGGTTGCCTTGCTTCAAAGCAACAGAAGTCCCCAGAACAACAACCACGAGGCCAGCAACGCTCAAGTTGAGCACGAGCTGGAGCCAGCGCTGCACGGCATAGAGCAGATACAGTGGCTCCTGCGAGCGGTCCAGTCTGTCGTCAAACCGAGCCAAAGTCGTGTCTACCCACACGGGGCCATGCGCACGAATGGTCGAGAGCCATCGCTCATGCTTGTCTCGGTGATCGTGGTGATGAGAGCTGCCTTTGCTTCGAGTTCGTGCAGACGCAGCTGCTTTGACGTACGCAGGTAAAGTGCTGCAACACATACAACAGTGCCAGCATGACCGGAACCACACAGAGTGCCGGCCACGATGCAGCAGAGGATATGAGAGCCAGTTGAATGACGGCGGTAAAAATCAGAGGCGGTGTTGAAGAGGTCAATGGGCAGCTGCATGTCAACCAGCATAAGATCCTGGCTAAACCGGTTCAACGATGTGCCTGTGTCAATCTGGCTGATGACGGGGAACTGTGCCTTGAAAACGGTGGTGGCAAGCTGGCCGTGGAGGTTTTCGCCAGACCGAACCACGACATTGAACTGCTGGTGGTATAGCCAAGCCGTAAGCACAGCGAGAGCCAACACACCCAGTCCGCCATAGATGCCCAGCCAGTACCCAAGGACTTGCTGTTGTCGTTTGCGTCAACAGCGTTTGACCACCACTGAATCCAGACATCGGAGAACTTGAAGCTTAATGCCCACGAGATGGCACCGAAGAAAAAGATGATAGAGTGCACCCAGCCAACAGACTTGAAGTAAGCTTTGAAGACGGCCTGTCGCCAAGCAGTTTGTGTGCCATGGCAACTGGACGAACCCCGTCCTCCTCGTCTTCTTGCCGGGATTACTGACTGACGATCCACAGTGTGAACGGCCGTTTGCTTCTTGGCTTGACGAGGAAGGGCCGGCAGCTTCGGCAATATCAAGGGATTCTGATGAATCTCGTTCTCTAGTATCATCCAGAGACCCAGACACAGTTGCTAAGAGGACGCGGGAGACATGGCCGGCATCGTCCACCTTGTATACTTCGTCGGCTAAGCGTGCGATATTTTCTAAATGGTGGATGTTAGAATAAAAGACTACGAACCTTACAGACCAGGAGAGTCGTTTGCTTACCGTCATGAGTGCTGAATATGACGGTTCTTTCTGCGTTTGCAGGATTCAGAGTACGGCTGAAGAGCATCTCCGAGATGTGGCGCTTTGTTTTGCGGTCCAAGGCACTGAAGCCGTCGTCGATGACCAGAATGTCGCTCTTTGTCGAAAAGCGCCCGGGCCAGTGCCAGTCTCTGTCGTTGACCGCCGCTGAGTCGCACACCGCTAGTGCCAATATCCCCGGATGAAAATGTTGGCAGTTCAATGAGGTCATCGAGCATGCAATCCGCTGCCAGTTGGCGATAGAAACTCGGAATCGTATCGTTCGTTGCCAATATTGTGTCAGATTCCCGCCGCGCGGAGATGTTTTCGAGCCAAAGGCTTTTGGCTGCAGTACGCCAGCGACACGACCGGAGGCAAAGAAATTTTGCCCGTGAGCCTGGTGTGCCTCACCAATGATACCCTTGAGAAGCAATGTCTTTCCGGACCCCACAGGGCCAATGATTGCAATTTTGGCACCCTTCTTGACTGTGAGATTGACACCTGTGAGGATCGGCTCATGGCCGGCGTCCCAGCCGAGAGACACATTTTGAAGCATCACGATTGGGTCACCAAGATGTCTGGTAACCGCCTTGTCAAAGACAGGGCCCTTGCCGCCGCCGAGAAGTCTCTGGAATCGATCTTTTCTTCGAGCTCAAGGAAGGCGTGGATGCGGCTGAAGCAGCCATGGCCGGCAACCCGACAAATGCAGGATCTGGAAAAAAGCTAACCAGGGGCGCGGACAACAGCGCAATGATGACCAATGATGTGAAAATGGTAGAGACATTAAAGTCCTTGGAGTTACTGCCAGCCGTGCCAACACCGGCATAAACACCTAAAACAAGTGAAGGAGCGAGACAGACCGTGCAATATGCTGGACACAACTGACCGTTAGTATTGATAACAAGAACGAGACCAGGAACTGGCTATCATAGACTTGGGGATGTCTTGTGATTAAAGACGTAACAAAAAGCACGAGATGATGACAATCCAGCGGAAGGGGCCCGAGTCTGCAATCTCGTCCATCCTTAATTTCTCGAGCATTTCATAGGCAACGTTCATCCTGAAGGGTCATCTTGATGCCCTTGAGGCTGTCCAGCATGTGCTTTGTGCTCTTGAGGCGCCTCTGTGTTGCTGCCAGCCACTGCTGCTGTCGAGGGCCCATCTTCTTAACACTCCTGGAGGAGGCCATGCCAGCAACTATTTGTGTTAATTTGCATTCGAGTACATTCTAAACAAAAGCTTTCAAAGAAAGGAAAGGAGGGGGAAGGCACTCACGAAAACGCAATGCCCAGCATGACGAGGCACGCCGGGCCAAGTTGACGGTACAGCAAGCCACGTTGCTATGCCTGCCTCAACAAAGCCGGCCCAGATCTCATGGCCACGCGCGCATGCCTTCATAATGCGCTCGATATCGTTAACCACGAGTGTTGTCGCCTTGGGACTCAAGCTCGTCGCTTTCCGGTAGCTTCAGGACCTTGTCAAAAATCGCGACTGAGAGTCCGCCGCGCATCATGACGGCGCACCGGTATGCTTGATGCCAGTACCAGCTGGTTGCGGCCGCAATTCCAATTGTAACAGAGCATTGTGGCGCCAATGAGGCCGTACCGTAGTTGAGTGAGACCGGGTGCTCTGGGCTGCTCTCTGACTGCAGGTAGTTCAGCGCAGCGTTGGCGAGGAACGGCTGTGTAAAATTGAACGCCGTGACCGCCAGTCGCGCAACAATTGGCCCGGCCCAAAGGCGGCCCAGCGACGCAAATGACAGGTAGATAAAGCGGTTGATGGACGGCGGTGGTGTTGTTTTGGCGGTTGACATTTCCTGAACCGTTCCGAGAGGTGGTGAAACTTGGGGCGTAGTTGTACAGACAGCAGCCGGGCATCGATGGGGCCAAAGTCCGTGGGCCTGCAGCATGCTTCGGTAGCCGATGAGCAGAAGGCGCGTTGAGCCAGTGGAAGACGGTCCGGCTGATGGGGCCGGCCAGGACCTCGCGGGACACCTTTTCATTTTCGAGACATGGCACGAGGAGGTCCCTTTTACCCTGGCTTCCAGGCATAAGAGGACAAGACGCCATGCCAACAGAGACGGACAAGGCAATTGCAAGGCCGGTCCCGGTGCCGTTCTCCGTGGTATCGTCCGTGGCAATGAGCCAGTAGGTGCGTGTCCGAGCAATGTCAAAGAGGCATGTCAGTGCGAGAAATATCGTGACGAGCGACGAAGGCCGGCGGGACTTGAAATGGTCAGTGTGCGACACTAGAGGCAATAGAACGCTCGTAACGGCCACGGAGGTGGCTGCGCTGGCGATTGAAGCTGCAGTTTTGGTTAGGTGCGCGGCTTGCAGGACGAGAATGGCGACCTGTGCCGCTGCCAGTGCCAAAGTAGAGCAGAGCTTCAGGGGTACAGAATGCCGGCCTGCACCAGAGTAGGGGCCTTGTGTAGATGAGCAAACACGAAAATACGCGATGGCTAAAACGGCAAACGTCGCGGTTGGGGCGATAGAGAGGATTGTGTCTTCAAAGAGAAGTTGTTGAAGTCAAAGTCTCGCCGACACGATGCAACGACCGGGCCGAAGCGCGTGTCGGCAGCAAAACCACAACCTGTGTCATCCATGGTACAGCCAATGTCCAAGTCAATGTGGGGGCCAATCCGAAGGTGGCAGGAGATATTGTTGAAAAAGAAGAAAAAAAAAATGCAAGCTCCCTCGTGCTAGAGGAGGAGGATTGCACAGTCAAAACATCATGGCTTTAAAGTGATGCGCAGCGCACGGTATTTCTCCCTGCCCTTTGCAGCAGCTGTCCGTTGATCAGCACGGAGGGATTACCCGAATCGAAACGACTTGGGATCTTGTGCCGCACGACAAGGCAGCAGTGATAACGGGCTCCAATGCGGCCACCGTTTGGTCGGAGCCAGGCCACATCAGGAAGGCAGTTAGTTTGGCGAGGTTCGCACCGCAATGGCGGGCTGCATGATAGCATGACGTCCGCTGCCCTTTATTTGCGGGTAAAACTTGGGAGGCCTAGAAGCCGATACAATATACGAGTTGATTTTCCTTTGACCGTTGTGGTTTTAAGAGGGGGGAGGGCGGGGTTCGATTGGTGCATATTGCGTGCCAGCGGCTGACGCAAAGCTGCACCTGCGCGGGATGGAAAACGCCGGACTGTGTCGCGCTTGAAGCTTGTTTTAACTTGCTGCCTGCGATGGGGCTTTCCTTACCCCTTATCCCTGGCTTTGCAGACGTTGGATTTGTCGATTTCCCGTCCTGGTAGCTGCGTTTAGTCCGCAGCACGGAAGTGACGACCGGCACACCGACAGTCTTACTTTCGTGTGCGGGAAGGAACGACGTCGCGTTTGTCTCGAGGGAAAGAGCCAATGCCCGCAAATTCAACGTGCGAAATTCTACGCGATATTCGACGCCATGACAGACATCAACAGCGAAGAAACGCCTTTGCTCGGTGACGACCAGCGCGTCAATCCAGCCAATGTCAACGTCGACAACGACGACGCGGTCTTTGCCGCCCACCGGCGCCGCGTCATTGCCGTGACATTCGCCATGATCATTCTCGTCGATTTCGCTGCCTTTTTTCTTGACGCCCCGCAAACAAGCATTCTCGAGAAAGCAATCTGCAGTCGCTACTACGGCCCCGACGGCGCTGGCGGCGCGCACGATGACCTGCACGGCAGCAGTACGAGCATTGGAGACCCTCCCCCAGATTGCACTGTCGGGCCGTCCAGGCGGAGCTCGCCACCGTCACCCAGATGCTCAACACATTCAACCGGATCCCGGGATTCTTTGTGGTTATTCCTCTCGGTGTCGCTGCAGACAGATATGGCCGGCGGCCGGTGCTTTTCTTTGACTTTTTTCGGCGCCCTGCTGCAGGACCTCATCGCCAAAGTGATCCTGTGGCGCCCCGGCGTATTCACGCCTCGCCTCATCTGGCTGTCGTCCCTTGCAGGCTTCGTTGCGGCAGCAACACCGTGGCTACGGCTATTGTGTTTCTGGTCGTGGCAGACGTCGCGCCACCACAGCGGCGTGCCGAACTGTTCTTTACAATGATAGCCTGCGAGCGCATCGGCGAGATTGTAGGCAACGCCCTTGAGCACGCTGCTCATGTACAACTTTGGACCTTGGGTGCCGTACATCCTCTCGACGGTCCTTACAATGGTTGGCTTCCTGGGTGTTTTTGCATTTATGCCGGAGACGCTGCGGCCCAAACCTATCATGCCGGAATCAACGCATGCAGAAGCGAACGAGACAGCCACTGAGCCAGGAGCACGCATCGGCGATGGTATCGATGAAGCACAACAAACATTGAAAAAGCAAGGCTCATTTGTTGCCAAGTTCCGGCCTCTTCTGAGCCGCAATGTAATAGCCGTCGTCATTGCGTTCTTTGTATCGTCTCTGGGGCGCCAGTCGACCAGCTTTTTCCTGCAATACATCCACCAGCGGTTCAACTGGACGTATGAAAAGGCGAGTTGCAAAATACGCTGACCAAGGCCTGCCCATGGTGTAAACTTTGCTAACACATCATCCATGCACAGGCCAGTATCCTCGTCACGCTCCGTGCGGTCGTCGACCTTGCTCTCCTGCTTGTGGGCCTCCCTCTCCTCCATCGAATGCCTCGCCGGCAGACTGCCCGTGTCAAGGACCTGATGATCAGCCGGCTGTCGGTGGCCTTGTTTGCCCTCGGCTCCCTTGCTATTGCACTGGCGCCCACTGTCTCCTTTGTTGCTCTGGGCATTGTTTGTCTTTGCCTTGGGCTCTGGATTTGGGCCCGCTGCAAGAAGTCTGCAACATCGTTCTGTCGAGGAGACGAAACGGGCTTGTTGTACTCGGTTCTTGGACTGGCACAGACAGTCGGGGTCTCACGGCTGGACCACTGCTTGCTGTGTCGTTCAAGTGGGGACTCCGCCTGGGCCATGAGTGGACAGGCATTCCCTTTGTCCTTGTTGCTGGACTATTTGCATGTGGCTTTATCGCTGTTTCTTGCGTAAAGCTATGAATTAGAGAAGACGTAGTCGATCTCGAGGCCACGTTCCTGATTACCAATCCGATAGACAAGGGTATGCTCTCTCGCGACATTGGGAGAAATGAATAGAATGTCTTCGCCTATTATTTTACCGTGTACGTTCACCGATGGCTAATGTAAATGGCTGTATTTCAATCCCAGTCGTAAAAGAAGAGTCTACCAATGACAGTTCCTCAAATATGCTTCTTTCAGCCCTTCAGCAGCAGCATGGTGGTACAAAACTCTGTCTTGCCGAGACACTTTACAAAGAACGAGTGTCAGTAAGAGCACATTCATTCATTTCTTTTCTCTTTCCTTCTATCTTGCCGCGTGTTTTTGTGCCTCGGCCCTGTTTTGCCTTCGTCGTGTGGACATGCTCCAGGCAGCCAGGACCTGGACAAACATGAAGGGCATGGATAGGAACTCTGGCTTGGCAAAGTGGCTTTGGTCTACGTCCCACTCTGCTAATAAACAAAGAAGAAAAGTAAGCATACATCGCTTGAACTACTTGGACGTACAAGGCATTTGTCCGCGCCGGCCAAGGCGCTCCCCGCCGCGGTTGTTCTTGCGGGGCCAGAGCCCACTGGAAGAAAAGTGCGGGGAAGCGATGAGGAACGTTCAGGGCTTCCAAGGTTCTAGACTTCACCCCATATTCCACTGTATCTTTTTACTTGCCAAGGTACTTTACAAAGTATTACTGGGTATGGTGTCAGAATGTGTATGCTTGATTCAGTGAAGGAGGGAAAGTGCGAGAGGCCATTGGACCCCCAAAACTATGCTAAAACTGGTGCAGGTTTGGGTCTCTGACCCCACATGGTTTCCTTGGTGCCTCAGGCCTCCAATCTGCCTGACACCCCTGCTTCTTTCTGACATATGGTCTGCCCGTCCCTTCTTCGTAGCTCCGCCAGCGTGTATGGTCTGGCCAAGTTCGGCCGCGTTTGCCATTAATATTTCCTTCTATATTATGTATGTAACTCTACATTTTGCCGATGGAGCCCTGAATGCCAGTTAATTCGAACATCGTACAGGAAGCTTGCTAAGCATTCATCCTTTGATAACGGCTTTAGAACGCCCGAAGCAATGGGATTCCTGCTACTAAAACAATGGTCTCGTAAAGTCACGAATTGTAAGAAGGATAAAACTGTACTCCGTAACATTAATTCCTTCATGTTGTGCCGAGGAACCCCCAGCGTCGATCGTCCAAGAAAGTAGCGGCGCTTGTTCACAAGTCATTTGCAATGACCCGGCCTTGGCACTGGATAGGGCATCGCCTCGACAGCCGTTGCGGGGAAGGAGAGGGGAAGCCGGGGAGTCGTGTCGTTGGGCGCAGAAAGTGCCAGAAGAGGAAAGGCCGGGGCTGGTCTGATCTTGGAAGGAAGCAGAAGAGAGGATCAAGAAGGAAGGAAGGGGAAGAAGCGCAGGGGCACAATCGATCCAGAAACAGCAGGTTCGAAGCAGCTCAGCGGCACGTGCCTTCTCGACAGGTAGCTCCACTGCACTTGCCGTGGGTTTCGGTTCGTGACCGCGTCGCCTCAGGAGCCATTTGTCTCCCGCAAAATGTAAGATGGAATGCCGAGACACCATGCAGACCTACACGGCGTCGTAGAGACGGCGACTGCGCACCCTTTTCGTCTTTTTTTCAATCTCCTCTAGTATTTTCTTTGACTCCTCCGCTTTTTAAACTCGGAGACGGGCCGGATCTAGGGAAATCCCGCATTTCTGAAAATAATGCAGTCTGAAATGCCGTCTGGTCTGCTAATCTTTGTCATTTTACATCAAAAATTCCCCGGGTCCGCTGCCTTTCCTTTACTCTCCAATCATGTTGTTGTTGGAGCTGACCAGCCCGATTTTTGCTAATTTTTGAGTCTGGGACTTCAACTTTACCCCCGTACTGTTATTCTGGCAAGAGTAAAACGCACATCTCGTCGTTTTCATTCAATATTTATTCTAACGAACAAAACCCCCTCGTATGCGACTATCAAGTGAGCGCAAGGATTATAAAGAAACAATGGCCTTTTGAAGCCAAAAAAAAAGGATCCGTCCTTAACTTACCTTGGGCAGGAGAGAAATTGAAGTAATTAGAACAGTGATGACTGCCGTTTGCTTGTATTCGTTAACCACTTGCTATAAAACTGGACAAGGCAGCAATTGGAATGCCAATAACAGCAAGCCAGTCCACTTTTTATATCCCTCACTTCTGCGCCTTGGCAGTGCCCCAGGTTTTGGATCCTGGCGTGTGTCCATGTTGACTACGTGGAAACACTTGTCTCTTTCCAGTTTGAATTCCTATCCGATCGAATCACCCCATACCATGAAATGGAAGCACGGCGGACAAAGCCAAGACACAAGGCACAATGTTGTGGAGCCTCGTTACATGCCCTTCTTCTCGACCACTCCTCTTCTTCGGTGCTGTGTGTGCCATGTTTCTTCCTGCCAGTCCACCTTTCACCGTTGTGAATGGGCCGCACCCGTTCGTTGGCCATTGCACGTTCCGTGGCCAGCTTGTGTCTCTGTAGATCCTGCCGATGGCCTCGCCACCTTCATACATCTTCCCCAGTAGCTACATTGTCTGACAGTCAATGCTTTCTTCTCTGTGTGTGCACCTCTTAGTGCTCATGTCACCTGTCCTTTTAATCTCTAGCCGAGTCCTTCTACACACCACAGCCACCGGTTGCTTGGCATCCCCCTCTTTTTCTTTCTGTTCTTCCACACATCTGCTCCACACGCCCATCCCCCTATCCCTACCCTCCCCGTCATCTATATACTGTTGTATTATCCTGGAGGCCATTTATCTGCTCCAGCACTCCCCAAGTCTGGTGGTCCTGTCTTGTTGTGCCCTAGTCTTGTCAACATATCTGTTTATGGTACTCCAAACGGCAGTTCCCTAGACAGATAAAAAGCGCCCTCCCCACTGTCTGATAGAGCTCAGGCCTGATTAACATATTGTCCTCCCTAATGCCATCTCACTTCCCTGCCACGCAACTGTCCGTTTTTAACCACATCCGCGAACTTGGTTGTGTATCTTAACGCTTCTATAAAAGCCGTTGGACCCCTGGCTCTCATCGTTTCCTCTTCTCCCTCCTTTTTTTTCTACAAGCTGTCTCGTCTGCCCACCATTATGACGGGCAGCGATACCGAAAAGGTCCCCTCCGGCACCGGGGAGGCCTACCGCGTCAACACGGAGCTGAGCATTAACGCTGCTGACGAGAAGGCCTACCCATCGGGAGCGATGGCGTCTCTGGCGTCGCCGCGGCCGAGCGTGCTGCCCTTGACGCGCAGATTCTCAGCGAGTTCACACCTGAGGAGCAGAAGCGCATCATCTGGCACATTGACCGACGGCTGGTCGTCATGGTTGGCTTCATGTATTGCGTGTCGCTAATGGATCGAACGAACCTCGGCTCCGCCAACATTGCCGGCATGAGCGCCGACCTCCGGCCTCGAAGAGGGCACACGCTACTCCATCATCACGCTGCTCTTTTTTGTGCCCTACATTCTCCTCCAGCCACCGTCGACTGTCCTAGTGCGCCGCATCGGCCCCCGCGTCTTCTTGTCGCTCATCACCTTTTTTTGGGGCGCGTGCATGGTGGGGCATGGGCTTTGTCGGCAATTGGCGCGTCATGGCCGGCCTGCGCGTGCTGCTCGGCGTCCTCGAGGCCGGGTTCTTCCCCAGCTGCGTGTACCTTCTGAGCACATGGTACACGCGCTACGAGCTCGGCAAGCGCAACGCAATGTTCTATCTGCTCGGCTGCGTTGCTGCAGCCTTTGCCGGTCTCATGGCTGCGGGCATTATGCAGATGGCAGGCACACAGGGCCTCAATGGCTGGCAGTGGATCTTTATCATCGAGGGCCTCGTCAGCTTTGTCGTTGCATGATCAGCTACTGGCTGCTTGTGGATTTCCCCGACTCCAAGCGGGCAACGTGGAAGTTCCTCGACGACCGCGAGCGTGCGTGGGTGGTGGCACGTGTCAACGCCGACGTGGTGATGCTACTGTACCCCCCTTCCGCATTGGAGCCTACCTGAAGTGGCGCGACCGACTGGAAGCTGTGGGCGTACGGCATGATGTTCTTCAACACGACCACCGTTACCTACGCGCTGGCATACTTCTTGCCCATCATCCTGGTTGGCAACATGGGCTTCTCTACCGTCGAGGCCCCAGTGTCTGGTGGCACCGCCCTATGTGTTTGCGGGCATAGTCATGCTTGCCACGAGCTGGGCTGGTGACCGTTACCACTTCCGTGGGCCCATTGTGGTCTTCAACAACCTGCTGTGCATCATCGGCCTGCCCATTGTTGGCTTCCACCCAAGCCCAGGTGTTCGCTACTTTGGCGTCTTCCTGCTGACTGCCGGTGCCAACTCGAACGTTCCCGGCGCGTCATGTCCTACATGGCTAACAACATCCGCGGCCAGTGGATAGCGGGCGTTTGCTAGCGCTCTGTTTGTTGGCTTTGGCGGGTTGGGTGGTATCTGTGGCAGCCTTGTGTTTCCGCTCGCGGGACAGCCCGACATACCACCCGGGCATCTATGCCTGCCTCACGGCCAGCCTTCTCAGTATTGTGCTGGTGGGTTTGGTCAGCATCAGCTTCTACTTTAGCCACAAGAAAGCAAGCCGCGGCGAGGTTGAGCTCGAAGCTAGCGATGTAAGTGAAATGCACACTTTCTTGTAGTAGATGAGAATCGGAACTCGTGAGTTTGTTGCTAACCTATATCGTTGTGCAGGACGACTTTCACCCGGCTTCCGTTACACGTACTAGATAGGACGAGCTGCCTTTGCCGCTTCAATGACGGACTTTTCTTCATTTAATCCTTCATGTGCGGCATCTAGCTTGGAAGACCAAAAGCCAAGAATCAGCATTATCATGTCGACAGAAACACTGGAATGCTTTGCAATTACATGTATCCATAATGTTGACCGATGATCTGTTTTGCCGTCGTGCGCTTAACTTGAAACTTCAAGTACAGGCCTTCCGGTTTTTATATAGTGGTAGAGTGGTAATTGGCCAGTTTCGCGTTAAAGGTCAACCGTTTGAATAGCTCAAATTCAATTACCCGGTGGTTTAAGTCCATGAGAATGGCGCTGATCGAGTCACAAGCTTTGTTGAATGAATATTTCGAACACCAGTTCACTGGCGCTATGCGCACTTGCCAAGACGGCCAAACGAAAAGTGCCGCGGAAAAGTGCGTCTGGAGGGCGGCAAAGGGCTTCCAAGAGATCCTTTAGGCAGAGATTTACCGCCCATGCCGTTCAAATTTATGCTGATTATGTCGCTGTGTGTCTATTACTTTACGTGCACACGTTACTTTCACCTGAAAAATATCAGATCTCAGGACCCTGCCGAAATTGTTTCTTTGTGACCTGGGATTAAATACAGAGTTAGGACTACCGTGGCCCTTCTATAGACACAGTTTTGCAATTTTCTTGTGAAATAAAGAAGAAAATTCGAGATAAAAACACAAGGTGCAGAATATTATGGGGTGCACCTGTGTCAAATGGTGGGAGAAGGTGAGCTCCTCTACTGTGCTCTACTTTGGCTTGTTGATACAACTCCAGGCGAATGTACCTACTAAGACGACAGTTGCCGCGCCATGTGGGGCATCAGCAACCCAAAACAAGCTTATTTCAAACTTTAGGCGCGGCACTTCAGCCACTTTCGGAGCACTCTGCAGCGAATCCTCATCTTTGCTGGGTAATCATTTTGGGTGCTACTTTTCTTCTAAATTTAGAAAGTCAGTTTATTTCTAGTTACATTCTACGAACGAGATCTACCATCGTATTTTTTTTTACCTCCTCTCCCCCCGTAGATTGCGATTTTGAACGTCTGATTCACGCATCGCCTTCATGGCCTCCTCGAAGCTGGCAAGCTGACGCTGTAGATTCCGTCGCTGTTTGACGATGACCGAGTCCTCTCGTGCAATGGCCTCAAGCTGGTCGGTACTTAGCTGCATGATCTGGTCGGGCGAGAGGATCTGAAGCGGACTCTCCGGGCCGGTAAGACGCAAGTGGTAGATGGCCTGCTGACATAGCGTGTCGACAAAGCGCTCACGGGCCACCTTTTAGTAGCTCTAGACAGTATTGAGCAAGTCCTCGCAAATCATGTCTCTATTCTCTACGTCGTTGTCCACGGACTTGGCCAGGTTGAGTCATTCCATCTTGTTGGAGATATGTCCGTCGTCTTTCTGGCGCCGGGAGAGGGTTTGATTGCGCTAGGTAGGCCGTCCCGCTCGATACCGAGAAGGAACTTTCCATGTGCCATTGTGGACTGATACCGGCCCCGAAAGCTCGTCTCGTAGCAGCACCTCCCACAATTGGTCGCGCACTTTCTGGTCCGGGCACACCTCCTCGAGCACGTGGTGCATAAAGTCATGAACGTGATAGACGGACTTGCTGATGTGTGCCAGGATTATGGCTCCCAGCGACTTGTAATTGTACGGAATACCGTAGCCAGAACCGCGGAGGAAACTTTGTGTCGGTGGTGACAATGTCTTGAATGTCGTTGTAGTCCATGGTCATATTGCCCTGGATTTCTTCCGGGTCAGATTCCTCATCTTCAGAACGTATTGAAAGCTTTCTAAAAAAGCTATCAACATTCTGATGCTGACTATTATCTTCCACCGATTCGTTATCGTCATCAGGCTCCCTAAAGTGTTGGATATGGGCCATGTATTGCAAAGGTGTTGGAAAAAACCTCGTTTTGGCGGACGACTTTTGTCACAAGACGCAAGGCATGGACGCGTTGGAAGAGGCCATCGTTGCTAGTATATTGGCCGTATGTGGCTCGAATGATCAGATCCTGTGCCCGTGCGGCGATTTTCACGAGATGTCTGCGCTGTGTAGCCTCGTCAGCACGAGAAGGGCCAAGAGCTGCCAGTTGCACAGTGCAAGCAGCACGGGGAGACTCAATGTGCCAACCGCACATTAGGAAACTCGCGCTTCGAAATGTCCAAGATAAGAGAGCACACTTGCTTCTGCAGAGCATCTCTACCCAAGGCCGTTGCACTGCACGTGAACCATGGCGGTGCCTGAAAGAAGCCCGCTCCGCCGCTGCGAGCTCTTTGGGCGACGAAGAATCATCATCCGCACAGCGATTCTTGATGGCGCAGCAGCCCAGCTTGAGGGGTTGCGTTGCCCATTGGCAAGTTCAAGGACAACGTCTTGAACCGCGCGTTCGCTTACCAGATCAAACGTTGGTGAGGCGCCTATCGTGCGCAAACCCGTCCGGGTCGGCATCCGCTGCGAGACGCAGGATCTCCTGGCTGGCAATGTCTACATTGCGAGGGATGACGGCAAGGATTCTAGGAAGGAGGTTTAGTATACTCAAAGACTTGTAGCAAGGGTGAATTTTATCACGTAACATCGACCGCGGGTTGCCCATGTACCGCTTGACCATGATGCGGATGAGCTCAATGTTCACTGTCAGTGGTGGACGCCTGAAGTCGGCATGCGAAAAGATACCAAGGGATGTAAGTGTCAAATGTGTCTTCCTATTGTTCGTGCTAGTTACAGATCTAGGTTAAGAGCAAACAGATACAGTTTTTTTGGGGGGGTGGGGGTTTGGAGAATGGAAGATGGAATGGCATACGCCCGGCCCTCTAATGTCAATCTTCAGGGTTGTCTCTGTCATAGTTGAAAATACTGAACGAAACATACTTTGTAAAATAAAAAGATATAACAGAAACAGAAACAGAAAAAGCACAGTTCACAACCCCTCCTTGTATCGCACTGCTGCCAACGCTGCAATCCCGTGCACTCCTCCTGAGTGGATTTGTCTTTGTTGTTGCGGTTTTCTTACGCCGCGCACCTTTCCGCATGCGGCATCTTTGTAAGATCCCCAACAGCGCTTTGTGGGTTGGCGCACTGATGCAGCGGAACTTGGCAGCATTTGCTCGCCGTTGTCGTTTGGCAGACTCCTTCTCGAAAGTTTGCTTCCGCTTTGTGCCTAGCTGGTAGATGCTGCCACCGGAAACAGGAAAATCACTCGCCATGGGCAAGCCATCGAGCCAGGTCCGGATTGGCTTGGGGACCTTGTCGACCTTTTTGGCCCCCGTTTTATGAACCTAATCGTTCCAGGCGCGCTTCTCCTCCTTGACGGCAATATCGTGGTAGCGCACCTGCTGTTTCAACCAGCCGGATGTGAAATATCTCGCCGTCAGTGAAGCGGTGCTTTACCTTACCGTCGTACACAGCGAATACCAGATCATCAAGACGCCTCGCCTCGGCCATCCAAAAGTCCGGGTTGTCAAAGTCGGGGAGGGCGTCCATAAACCGCGGCGGTTCGTTGTTCATTGCCGGGCACGGTAACCGTCGAAACACAGGGCTTCATAGTCGGTTGTGATTATCTTGCGGTGCGGGTGGGACTCGCTGTGGCCCGTAGCCGTCGTCTTCCGCTAGGTATTCGCGGAGGCGCATGCGGGTGTCATGAGGGAGAAGGTACAACGGCTCGTGGTGCAGCACCACCGGCCATCGAGCCCCGCATTCCAAAGGTTCAGCAACATAACATATACACAGTTGTGTCCCGAGGCTATCTTCTTGGCCAGCTCCCTCTTTGCGATGATCTCCTCCGGTGTGAGCTTGTTGGCGGCGGCGAAATCGACGGGGGTTTGCGCGCTGCTTGGCGCCGCAATGGCGAAAATGTGGCCTTCTTCTCTCTCCATAGCCTGCAGGGCCGCCTCTTCGGCTTCTGTGAACTGGGGCGCCACACAGCCTAGCTTGACATCCTCCAACCGATACAGGAGATGGTAGTACGTCTTTCTCCCAGAAATGAAGGCTTCTATTCTTCGGGTCAGGACATGGTCCGGGCCCTCCCCACATGAGTACGGAGGGGAACGGCTTGTCATGATGGAGCAGGGTCATCTCGTAGTCATCGTCAAACAGCGGACCGGTGAACGGGATGACAGAGGCTGGGTCGCGGTGTGTGCGCGGGTGTCGATGCAGGGTGGAAGATGCCTTGTTGGTGCAGAATCCACTGGCCTGGGCGTCCATGCAGGGCCAGATTCATTAGCACGTACAACACGCGCTCTCGCCGTTCAGGCATGTGCTTCATTCCGTCGCTGTATATTTGGTGGTATATTTTTTTGCGCTCTTCATTGTCCTCCAGGTGCTCCAGTGTCTCTAGTTCCTCGGGCGTAAACTGGGGCTCAACGCCGCCTGCTTCCACGAGACTCGTTTTGTTGTTGAGGTCCTGCCATGTCTGCTCCCAAAACTCAATGTCTGTGAAATCTGGCACGGGCCCCTTGCCATTCCACATCAGAAAGCATAAAGGAGGATTATAGTCGTGGATGGCAAGGCTCTTACTGGGGTCTCGCGAGCCCGGTCGGGTGTCGGTGTAGGAGGTGTAAAAATCCGTTTGGCTGTGCAAGACCCATTGGCCAGGACGTCCACATTCTGCAAGCCACAACAGCTGCTCCCTGGTGTTTTCGACATATTTTTGAGCATTCCATGGCAGGAACAGTATATTGGGCCCAAACGGCTTGGTGTACATTGAATGAGCTGTGCGAGTTGTGAAAGTTGTGAAAGTTGTGAAGGTTGTGTGAGTGTGAAGGTAGTCCGAGTGTGCAAGCTGCGTGCGTGATGGCGCGTTTTGGGAGCATTGTTCTCTTGCGTCTCTTGAAATGTTGTCAAGATTGAAGTATTGCAAAGTGTATGACGGAAAATAGCTAGGGGATTGAATGGTTTGTTGGAGGAAGGGAAGTTGGGAGTAGAGGACGGGAAACTCAATTTTTAAGGCCACATGAGGATATTTGTAGACCACAAAAAAGAGAATGTGGATGGGTGATTGCGGTGCAGATGTACAGCAAGACTAGTAGCTAGAAAGTCACTGCCGCGCGACGCTGTGCTAACTGGGGATGGCCTCAAAGAAGAAAAAAAAAAAGGAGAGCCGCCCTCAAAGCAATCTCTGTAGAATCCAAGCGAAACAAATCAACGACCACAAGACCTGGCGAAGAACAGAAGTCTGCCAAAAACAAAACGAGGCAATCCGGAAGACTAGAATAAGATGGGAGGAGAAGAAAGGAGAAGGAGAAGGTGGGGGGGAGGAGTTTGGTGTGAAAAAGAGGCAAACGATAAAGGGGCAAACGAGACAATTGGAAGAGACGCGGTGCAAGGGCAATTGCCTGTTCGTCCGTCTGTCCGTGTATTTTTTTGGGTGGGAAAAACTATCACTAGAAACACTGCCCCGGGCGGGCCAGCACCTCGAAAGGCTGGCCGTCGCGATCTATCATATTCAGATAGATGTCCAGAAGCAAACAGCATTAGGCAAATGGCGGGCTGTAGTCCACTCTAGACAAAAAGCGGCTTGAAATATAGACCCAAGATCGAAATATAACAATATTGACCTTTGATTTTGTCTTTCCTGCGCCCTCCCCGAAAAGTTGACCGCCGTTAGCCATCATATTCAGGAGTTGTTTGGTGGGCAAACGGCAACAGACAAACGACGGGCTGTAGGCCACCCTTGCTGAGAAGCGGCCTGGGGGCACACACAGTGGAAACAACACCAAGGATCCTTTTTTTTAAAAAAAAATGAGAAAAATTAAGCAACTCTCTGGACGTCAGCTTCACAAACATCTTGTCCCGATACTTAAAGCTACGTGTTGTGCCCGTGAAATTCCCTGGCTAGTCCTCCCGAAAACATAACCACACTCGCCAATCTTTCGGTTCAAATAGCTAGCGTCTCTCCCGCATGTCTTTTCTCTCGCGTACACCATCACCATCATCATCACCATCACCATCACACATCATCTATTCCCGGCACTTACGTTACGCTCTTGGCCGTGTCTCTCATGTCGTTCCTCTTTGATAACCATGACTCAGCAGTTTTTTGGTTCACACGACGTATGTCTCTCTGGCCTTTTTCTCTCTCGTACAGCTTTACAATGGTTTGTGACCTAGGAAACAACAGCTAAACTCGCAGTCATCTCACAGTCAGTTCATAGTCGTCATTCCAACAAGGAGAAACGTACACTTTTCATCCTCCGGACAAACGTGCGGGATTCTTTTGCCCGATGACCAGAGGGGCAAGTACTGGAAAATCCCGGCAGTCGGCCACTCGATACCCCCTTCGCCGCCACGACCGCCATGTGGCATCACCACCGACTTCACACTAAAAAACCCTGGCAGCGGCTTTGTTGTTGGAAGCAATAACGAGTCGTGTGATCTGGCGTTGGAATGTGCCCCCAACCATAGCGTTTCTCTGTAGTGCTAAGTGAACAAGGCACTGCTCTCCTGCTGAATCTGGGGCAGGACGAACTTGTCACCGAATTCGAACGGTGGCATGGACAATTCAACGATCGAATCCATGCAAGTGGTGAGAGAGTCGCATGCTGTGCTCGAGCATGAAACAGTCCTTATTCAGCCTAGGGGGCGGAGTCTACATCGAACTCCGAACTTTTGACAAGCCGCAGGGTAGCGCCCTCGGGCGCAGCGAATCCGTCTGGAGGAGGGGTTTACTGAAGGCGGACTGGGTATGTCCAGACTGCAGCTACTCACCGCCGCCCAAAGGACCAATGCAAACGAAGCGCCCGCCGCGAGTACTTTGAAGACAGGGTCCTGGGCAAGGGGGCCTTTGGAAAGGTCATCCGGGTCATCGAAAAGCTGACTGGAGAAGTGTTTGCCAAAAAAGTCATCAACAGTTCGTATGGCAGTCGATGGCAAAGAAGCCATGACATTAGAGCGCCTCAAACCATGTGTGTCCCTTTTCTACCCCCCCCCGTCCTTCCCCCCCTGTTCAGTGTTTACCTGCCTCCGTCTCCCTCTCTCTTTTTTGTTGTTGAAAGCTATGCCTATGCCCACCTTTTCCACCTTTTCTTGAATACTGTTTGTCTTGTGTTACTCCTTTATCTTTCTCCTTTTCTATATTTCTCTTTTTCTTCTTTTTTTCCTTCCTTTATTTTGCCCTCTAAACGGCCCTAGCAATGCTGACGTTCACCACAGCCAAACATTGTCAAATACGTGTCCTACTTTGCGACACCATAACGGCACTGCTGAGCTCCTCATGGAGTATGTCGAGGGCCCCAACCTCTGCACGAGGTGCTCTTTGGTGCGACAGCAATTGTCAGCCGCTCAGCGAGGACGAGGCTCGGGAGATTCATACGCCAGATTCTTATGGCTGCAGCCTACCTCAAACAAGAAAACACCACGCACCGCGACCTCAAACCGGGAAACATTATTCTAGCACGCGCGCCATCCACCATCCTCATCAAAATTGTCGACTTGGGCCTGGCGACGGACAATATCCAGTTTCACACCCTGTGCGGAACACAATTTTACCTGGCTCCTGAAATACAGGTTTTTCAACACCAGCAATAGCAGCCACGACAGCGACGACAGCGACAGCGAGGATACCGACGGTATCTTACGGCTGCCGCTGCATCCCAGAAGGAATGACAACCAGGGCCAAGGCAGAGAGTTCAGTGGCACAACAAGGTGGATATCTTCGCCATCGGTGTCATCGCCCTGGCAGCTCTTTTGTTTCCCGACGGGCTCCCGAGGGTCTGGCAGTATATTGCCCCGGGCACAAAGAAAGCACACCGCGATTACATCAAACAAGGACTGCCTGTTCCCCCTTTCCTGGACCTGGCAATGCAAATGCCTTGCCAACGACCCAAGCCACCGGCCCGAGGCATTAGAATGTCTGCAGCACGCGCTTTTCCAGGTCACCCCTTTCCCGGCCAGCCTCCTCCCAGTCACCTTACCCTTGCTGCGGAGCCTTGGAGCATGCCACAGCTATGGGGGCCATCCAAGACAACAAGGCGTCGTTCGCCCTCGCCCACCGCCGCTGGCGTCGTCTGCTTCCCAACAAGAAGGCGCAAGGTTGAGCATACACAGGAGTTTTCCGCAGCTGCCAGCTCTGTTTTGGAGACGAATCTACGGGCTTTTTCGGCAGATCCGCGCACAACGTCCCACATCCGCTCCTACCATCAACACTCAGCCCACAACCTTCCTTGTTCCAAGCACCTCCAGAGGATACGATCAGCTTCAAGGCACTGGAGCTGTAAGAGGAGCCCCATCCCCATCTCCTGTGGCATCCCCCTCCTCCTGTGACATCCCCTGTAGTCGTGAACGAAGTCGACAACAACAACCGTCCAACACCGAGCCCAGTTCAACCTTTGTCTCCTGGGACGGTCACGACATATGCATGTAACTGCAGGGTAGACCATCAACGTACCTCAACTGGCCAGGGCGTTTGGCATGGAACCAGGCGCTTTGCGCAGATTCTATCCCACTATCTTCCCCCACGGCTTGCCCCTTAACGTCTGTTGTTCACTATGGCCCCGGGAGACGCGGGAAGATACATGACCGTCACAGATGTGGAGACTGTGTGCTGTTTTTTTTGGGTGGGACATTCGCTGCGTGGACGCATGCCAGTCTGTTTTTCTTTAGTGAGCGCGAGGGAAAATGTGCACAGGCAATCGCCGGGGGGGGGGGGGGGGGGACGAAATGCGGATTGGTGAGACAGGTGGACATGGCAGAAGCAAACATGAAGGAGAGGTGGACAAAGACAATAGGGGGGATAAAGACTTTTTGGAACAAAAAAATCTTCTTTCTTCTTTCTTCTTTCTTCAGTCTTCAGTGCACAAAGGAACAGAAAAAGAAGTGCCAAAAATAGAGCCAACACGCGAAATTGTCCTTGCAGTTCAACAAAGACAGGCAACGTGCAAAGGCATCGACACGTCCAAGCAGGTAGAGACACGACCAGCCCATGCTCGGAACCGGCCCGGCGCCGAAACGCCGAGGCGTAAGTCAGCCGGTACCCAGTAACGGCTTCCGGTCTTCCACCGGGCATAAATGAACTGCGGCGTAGGAA
This sequence comes from Sporothrix curviconia, assembly GCA_016097085.2. Classification (NCBI taxonomy): domain Eukaryota; kingdom Fungi; phylum Ascomycota; class Sordariomycetes; order Ophiostomatales; family Ophiostomataceae; genus Sporothrix; species Sporothrix curviconia. Next base: position 33,515 of record JADMNF010000034.1, read on the forward strand.
CGGAAGCTCCACCTGCGTTGTTTGCAGTGCACAACGACTGCGCTAAAATGAGGAATCACTATTACGGGGCACGGCGTTTCGTCTGGCAAATAAAACGAGCTTTACCTGATCACGTGCTGTCGTTCACCGTGCGCATACGAGGCAACTTTCATGTACGTACGTCCTGGAGAACGCTGCCGCCAGTTCGGGGCGTAATAATATGCCAACGTATGCTGCCCAAAATGGCTTGACCAATTTTGTCCGCGACGCAGACACGGCAAAACCATCAGCAGGATGGCCTGATACGCTGTACACCGGCAGCAGCCCGATTGCCATCTCGCCTTGGACACCGCAGGTATTTCTTCCGCGGTGTTGGCCGGAGACGAGGCAGAGGACTCGGCTCTCCAACACGCACAGTCATTCATCACGGCATCTTCAGCAAGCAGCCATTTCAGCAAAGCCGTCTATACTCGCCCGATATCTCAGCTCCATCGGTAGAGATGGCTGCGCCAGTGCGAAAGACTTTTATGGCCAAGGTCCGCTTCCTGACCATCACGGGCGTAGGGCAGTTTGCCGATGGCTATCATGAGTTTATTCTTCATCTCGTTTTCCAGTTCTCTGATTTCCTTTCTTTCTCTTATTACTTTTATTTTCTGGATGATGGCCGCTGTCTCTGTGTAAATCACCTCGTTGTATTGTACCTGACCACCTCGCCGACCCAAAAGTCAATACTACCATCGGCCTCGTCGTCCCCATGCTCGGCTATCTCTACTGGCAAGACTACAAGAGCACGGTGCCCGCCATCCAGCAGGACACCATGAAGAGCACACTGCCCATTGGCATGATCCTTGGCCAGGTTCTCTTTGGCATCTTTGGCGACGCCTTTGGCCGCCGCCGCGTCTACGGCCACGAACTGCTGTTGGCCATGCTGGGCACGTTGTTGGTCATCACCCTGCCGCCCCAGGTAACATCCCAGCAGGGCGTCATCACTTGGGTCACCGTCTTTCGCGTCGTCACGGGCCTCGGCGTCGGCGGCGACTATCCCATGACGCGTCGCTGGCCGGCGAGGAGAACCTGGGCTGGTCACGGCGCAAAAATGTCCTGGCCGCCTTTTCGTGGAGCGGCGTCGGTGCGCTTGGGGCGGCTATTGTGTTTGTGGTGCTGCTGGCTACCTTCCGGTCCGCCATCGAGGACGACATCCGCGTGCTGCAGTGGGTCTGGCGGCTGCTGCTGGGTATAGGCCTCGTGCCATGTGCGCTGACGCTGTATGCCCGGCTGCGCATCCGCGAGACACAGCCCTACAGAGAGTATGTCGAGGCACGAAACCGCCGCCGCCTGCACGGGGAAAGCCAAGACGAGCAAGCCACGGCTCAGGAAGCCAGCCACGGCCAGCGTGGTCTTGGGGAGCAGTTTGTGGATTTTGGTGCCTATTTTGCCGAGTGGCGGCATCTGCGCGCACGCTCTTGGCCGTGTCTCTCATCTGGTTCCTCTTTGACATTGCCTTTTACGGTGTCAACCTCGACCAGAGCGTCATCCTGGCACGCATCGGCTTCTCGGGCGGCAGCACGCCCTAGCAAGTCCTGCACAACACGGCTGTCGGCAACCTGATCCAAGTCTCGGCCGGCTACGTTCCCGCTACTGGGTGGGCATTTTCCTGCCGGACCTCTTGGGCCATCGCCGCCAGCAATTTCTCGGCAGTGCCCTGGTGACGGTGCTCTACACGGTCTGGGCGGGCGTCACAACCCACACATCGACGGGCGGACTGATCACGCTCTACATAATGGCGCAGTTTGTCCTCAACGCCGGCATGGCCTCGACTACGTTTTTGAGTGAATCTACATCTTATGTTTCCGTCTTTCTTTTCTGTTGTGTTTTTTTCTTCTTCTTTTCTTTCCATTTTTCTTGCCCACCACTAACAGCTCCAGTCCCCGTTGAGGTCTTCCCCACAAAGGTCCGAGCCACCAGCCACGGCATTGCAGCCGCTTCGGGCAAACTCGGCGCTGTTGTGACGTCCTTTGCATTCAACTCGGCGGCCAACACCATTGGTCTCAACGGCGTCCTCGGCCTGCTGTCGGGCATCATGTTTCTCTGCACGCTGCTGTCATATTATGTGCCCGAGACCAAGGGCCTCTCGCTGGCTGGAATTGAGGATGACGCCATGTACAAGAGAAGCAGCACGAAGGGAGACGTGGCCAAGTCTCTGGATACAGCAGCGACGACGCCAGCGTTGGGCGCCATTGTGCACCAGCAGCGTCTTGGACGCGCCGTTTGACGAAGGCGACCTGGGAGCGGCTGCCATGAGCAAATTCTAGCCAGTAGCTGGGTTGTGGAGATGGTTACGGGTAAAATGGTGGTATGTTAGGGCGGGTTTTATTCGGATGTTTGCATTCACGGGGTTGGAGAAGCACTTGGGCAAAAGACGCATGTTATTTGAGACGGTAGGTTGCAGTGTTATAATTCAGATCAATTTCGAATAAAGTTGTTTGAGCAAAAAGAAACAGGTATGAGGTACTTGACATAGGAGACTCAGTGAAGAAGAAAGGAGGAGGCAGAGGGATCAGCAATACGATGTGAGATTACAACTACCCGCTGGTGACCAGCACCGCCGTATATTGTGAGCAAAAACTCGTTTGTGGGACCTCTACGTCGGAAAGTGTAGGCCTAACGTGCCTGCTCCGGAGGCATTTGCTGGCGTTGGAGACGCTCGGCCACAGCGACCCAAGACGAAGACGCGGGCCGATCGACGTTGGCATTGATGCGACAATCGACGTCGTGGACGACGTGAGGCTGACACGGCTGCCGAGAAGGCCAGCCGAGGGAACACCGTGGACCGCAGTGGGGACGAAACCGTCAGTTGTGGCAGCAGCGTCGGCAGCAGAGTCAGCAGCATCAGCCTCGCTGCAGTCACCAGGACCTGCAGAGACTTTAGACTTGAGGCGAAGGTAACGCTCGGCGCCGTATTGGAAAATGGAAAAGACACACACAGCGAGAGCGGCAAGGACGCCAAGGCCAAGGCAGACATACAAGCCATAGGCAATCACAGCTTGAGGAGAGGCGGTCGAGCTGGAAGAAGAGGAAGGGGAGGGCGAAGAGGAAGAAGAGACAGTGGCCGGAAAGGCATCCAAGGTGGAGTTCACCATACTCGCAGCCCGCCCGCAGTGGTGGTGAGGATGGGGATGAGTGCCGTTGGGCAGGTGACCAAGGGTCGCGTTGTGGAGAGTGGAAGAAGGGAGAACGGGAGCCATGGCGGTGGTTGTGGTGGCTGTTCGGTGTCGTGTTTATGGACTTGCGAGACAGAGAGTCTTGATTTACCGCCAATCTCGTGTTTCGCTCTCTCGGTGCAGAGGATGGTCAGAAACTACCGGTCGGTCGAGCCCTGTCGGAGTGTGTATTGCTTGTATTGCTGGTGAGGGTAGCTGAAAACATGAGATGAAAAGCATAGGCCCCTGTCCTTTATATATGTGAGTGTGCAGATGAACCTTTTTGCTGAACAAAGACAGTAGGTTGTATGTTGAGCACTTCTCACTGCGCATCCTTGAATAAACACTGGACGGCTCGTGGATAAGGTGGTCTTTTAATTGGTCATTGTTCATTGCACATTGTGATTATTTTAATTGTTGCATCTCATACCAGGCTGCTTCATTTTGTTAAAAAACGTGAGGCCTTGTTCACCAACTTCCGTATCGCGTGCTGTTCATCTTTATGCGCGCTTTGTTCAAAACCGCCATTTGCACCGCAATCGACATATTCTACCTTGTATTACAAATGAGAACCCGCAACATGTACCGCAATTGCAGATGCCTCTCTCACGTACGGCCATAGATGCTGAGAAGCACGGGATCCCGTCCGCTCTCCCTTAGTTAAGCCAGCAATCGGTGGAGTAGTAGCTGGGTCGGAGACGACCAGCGAAGTCCCGCTGCTGTACGTTTTTTGTCCCCTTTGTCAATGTCTTTTTTTTACTTTTTGTTTGCTGTTTTGTCAATGCACTTTATTCCTGCGGTTAATTTAACCGTATTTTAATGTTAAATGTCGGTCTAAAGTAATATGCTCTTGCCAGGGCCACCCCAAGCAGGGCTGATTTTGACTTTTGGACGTCAGCCTGCCGTCTACTGCCTGTGGTTCAGAATCAGATCAAAGATGCTAAAGTTGCGCCACTGCCGGTCGCGCGTCGTGTCCTCTTCGACAACCGGCACCGACATGATCAGCGGCACCTCCTGCTCCGAGAAGCCGCCGTGCGACCGCAGCCGGTGGCCACCGAGAGAGGACAGGTCGTGCTCCGCGGCACGGCCGCCAACAACAAAGTTCTTGTTGGACACGACCACAAAGTCGCCCTCGCGGTCAACGGGCATCTCCAGCTCGCGCGCGGCGTCTTCCTTGAGCAGGGCGGCCTCGACAGCCGGCAGTCCTCGAAGATACTCGACCATGGCCGGTGCCTTGCTGCGAAGGCGCTCGTCGAGGATGTGGACGCGCACAAAGCCGCCGAGGGCGCCGTGGTGCTTGACAAAGGGGTCTGTGATGGGGCAGATGACACGGATGCTGCCAGGGGAAAGGCCGAACTTGCTGGCAAGGGCATCCTCCACAAACAGCGCATTGGGGCTGCCGTCCGCCGTGGACTTGTCGCTCATGCCGTGATCGCCCGTGGCAGCAACCGTGGCGCCGAGCTCGACGAGCCGGCCCAGGCGTGCATCCACACCTTGCATGAACGCGTTGGCCTCGGGCGTGCCGGGCGCGTGCTTGTGCTGCACAAAGTCGGACAGCGTCAGGTAGAACAGGTCTGCGCGGCCGGCCTCGAGGATCTTGATGCCGGCGTCGAGCACGCACAGCGACAGATCACCCGAGTACTGGTCCGGCCGCTGCGTCCGGCCCAGCCACTGTTTGAGCTCGGCGTCGGCGGCCTTTTCGGTGGAGAAGCATATGCAGTCGCTGGTCAGGCCATGGTCGATGATGCGCCGCAGTTTGTCCTTGGCCGTGATGGCGGCTACACGCACGCCCTGGGCAGCGAGCTCGGCGAGGATGGTGGAGCCGCGCAGCAGCGAATCGTCGAGCACCATGACCTCATTGCCGGTGGCCCTGTCGAGGAAGTAGTTGCCGGCGATGCCGTGGACGGCCGTGGGCACGCCTGTGATGATGGACACGTTATTGGGGTTGGTAAACGAGGGCATGGACACTTTGGCCGGCGCGTGGAACCCGTTCTGGACCCAGCTGGCCATGTTGGGCAGCGTGCCATCGGCGATGCCCTGCTCGAGGTAGGTCGGGTCAAAGCCGTCGATGCAGACAACAACGGTAGGGCGCGTCGGCCGCTTGTACGTCTTTCCATGGAGAACAATAGTGTCTGGTAAAGTGGAAGACGGTGTCAGCTTTCCCTGACGGAAATATCCCCGACGGAAATAGAGTAGGAAGGCGGAAATCGACAGTACCCTTGGACGAAACCTGTGCTGCAATGGCCATTTTGCGTGCTGGTGTGTGTGCGGAGACTACTGTAATTTTGTCGTTTAAAAGTCACAGCTGTGCGTTTGGGTAAAGTTGAAGATAGATGCAACGAAAACGCGACAAAGGTTTCAGGAAAAGAAGCTCTCTTTAATAGTTGTCGTGACATGATTATCTCCAGACATTTTTTCAAAACACAGATCAATACGGAGCAAAAATAAACACAAAGGACCAATAGCATTGCAAAAGGCCAGCTTCGGTGCCTGCTCGGCGTCTAATGCACGTGCATGTTGTGCTAGATTGGTCGCCAAGATGAGGCCAACATGGCGAGGAACGAAGGCCGAGATTTTGCGGGTGCGGTGTGAAGGCCGACCGGCACGAAGTCCGCGGCTGGTATAAGTGGGTGCTCCATTTTAATTGCTCCCGTTTTCAGGGCCGGGTACCGTTAACAAGCAAAATAGGAGAACGACATACCCGAAATACAATCTCATAGAAATATCTTTATTTATGGCAGAAAGCAAAGCACAGAGTGAAAAGTGTCAGGGTACGGTCTGTGGACATCAGTGCAGTTCAACATCGTGTTACACCCACAGTACCAATCAAACATGCCCTGAAATACCGCGGTACAGACATCGACCGGCCGACCAATGCGCTCACTCTTACATTGAATTGCCACATCGAATTTGGCTCGTTCCGCTTATACTTTGAGCCCGCGGGCACGCCACGGACCTACGGCATTGCATCCTACGACTTGCCCGCCTTAAGTACGATCACCCACCCTCTTACCCGCACCCTGTTCCAGTCTCCCACAATCGACTCGCCTCACCCGAGGCTCTTGGCCGTCCATGCTGCCATCGCCAGGGTCATGCACTTGAGCGGGGCCGGTGCGCATTGCGACAACATCTTGCGGGACATGGAAGACGGTGCCGTTGTTGCGTCGGACGGTACGACGTCCCTGGGATCGCTTGTGGCATTACGGTTGAATGCTTTCTGGAACGGCGTGATGGCGTAATGGCTTGATGGCGCAGGACTTTTACGAAGCAATGAATTTATGACTGCTGACGCGCGGGCAAACACGTGAATATGCTTGAGTGTAATGAGATTCCCACTGTCCCATTTACTCTCTAGCAAACCCACAGCCACGGTAACGGGCCAGAATGTGAAAGCGAAGGCGAGTGTGTCAAGGTTTCGTAAAGCGTCGTGATGGCAATCGTATACCATGGCGATGACGAGGGGATAGAAAGGAAGACGAGACAGGACGAGACAGGGGACGACGATGACTGGACGGGTGAAGACGACGATGGAACGGCCGACGAGCTGGAAGAGATGGAAGAGAAAGAAGAAGCAGATGGCGACAGCGACGACGACGGCGATGGGATAACCGACGAAGACGACGCGGGCGGACGACGACGCCTTCTTGCTTGGTCTGCACTTGGTTGCTGATGCAACACCGGTACTAGCAGCCAGTTGCTGCAACAAGCGTCGAGATCTTCACGTTGGCGTGTAAGCGATGTGAAGGCGGGCAACGGTGGTGGTTGGGGGCGGTCAAGGCGGTTGTCGGTATGTAGGCCAGGATGTCGATGCTAAAGGTGCAGCCCAAGATACCGGGCCGCGCTCTGTTTTGTTTCTTTTTCCTGTTGCACGGCGTTCATTCCGTGGTTGGGGAGGGCACTTTCTTGAGGCGCAGCAGACGTTGACTTCGCGTCATGTATCGTGGAGAACAAAACGATTCTCCTTTTCCGGCTTCTTGTTCATTGCGTGTGTTCTTTACGTTTTTGAACTCTGAATTTTTTAGTATACTACATTTATTCTTTTTTAAAGAAAAAAACGTCAATTCTGTATGCAAAGAGAACCTCACTTTAAATGGCGTATTCTTCTTTGATTCCCTGAGCCGTAACGTTCATTTACATTAGACATTCCCAGTTAGTAACCATCTGTCGTTACTGGCACCCGGCGCCCGGGTCCGTGCTGATGACGGAAAACACGTTAATCGTCACGCCCATGTCCGAGTCCCGTTTTTAATAGGTTGCTATATCATCAAGTATCCGCTAAGACAATTCTCTTTATATACGCCTACTTATACGCGTGCCCGCTGTGTTTCGACCAGGAATATCTTCTACTTCTCCAGTTCCCAGCCAACAGTGTAAAAGGAGACGGCGAGGTGGACTGCTGAACTACCGCCCAACGATAGTTGGAGAGTTGGATAAGGTCACCTAAAGGCACGGCAATAGAGAACACTTCGTTTGCGTGGTCGCCACTGCCCTTGACAACAATGAGGACGGTCTCATTGACGATGGCATCGCCGCGACAGACTTTTCTGTTGGCTGCTGCAAAGTCGACAATCGCCTTGACTGTTGTGTAGATCGTCCGTCCAGCACGCAGCAAAACGAGCGTCTCCTCGTCGCCTTGCTGCAAGTGGGCGAGGACGTCGTCGTTTTCGTCGTTGAGGCTCCAGGCCCCGCGCACCACTTTGAAGCTGCGCACGCAATTGGCCTCATCGCCGGCCACTTTTTCGCAAGCACTTTCCGACCTGCCATAGTCTGGACGAGCAACAATTACAGCCGCCGCCGCCTCGAACGCAGGATCGGGTCCACGCGACATATTCTGCGCTGCTCTCAAAAGAAGCGATTTGTCCGTGACATCTACACGGTAGATAGCCTTGACGGACGTGGCGTCATCGGGCATGGAGCACATCTGGAAGTATACGCCGTCCTACCCAAGCGAGTCCGCCCGTGATCTCGAGGGGCGTGGAAAAGACACGCTTCGAGCTCGACCGGTAGAAGCTCGACTCCACCCAGAGGACGCACTCGTGCTGCAACCCCAAACCCGCCGACGTGCGCGTGAGCGCGTGACGTTGACCACCTGCGACGCATCCGAGGACCATGCAACGTCGGTTACATAGCAAGAGCTGCGCGGCAACAGGGGGAATTCGCCATCGACACGAAGCGGGCCAATGTTCGCGTAGTATACGTAGCTCGGTCGGTATCGCGAGATCCGGGTATGGTGTGCCCACGAGACACCGTCGTCACCGACAGAATCATCCTGCGGCTCGCCCTTGAGAAACGCAAAGTTCCCCTGGATGCCAGAATAGGCCACGTCGAACTTGGCAATGTTGTCGCAGCGCGTGCTGGTGACTTCCAGCGGACCGCGTCGGGACAACCGGTAGTTGGCGACCTGTCCCAGTAGGATCTTAAAGTGCTCCTCCGGCGGATGTGTGAAACGGTCTTCCAGAGTCTCGGGCGTGTCTATGCTGTCAACGTCCTCGGCAATGTAGGTGTCCAGGTAGTAGAGCGTGCAATTTTGCCGCCGCTCTTGCGGTTCGACAAGAAAGTATAGGTAGCGTCCCGTGGCTGACCAGCGAGGGGAGTGGTCGCGGCACCGGCCGTCGGTGATGCAGCGCGCTGACATGGGCTTGCCAGAGTCAGCAACCCAGAGGCTCGAAGTGGGCCGCGTCCACCGCGTTGCTGGTACTTCGTGACCGGGTGTAATAGGCGACTCGTTTGCCGTCGGGACTGACGCAAAGACCGCCGGGGAACGGCATGGCCAAGACAGCGCGCGTAATTCACAAAACCGAGAATGTGCTTTCACTTTTCTCGTTTTCTTTTTCATTTGTCATGTATGTATGATGCATACACCAACGGTTCTGCAGATAGCGATAATTAAAAAGAAAGGTTTGGTGGTAGTGTGATCGGGTTGATTAACGACAGCCTTAGAAAACGAACTTGTGTTTTTTTTGTGCTTTACAGCGAAAACTGTGCCACAAATCCGAGGCAAAAACCGCGGCAAAACACACGTGTTGGCTATTGGGTTTATATTAAAAGCTGCCCAACATTTGTGCAGTTTCGCGACGCCATAGGACAATAAATAACTGTGCCACAATGGCGGAAAACGAACATCTCTGTTTCCCCCCTTTCTTTGTATATAATGGCTGCCATTCAGTCTACTGCTTCATGGCTCTATCCCAAACTGCATATCAAAGTCCATGTCTTGATTCATCAAAAAGTCGTAATCGCCCATAAAGTTACGGGTCGGGCTGGCCATGTCCCAGCCAGTCTTGGTCGTTGGCAAACACGGCATCATTGCTGTTGTCCTGTCGCGCATTCGTCCGTTGCACTGTGGGCTTCTCGCACCGCTTGGCTGACATCCTCTGTGGCCGTCCCAGCACCTGTCCTGTACAATAATAGTTGACGAACCCGGACCTGTGGTCTCGCCTGGCGGCGTAGCAGACGGCTGCAGCTCAGCACTAGCCGCTGCCTCCTGGTCCTCGGCCTGTCTGTTCGTCCGCCACAAGCCCCGATCGCTGGAGAAGACTCTCGATGCCCTTGGTGATGCTGGAGAGCAGGTGCCGGGGGTGCATGGTCCGCGAGATGCGCTTGAGTGTCGCTAACGAGCGTGACAACAAGGCTCTGGATCTCCTGGGCATGGATCAGAACCGACGAGGCGAATTGGGACGCGGACTTTGAGCAGAAAGACGGCGGCAAACGCAATCATGACGTGAAAGTAGATGGGCAGGCCGTCAAGGTACGACTGGATCTCCGTGTCCGAAACGACGGCCCGCAGGATTGACAGGGCCGCCAGGACCGCCGGCGTTGGCTGCCTCGTCGAGGTCCATGGCCGCGTCCGCGCTCACAACACTCGCAGCACTCACGCCGCTCATGGAGCTCTTATTTGACGCGGCGACTGAGGATGCAACTGTGGGAATGTTGTTTGGTGTGTAAGGTAGGCGTGTCAGCACTGTTCGTACGCCCACTGTCGCGCCGATCACCCTCGGGGAGGCCACGGAAGGCGTGCGAGTACAGGTACAGCTTAGCAAAGTTGTACTGCAGCATGACGCCCTTGCGAGGATAGTTGCCGACGTGCGGATTAGGACGGAACCGGTCCACCCATTCAGCACGCAGGCTGTCCAGGGCCAGCCCGAACCGGCGCAGATGCGGAACCTCGTCGTCGGTCAGTGCGCGTGTCACGTCCACGCCAAACGTGTCGAAAATGTTTGTCCAAGAGGCCTCCAGCGCAGCACCTGACTGACCAGGCGAGCATCGTCCTCGGTGGCATGCGGCCCCGTGGGTAAAGCGACGGGCATCGCGGATGGACTCATCCTCGCGTGTGAGTGGCGGCCGGCCGTAGACGACGGAAAAGTGGTGGTCGCAGACGTAGACGAGGTACCACAGGCGTGTGCGCAGGTAGTGCAGGCGGGAGTCACCGCTGTTGCTGTTGCTGTTGCTGTTGCTGTCTGCTCCTTCCCGGCCAGGGCACGGCGGAAGCTGCGGTACAGCTGCAGCTCGGTGGCCATCCGGACAGCGGCGCCCACAGTGACCACGACAAGTCCACCGCCCAGCCAAAACCGCGCCAATGCAGAGGCCTCGCACGTCGTCCATGGTGCAAGCCTTTGACATGGCCTTGCGCGAGCATAGCGCCCACGAACTCGGCGTACAGGCAAGTAAAGTCGGTAGCCCGCCGACCTGGTCGTACGTGTGCAGAGCGCCCACAGACAGACGGCCGCCACGAGAAGGGGGGATGTTGGCCGCAGGCGCGTGAGGCTGAACTGGGCCGTGGTCGCAGAGGATGCGGTAGGGGAAGTGGTCCATGCGGTTGTGGTAGTTGTCAAAGTACGCCTGCGCACGGTCGAGGGGGACAATTCCCCGGGATATAAAGTCCAGTGTGCTGTTGTCACCGTTGTTGGCGCCGTTTTCTGGCATTGCTGGCGTGTCTGGTAGTGTTGGTTGCTGTTGCTGTTGGTCGCGGTCTGTGTGCGGGTTGCTATGTTCGTGTGTGGATTTGCAACACCCCTGCTGTTGCTTGTATCGGTACCTGACGGAGGCGTCTCGGAAATATAAAAGCCGGGCATGCGCGCCCAGGTCCCGACTCGAGGTCCATGACGATATCCCAGTGGTTGGCGCCTTGGTCGGCGGCCCTGTTTCTGTCCGTATCGGTCGCGGTTTGCTCGTGTCCGTCGTCTTGCAGACGCGTTTGATCAGGGGCATCGGCGTGTAGTTGATCGTCTTCGTAAGCATCCTCCGGTTGAATGAAGTGCCGGCCAGATGGCTGGTCCTCGGCCGGCTGCTCCTGGACCAGCTGCAGCGTCGCAGGCGACAGCGAGTCCTTGGCCACGGCGGACACGATCGCCTCGAGCCTGCGCATCTTTTTTTCCATGGCATACTTCCATCTTTGAAATCAGGTTAGCCTGGAAGTTGGCCTCGTGGAAAAGAAAAGGCGCCACTCACGTAGTGTCGCTCTCCAGGAGCATCTGCAGGCTGCGGTTTACCGTGCACGACAGCCCCCTCTTCTTGCAGCGCGTGCACGGCGCCTGGCCGTCGGCCATATGGCATTTGATCTAAAATGCGGTCAGTTTTACAGGTCGTATAATGGACAATGGATAATGGATGGCTTCAACGGCAGTACCTTTTGTTTTCGACAAGCCACGCATGCTGTGATTTTGCGGCTGATGTCTGGCGGTTTGCGGTCGCCAAAGGCCGCCCGTAGTGCGATGACCGGCGAGGCAGGTCCGCCGTTGTCTGTCATTGTCGCTGTTGTGAATGTTGCACGGCTGTGTGTTCTGTGTGCTGGGGGAGCTTGGTCGGCTGTCGTCGGTCTTCCCTCCGTCGTGACGCAGCTCGAGGTTACGGGGAAAGTAGGTAGTGTTCTCGTATCCTACACTATATCCGCACCTTCTCTATTGAGCTATTATATGTGGGGCGCAGAGAAGGACAAGGAAGAGCACGTTTTCTCGGACGCTCCTTCCGCGTGCTGAAATACAAGTCAGTTTTTATTGCTAAAGCGCAAACCCACCAATTTCACAGCCCACGTGCTGCGATCAGTGGAGTATTAGCCCTGTAAGACGCTGGAAAGTCTGTATAGACGCTGTTTTAGTGCTCTATTTTAGTGACAAAATCCTATTCAGTGGCCAGGCAGCTACCGATTTGATTCTCACACCAACAGCATATACTCGCTACTAACTCTACAAACCTACAGTATGACAATTTACACATACAGTACATCTTAACAACAACCCGTCCATAGGCAGGCCCATGCCACCGGTTCCAGTTTAACGGCCCAAGAACTTGATCTCCAGCATGCGTAGAGGAGGATAGACAACGGCAGTCCAGCTCATGGCGACGGGAAGACCGAGCTGTTTTGTTAGCTGACTCTCACGACCAGAAGAGAAATCAGATAGAAAATGCTGCAAGGGACAACTCACATCTGCACCGTTGCCGAACCAGCTTCGCAATGGGGCCCGTATAGTACGTCTGGTACATGCACACAATGGCACCAGCCCAGCCAATGAGGAAACTCGCCAGGGCCGCCGCGCCGACGGGCAGATACGCACTGTCCGACGAGCGGTCCCAGTCGTAGCCCTCGTGGCGCCGGAAGAGGAACTCGTCCTCGAGTGTAATGGCAATCCAGATGACGACCCAGTAGCCGATCAGGGCCAGGAAATTCAAAAAGATGCTCAGCAGCTGCGTGCGGCCGGCAATCGCGCAGACCGTGTACACAATGACGACGGCCGTCGACCAGAGGGGCCGCGGCACCTTGGCCAGGTAGCGGCCAAACATTTGCATGTTGAGGGCGGCCGCGTAGGTGCCGGGGATGTTGTTGGCCGATACGCAGAGGGCCAGGACAACGGCACAAAATTTGCCAAAGCCGCCCAAGGGCGCAAATGCCTCGGCAATCAGCGCGCCCGTCGAGTGGCCAAAGGCTGCGTCCCAGGCCGGCGTGGTGGCCAGGCCCGAGGCCAGACCGATGCCAGAAACTCAATGAGGAGCTTGCCCAGCGTGATGCCGGAGCAGGTCATGATGCCGGTCCACACGCGCGACGTCTGGGCGTGGTTGTACGAGTAAAAATCGGCCGCAGCCGGTGCCCAGCCAAGGGGGCCCGAAGCAGCCAAGAAAAAAGTACGACAGCCGGTTGCCTGCGAGGGCGGCACCGCTGCCAGACGACGACGAGTAGGCGTTGAAGTTGGGCCCGGCCGAGCCGATGAGGATGAACAGGATGAGCACGGTCGGGATCCAGACATAGCGCTCAAACGTGTGGAACCACTTGATGCCAAAGGTGGCAATGACCCACGTGATAATGGCCGAGATGACGATGCCGACAATCACCGTCATCCGGTAGTCGCTGACCGCGCTGAGGACGAGGCCGGCCACGAGGCAGTCGACCACGCCGTAGCCAATCTCGATGACGAGGTTCAGCAGCAACAACACAGTTTGGACGGCCAGTAGCCCATACTGTAGCGAGCAACAACGAGTGTCCGCAGGCCCGAGACAGGGCCAAAGCCAGAGATGTAGCCCGTACAGGCAGCGCCGAAGATGGTTCCAAAGAGACAGCAACTGGTGGGGGGATACATGGTTTAGCTCGTACACCTTATGTTTTTGTTTCCTCTTCTCGCTCCCGGTTGATACTTACACAATCGCGTCGGTAAAGCCCAGACCAAAGAGCACCGGGCCCAGAATGCCCAGCGTCATGTTATTCGCCGTGCAGTTGATGGCGAACCAGATGATAAACATCTGAACATACGAGCCCGTGGTGACGCGCGGGTGGCGCTGCTCTGGCCGGACACGCTCGATGCCACGCACCTCGAGGCCGGGGATGCTGCCCAGCTTGCGGCACCAGCGGGCCCACGTTGACTCGGGGAGGATGTCAACAGACGCGGCACGCTCTTCGGAGAGAGAAGGGGGCAAGGTCGCGGACCCGGCCGCGACGCCCGTTTTCTCGTCAATGCCGTCCATGGTCGGCTGCGTAATGTAGTGTGGATAAAAGGATTGGTAATGGTGAGTTTTGTGTAAAAAGTACCAAAGAGACCAGGGTAATAAAATTAACCAGTTCTCAAGTGAATGATTTTCTTGAAATCAAATAGACAGAGAACAGGCAGAGTACCGGGTACAAGTACACGTGGAGAGAGGTATATGCCATCGAATGAGGATATCAGCACTTACAAATAAAGTATTGCTACGAGAACACCAGATACAGAAACACACCAGCAACAGATATCGTCGAGATAGATCTGGCTTGTACAATCAATGTACTGGATATGCAGACGGACCCGCGTCAAGGCAATAGTCCCCAAAATTCACAGTGTTCCCACTAATACTATCTCGCGTGGATGTTGGTGTCAAGGGGCTTGATAAAGACTCTTGGCTAGCTGGCGGAGATGGCCAAATGCCGTTGCACTGATAGGCTGGGTAGCAGAATTCAAGATTGCGGAGAGGCGCTATCGGCGTGGAAATCCGCCCGAGTCGGCGAGAAGCATGACAGGGTGCGCAAACTGCCCACTGCATGGCATGGTGGCGCTTTATTTTACGAGCGCAATATTTAGACTGGATAACATTTCACGGCGATTTCTTTCCCTATCTTCTTCATACTTGCTCATCGTTGTGTTCACGCAAAGGTTGCACTCGTTTCTGAACCCCCGACACTATGCACAGATGCTTCGTAACACAAAGGAATGCGCAGATAGATGTGAATGATGGTAAATAAACATAAACAAATGTAATTAAAAATCTACAGCAACCACTAGTCTATATTCAAGTATTTTTTAAGAGTCGTGCCTTACCGCACCACACACTAGCAAACCGTTACCGCGGCCGGTAGCTCGCTTGCGGCCTCCTCTTCTATTGTCACCTCGTCGCCGCCAGCGGCAAAACCCTTGGCCAGCTCAGCCATCAGGTCGTACTCCATGACCCAGCGCATGCGCTCGCGCACAACCGTGGGGTTGAAGCTGGTGGCCCACTGCTCCTCGGGGATGTCGGCGCTGGCCATCTTGCCGGTCTCATAGCTCGACGACGTGATGCGGTCGGTGCGCGGCTTGCGCAGATCCTGGAAGTACTGCAGGGCCGCAGCTAGGTTGCTGTCGGGCCAGTAGCGGAGGACCTGCGCGAGGGCAAAGCCGGACTCGATGGCCTGGCACGCGCCCTGGCCCTGGTGCGGCAGCGTCGAGTGGACCGAGTCGCCAATCAGAATCACACCCGAACCGGGCGCGTCGGGGCGCACATCAAACCACTTGGCCGTGGGCTCGCGCACATACAGCGCCTGCTTGAGGATCTTGCCGTCGGCGCTGCCCTTGCGCAGGCCCTCGACAATCTCCTGGACGGTGCCGGTCCAGTCCTTGACGTGCTCGTACATGTCGTTGACAGGCGCTGTCGAAAGCCAGCTCTCGGACGTCCAGTTCTCGAGCGGCTCCGTCATGAAGCCGATGATGCCAACGCGCGCGTTCTGGGCGTCGTCGTTGCCAATGGGCAGAGTCAGCACGTGCCGGCGCCGGCCGCGGAAGTTGACCGTCTTGCGCAGCAGCGCGGCCGTCTCGGGCGTCAGGTCGTCGTAGCTAACATAGCCGCGGTAGACCATCTGGCCCGAGTAGATGGGATTGTCGTCCAGGCCCAGGTGCTGGCTGCGCACCACGCTCTTGATGCCGTCGCAGCCTACGACAATGTCGGCCGCTGCCGTCGTGCCGTCGACAAACGTCAGCGTGTACTCCCTCTTGGCCGTCGACCACTCGAGGGATTCTAGGCGTTTGCCCAGGGAGATATTGGCGTCGGGCACGTTTTCCTTGAGGGCCTCGAGCAGGTGCGCGCGGTGGATCTGGCGTGATGTGGGCGCGCCAAACTCGTCGATCTGGCCCAGGAACTCACCCGTGCGATAGTGGCGGTACTCCATGTAACTGGGCGGGTCGCGAGACGACTTGGCCAGCATAGCCGGGCCGACGCCCATGGCATCCAGCAGGCGGTTGGCATTGCGCGTGATGTTGACGCCGGCGCCCACCTCGGTGAACTGTGCGGCTGCCTCGTACATGTGCACGTTAGACAGCTCCGCGTACAAGGCCGAGTTGGCCAGGGCCATGCCGCCGAGGCCGCCGCCCACGATGGCGATGCGTTTGTCGGCGAACCCCATTTTTGGCGTCTTGAGGTGTCTTGAGGTGTGTGGAATGTGTGAGGGTTGCGTGAAAAAAAAAGAACAAAAAGGCGGGAGATGGACCTAAGAAACGCCGAGCCACTGAATTATATCGAGATAGATTGATTGCCAGCCGAATGCTAGATCGAGCTGATCGAGTTGTCGTGATCTCTTCAGGCGATTATGGTTGTGGATGAACCTCTTTTACATTGTCGTGTGAGGCCTCGACCTGTTCGTCAAAAGCCAATCACGAACGCTCCGATTACGACTGCGGGACAAGCCTGTGTGCGACCGTCATCCGATGCGGATAACATTGCGGACATGGCCGTCACGGCGGCGAGGCCTCGGCGGGCAACGAACTCGCTAAAACAGTTGTCGTCTGTGTAAGTGCTCTAGAGGGAAGGTACGACCTGGAAGGCGGATAAGTCCGCAGTTTGTGGCAGAATAAGTGGGTCTCTCTAAACCACTGAGCAACCACTGCCACTAAGCCGACTTTGTGCCGGGTTTACATCGGCATTTGCTGCCCGCTGGAGCCTGCCGTTTAACCTGGCTTGTCTGTTATGTTTTTGTATCATAACCATTCCTGGGAGTTCTCCGTAGCCACCTGCAAAAGAAGCACAATCACCACGTGATTCTGCAGTTGCTTTTTCCTATCACTGCATCGCATCACGAAGTCTTTGAAAGTCGGCGGCTGCGACACCGCGATATCAACTCAGTAACCTACGACACAACCGAGATACCCCCCCACCCCCCTCCTCTCTCACAATGGACCGCATCGACGCTCTTCTCCGGGCGATGACGCTCGAGGAAAAGTGCTTTTTCGTTGCCGGCAAGAATATGTGGGAGACGGTCAACATCGACCGGCTCGGCATCCGCAGTCTCAAGTGCACCGACGGCCCGGCCGGCGTGCGCGGCGCCACATGGATCGACGGCACGCACACCACCTATGTGCCCTGCGGTATTGCGCTGGCCGCGACATTTGACAGGACCCTGGTCCAGCGCGTGGGCGAGATCCTCGGCCGCGAGACGCGCAGCAAGAACGCCCACGTCCTGCTTGCACCTACCATGAACATTTCGCGGTCGCCGCTGGGCGGGCGCAACTTTGAGAACTTTGGCGAGGACCCGCTGCTCACGGGCGTCATGGCATCGCACTACATCCGCGGTGTGCAAGCACAGCCTGGCGTCGCGGCCTGCATGAAGCATTACGTGGCTAACGACATGGAGACGCGGCGCTTCAACATGGACGAGGCCATTGACGAAGCGCACACTGCGGGAGATCTACCTGCGTCCCTTCCAGACGACGCATGAGGCTGCCACACCGCTAACGGCCATGACGGCGTATCCCAAGATCAATGGCGCGCACGCCGACTGCAGCGTGCCTCTGCTCAAGGAGGTGCTGCGTGGCGAATGGGGCTTCGAGGGTCTTGTCATGAGCGACTGGGGCGGACTCAACGACACAGTGGAAAGTCTGGTGGCGGGCACGGACCTGGAGATGCCTGGGCCGCCTATCCGCTACGGAAAAGCACTGCTGGCAAGCCATTGAGTCCGGCAAAGTGTCGGAAAGGGACCACCTGGACCTGAGTGTGCGGCGCATCCTCGTAACGCTCGACCGCCTGGGCCTGCTCGACCCGGAGCCGGTGGCAGACGCCACATCCAAGGAAGAGCAGAACTCGGACCTGCCTGAGTTTCGACAGACAGCGCGCGAGGCAGCGGCTGGCGGTATCGTCCTCCTTAAGAACAGAAGTAACGGCAATAACAGTGTGCTTCCGCTGAAGCTGGCTGAGATCAAGAAGCTGGTTATCATTGGCCCCAACGCCAAGACACCTACTACAGGCGGCACGGGCAGCGCTGCCGTCAATCCCTACTATATTACGAACCCGTTGGCATCTCTCACGGAGGCGGCGACCAAGGCCAACCCGGCTATTCAGGTTGTCTATGAGCAGGGCATTCGCACGAACCTGCAGCCCAGCCTCCCCGGCCCCATGCTCCGGGTCTCGGCCGTAGTAGACGCTCCGACAGGTGTACGCGTCGATTTCTTTGCTGGTCACGCTTTTGACGGCCCCGTGGTCTCGTCGTCGTACTGGGCCAACTCGGTAATGTTTATGATGAGTGACGGCGACACGCCCGACGAGCTGCGCGGCAAGCCACACTGCTACCGCGCGACGGGTATCCTGACACCCACGGCCACGGGCGTCTATGATATCAGCCTCTCCAACACAGGCCAGACCAAGCTGTATCTTGACGATAGACTCATCATTGACAATACCAACTGGACGACGCCCGGCGGCACATTCATGAATTGCGGCAGCGTCAACAAGATGGCCGAGCTAACACTCACGGCCGGCCAGCCGTATGCTCTCCGCATCGACAACGTGGTCACCACGCCACCCCTCAAGCCGCACGACAACACGCTGTTCCACACGCTGTCTGGTGTGCGCGTTGGCGTGCAGCTGCGCATTGACGAGGATGCGCTGTTTGAAAAAGCAGTAGCAGCTGCCAAGGATGCTGATGCGGTCGTGGTGGTTGTGGGCCACAACAATGACACGGAAAAGGAGGGCATCGACCGCACGTCGCTCCGTCTGCCCCGTCGCACCGACGAGCTGGTTGCGGCCATCTGCCGGATTGGGCCCTCCAACACAGCGGTGGTGACGCAGTCGGCCAGTGCCATTGCCATGCCCTGGGCGGACGAGGCCCCGGCCATTGTCCATGCCTGGTTCCAGGGCCAGGAGAACGGCAATGCCCTGGCCGATGTTCTGCTCGGTGCCGTTGCGCCAAGTGGCAAGCTGCCCGTCACGTTCCCGCGCGCTCTCGAGGACCACGGCTCGCACAACTGGTTTCCCGGCGACACTGTCAATGACCAGGCCACCTACGGCGAGAGAGTGCTCGTAGGCTACCGTTGGTTCGATGCCAAGGGCACGGTGCCCCTGTGGCCGTTTGGCTACGGTCTGTCCTACACAACGTTTTCTATTGCGGATGTTGCCGTGGGCACGCTATCCCTCGCCTCCAGCGATGGCAAAGGCAAAGCCACAACAACGCTGTCATTCACGGTCACCAACACGGGTAGCTGTGCAGGCGCCGAAGTCGTCCAGGTCTACGTCAGCCCGTCAGCGGTCATCGCCGAGCAGGGTAAGGACGCGGCACCGCGGTCGCTGGCCGGCTTCACCAAGGTGCTCTTGGAGGCAGGCGTTTCCAGGGCCGCATCCATCGAGATCACCAGCGACGCCATTGCGTGGTACGATGTGGACCAGGAGACAAAGGGCCAGGCTGCAAGGGTGCGTGGCGCATGGACCCGGGCACGTACACTCTCTCTGTCGGTACGAGCTCGCGGGATTTTTCCGCCGAGGTCGAGCTGATAGTCCAGTAGAGCCTCGATACAATGGCATGTCTTATCTTGGAAGGGATCTAATGGTGGTGTGGAAACGTGAAGGGACGAGAGACTGTAAAAATTGAAATGCGATAGATAAAAATGAAGACTTTAACGACATTAAATGCAGAGAATTATGCCGCAATTTTGTCTACAAATTAATATTAATTAAAAAAATAAATCCGTTTTATTTCTAAATTTTCTAAATCGTACCAAGTTGAGACTGTTGAAAATATGTCAAATTAATAAATATAACAAGCGAGTAAATGCTACCGTCTATGAATCTTTCGCAAACCAACGAGGTTCCAGAGCTGGAAACCCCAACGAGCTGGAAACCCCAACAGTAAAGAAAGCGCTACGTCGTGCAATGACTCGCACCATGAATCATTTACGACCATAGGATCACCCGAGCACATCTCACTGCCAAACCCATCATACCACGAGACACGAGTATGCAAACCGGGAAACAGAACGTGCAGTCGTCTTGTACCGACCAGAGCCGCGGCCATCCCCGCATCTGGCCCCGCGTTATTGCTGCCACGCCGTCGCAATCGTGTTTTGTTTGTCAGAATCTGGACCGCTGGGGCGGGCATCTCCATGTCCACGTTATCTCCATGCAATTCCCGTCTAGACCCCTGTGAATGCTGCGACCCATTCTATCCTCTCCAGACCCATAATTGGGTGGGCGATCAGATCCATAGCGTATTCTATACCCTAGTCGCGCCTTAAACTATCTCTGTAGATTTCACTTTGTCAACGGCAAGGGGAGAGAGTGAGGGGGCATGCATATTCAGATTCAGTAGAAGCAGGAGAATTTGGCTTTCGCAGTGCTGCCTTGGTTTTGTGCCAGCCACACAAGTATTGAGTGTCCCAGAAACGAGTCAATTCACCCTCGCCCTCTTTCGAGACCCTCCTCCCGTCGGCGTATCTCTGGAGAAAGCTCGGGGGCTCCAGAGACTTGTCTGCCAATTGCATGTCGAGCATATACGCTGTTTTGTCCATTATAAATCCACCTCCATTGATCTGAGGATACCGACGGTCTGATACGCTCCTCCCCAGCCACGCCAGCAGCGACGTGTTGATATTGACATTTGCTGCAAGTATATACTACGTCAAGCGTCCCCTTTCCTTTGACCTCGGTCTGAATTTGGTCATCACACTGTTGCATTTCTTTCTTTAATCGTTCTTCTTTTGTCGTTCATCTTGTTAATATCACTCCTCGTCTACGTTGTTTTTGGTGTATTCACCGTCACACTGCACGCCATGGACAAGTATACTCAGTCCCTGCGCATGAGCCTGGCCACCGCTCTTGTGGTCTCCGTGTGTATCGTTGACTCGGTCACGATTGCCTACGATGGCTCCGTCATGGGCTCCGTCAACATCATGGAGTCGTACGGCGCGTACTTTTCGCTGGACACGGCCACGATTGCCGTCAACACGACGGCCGTCTACCTGGGCTCCATCATGATTGCCCCCTTTGCCGGCTGGATTGTCGACTGGCGTGGCCGCAAGGAGGCCATTGCCGTGTCGTGTGTCTTCAACATCATCGGTGCTGCCATCTCGGGCGCTGCGCAGAACATTGCCATGTTCATTGCGGGACGCATGATTATCGGTCTCGGCATGGGCCTTGCGCAGACGTCTGCCAGTTCCTACGTGTCCGAGACCACGGCGCCCAAGGTGCGCCCTCTGGCGCTCGGCATGTACTTTACTTGCTGGGCGCTGGGCAGCTTCCTCGCTACCGGCGTGTGCTATGGTGTACGTTTCTCCTCCACCGTTTTGATCTCTCTCTGTGTCTTCCAGTCAAGTGCATCTCTCACAATTTGTTACAGACCCAGCAGCTGGACCCGTCCAACTGGGCGTGGCGCATCCCCTGCCTCGTGCAAATGTTTGCCCCCATCTGCGTGCTTCTCTTCCTGCCCTTCCTGCCCGAGTCGCCGCGTTGGTTGATCTACAACGACCGCCAGGAGGAAGGGCTCGACGTGCTGCGCCGCATCAACGGGGCTGCCTCGTCGGACGATGCGGGCGTGCAGCTACAGTACCAGGAAATCATCGACACGCTCAACTACGAAAAGGCTGACGGCAAGAGCATCGGCTTCCGCGAGATTGTCAACAACGCGCCCAACCGCAAGCGCCTCTACCTGTGTCTGTCGGTGGCGCCGCTCACCATGCTGACGGGCTCCAACATCATCACCTACTACTACGGCACGATGCTGAGCCAGGCCGGCATCACGTCGGCCAAGACACAGATGGAGATCAACCTTGTCTCTCGGCCTGGCAGTTTGTCGTTGCCTCTGCGGGCTCTATTCTGGCCGAGGGCCTGGGCCGCCGCTTCCTGTGCCTGTCATCGCTGGGCCTCTGCACGATTCTGTTTTACTGCGTCGGTGGCATGACGGCTAAATTTGGCACCAGCGACAACACGTCGGGTGTCTACGGCACGGTGGCCTTCATCTTTTTGTACATGGGCGCCTACTCCTTTGGCCTCACGCCGCTGACCAACATGTATCCGCCGAGGTGCTGTCCTACAACATCCGTGCCACGGGCATGGGCATGTTCACGCTGACGGCCAAGACATGCGGCGTGTTTGTCACCATGGTCTTCCCCTACATGTTCAACACCATTGGGTGGAAGACGTACATTGTCAACGCCAGCTGGAACATCCTGTTCTTTGTGTGGGTGTTTTTCTTCTGGGTCGAGACCAAGGGCAAGACGCTCGAGGAGATTGATGAGCTCTTTGACGGCGTCAAGCACTCGGACACGCCCAACCTGAGCGCCCTCGAAGAGAAAATCAACGCAACAGTGACGAACGTACGAGGTGTGAGTTGCGGGCAGAGCTGGAAAAGACACGGTAAGTGACAGCGTCAAGAGTGGCTGCAGATTCAGTAGATACAGTAGACGCAATACAGCAATGGCAGACGCAATAGTGGTAGTGGTGAGTAGATAGCTGCGAGACCCAATAAAACAACCTGCGGCTGAGACTCATTGGCTTTGCGTGACATGAGACTGCAAGGAAATGGCGAGCTCAGCTGGTATAGTCCAGCCAGCCATCACGTCTATTATTCAGTGATATAAAACACCTACTCATGGCTCTCAGCTATAGCAAAGCTAAATATTACCATTGAGCCCACGGTTGTTATTTATAAAATGTTATACCAACCGAAAAACCTCATTGACGTCCCTACAAATCGCGGCCCGTCTTTGGGGGCCAAGCACAGGCGTTACACAGCCTAGCACATGCGTTAAGCATGCCTGCACAGGCGTGCACAGCTGTGTACAGGTGCGAAACGCCCGTGTACCGTCTGCGTTATAGTAAATATATACGGTTATAAGTATATAGTTTTAAGCGTACGGCCTTATTTATTAACAGGGGATATAATAATAAATAAAGAAGGAGGTTTTAAATAAGTTTTAAGAAGTGTTATATTATAGTAGCTTTTAATAAGCCGTGGCTCGAGGGTAAGCCGCAGATAAATGTGAAAAAAGATTTTTTATAAAAACACTTTAATAGTATTAATATATATATATATATATATATTAAAAAGTATTATATTTGTTTAAAATATAATTTTATATATAAGGAATTAATTTATTTAATTTAATTAGTTTAATTAATTAATTTAATTAATTTATTTTTATATAGGTTTTTATTATTTTATTACTTTATAATTTCTTAACAGAGTAAAATAATACGAATTTTATATTTCGTAATTCGCAATATTACAAATACGAATACTTAACCCTGCTCACACTAGATATGCCAAAATTACCTGCGATAACGATAAGACAATGTTCAAGTTAGCGTGGCGCATTGTGATGAAGTACGTCGAAGTCGCCAACAAAATCAATATTTAAAAATATTTAAGATAAATTTAAAAGATATATAGATTATAAAACATTTCGCCGAGTCGTATAACGCGGGATTAAAGGCCGACTTAGTTAATAATATAAGAAAACGACCCCCCGTAATATTGTTAAATATTTTATAATATATAAAAATATATTATAAATGTTATTTTATAAAAAGTTAAGTATTTATAACGTTGGTAAGTTTTTTTTTTATTTTATATTATATATATGTTAATATTTATAATTAAAAATAAAATAATTTATTTAAAATGAGTTATAAAGATAAAGTTAATGCCGAAGATATTAAACGGTTTATAATATTTTTAATTATTAAAAACTATATGTATATATAAAAGCTTTTATAATTTTTTAATTATTATAATTACGTTTACGATAATTACCGGGTAGATAACGTTAATTTATTAAATATTTATTATTTTATATTAATTAAATTATAAAAAGTATATTAAGTTATATATATTAAATAAAAGTTATAAAGATAAAATAAAAAGATTTTAATAACTTACTCGGTTTTTTAAAATATTCGATTTATAATTTTATAAAGAAATAATAGCCGGAGTTTAAGATCGGATTTAAAAAACACTTTAAAAAGATAAATAAAAAAATAATATATTATAAAACTTTTTTTATCGTTTTATTATTAACGTAATATTAATACGTAACTAAATCGGAATTTTTTATAACGGAGAAAATAAAAAGGCTTAACAACTTACCTTTATTTTTTTACGTATAATTAATATTATATTAATTTATTAATATTATCTTTTTTCGGGTATTAAAAGATTATTATAATATTGAGGAAGTTTTTTAATTTAAACTTTTTAAAAATAAAAACTTTTAAACCGATATTATAAAATAAAGGATATAAAACGTCGACTAGTCTTTTTTAAAATAATCCACGATAAGTTATTAAAATAAAAGTAAAAGCTTAACGTTTAAAAGATATATATTTTTTTATAAATATAACGTACGGGATTTATTAATAATTTTAACTTTTAATTAAATTATAAGATTTTTATTAAAATTAATAATAAATAATACACTTTTTTTTTATAAAATAAAAAAACCGATATTAATTAAATAAATATTAAATAATTAATATAGTAATTAAATAAGTTTTAAAGTTTACCGGTTAAAGGAATTTAAAAGTCTTTTTTTATTATTATTTAAACGATATAAGTATTATTAATAACGTAATTATCTTCTTTAAAACGAACTTTAAAAAAGACCTTACTTAAAATTTTCGTTCGATAATAATAAAACGGAATACGTAATTATTTTAAACGTTACCGTCCGAGGTTAAGGTAATATTAAAAAGTTAGTAGGAATATATTTATTTAAGTAACGATCTTGAGCGTTTTACGCCGAAAAAGGGAATAATTATTAAAATAAAGTGAAAATAATTATATAACGAACGGCGAAAAATTATATTTACGACTTTAAAAGACTATTAAATAAATTAAGTTTAAACTTATTTTATTAAATTAAAAAAGTATAAGTAATACGATTAATGTAAAGTTTATTTTAATTGTACTCGTTATTTATAATCCGAACGAGACCGTTTTATTACGACCTTTTTAATACGAGTTTATTTATGAAACCTAGAAGGAATCTCTGTTTTCCGAGATATAATTACTTTTTATATAAACGAATACCGCGTAATATATTAAAAAGTATTATAACCGTTATATAATTATTGTTTAGTCTTATCGTATTTTTAAAAAATAATTAAGTAAGAGATATACTCGTTATTATTTTTTTATATTTATATACGATATTAATATATTATATAAACTTTTTATAATAAAGAAGTAAAATTATATATTATTTTATTACGAAACGTATTATAAAACGCGATTTAGTTTTTCCTAGTTTTACTTCTTTTATAACGGTTAAAAGACGAGTAAGGCCGGTTAAAAAGTTTATTATTAACGATATATCGATAATTAAAATACGCTTTTTTATTATAATTTAATTATTTTCCGCACCGTTATTATATACGTTAAGTATTACTTTTATTATTTAAGTAACGAAAACGTTTTAATTATATAACGTATATATTAATATAAACGTCGGTGTAATTAACTACGGCACGTTTATTATTATATTTTAAGTTATATTAAAAAATAAAATAATTTTAAAAAGATATTATATTTTTATCCGCGATATCCCGTAATATTTTAAATAAATATTAACTTATAACACTATTTTAAAAACATTTATAATATTTTTAAACCGTTTATCCGAAAATAATTTAAAAACTTTAAAAAAAAAACTAATTAATTTAATTAAGATTTACCGGACCGCCTCGCCGCCGACCGGTCCGATATTCGTCGAACGCTTTTTTTTAAAAGTTTTTATACCGATCTTAATAAAAATAGTAAAAAACGAGTTTAACGTAAATATATCCTCACCGTCCTCACGTTTTAAAGATTCTGTGTTTAATTATAGTCTTTTTATCGGTTTATACTTTACGGTTATTTACCTCGATAAAAATAAATGTTATCGATACTTTTTTTATATTATATAAATTGGGGTGGTTGTAGTATAGCCCGGACGAGGAAAAAGAGTAAAATTACGAATATTTTACTTTATTTAATATTTTTTAATTTAATATTAATCACGGTTAGTATATTATAAAGTTATTTATTTCCGGAATTAAATAAATCGAAACGTTTAATATATACGTTTACGAAAGTTATACGAGTTACGGTGTTTCGGAAATAAAAAATATTATTATTTATAGTAGCGTTAAAGTATAACGGGTCGATTCCGTATTAATAACGTTTTTTCTCGTTCTTATATACGTTATTAATTTAACCTTTTAAAACGACTTAATATGCCCGGGTTAAACGGAAATTATAATAACGAGATATTTTTAAAATAACGATAATGTTAATCACTCGAAACCATTATTTATAATCGCCGATATTAACGAAAATATAAAATACGTTAATTTGTAAAAAGACGAGTAATTTGTCGAGTATTTGCTTAAAAAATAAAAAAAAAGTTACTTTGTTAAATAAGTTTAAAACGGGTGTTATAATTAAGAGCCTTAAGTAAATATTTTTAACGACGAGTTTATAACGGTATTTAAAAAAAACTATATAAATTTCGATCGCGGCGTCGAGGTATTATATATCCGAATACGAAAAAGTAAGATAAAGTATTTATTACGGTATATCGGCCGTTTAAAAGAAAAAGATTAATAAATATTAAATCAGGGTGGGAGAACCGTACCCGTGATCGTGGTTTCGTTGTTAATTTAATTACGATACCATACGACGGATTTCCGATCAGAAATCTATCGTATAACCGCGTACACTTATATACACCTTTTTTTTCGCTATTTCTTATTTTACCTCCCTCGCACTCTTTTCGTAAAAACTTATCTTTTTTAAATTCTTTTTACTTATCGTGGCCATTTTATTCCCTTTTTTCTCTCTTTATATATTAATTAAACTATAATATAACTTATATAATTATATTATAACTGTAAAACCTTCGATTAAATATTTTTAACTTTATCCTCTTAATTTAACTTACTCTTTTATTAAAAATATTTAATTAAAGGTTTTACGTAATCGTATTAAATAATTAAACTTTAATTTATAAGAAAATAAAAAAAATAACTCGCCTTTTTTTTATTTTAAAAACTTAATTTATAAATCGCCTTCTCCACTTCTTAATTACGTTAATCCGAGTTATAAACCGAGGAAAAATAATACTTAAAAAAATAAATATAATCGTATAATGTTTTTCTTAATATTTTCTTTTTTTTCGTTTTTACTGTTTCATACTTCTTTAAAATTATATTCGTTTTAATAAACGTTTTAACTTTCTTTTTTAAAATTTTAAACTTTATAAGTTTAAAATAACGTATAAACTTATAATCGTATATTTTATAAATATTTTAAAATAAAAAAAATATTTATTTCCGTTTTTTAATTTTTACTTTCACGTTTTACATAATTATTTTACTTTTTCCCGTTATATTTTTAATTAATTTAATTTTAATAAATATATTTATAACCGGTTTATCCTTAATAAACTTATTTTTAATAAACCGGTTTTCGATTAATTTTTTTATAACTAACTTATCCTTTATAAATTTATTTTTAATAAACTTATTCTTAATAAACGAGTCTTTAATAAACAAGTCTTTAATCGGCTCTCCCTCGTTTTTATAATCCGAGTCTTTATCGTCGTCACTACCGATTTTATCCTTATCTTTACTACTTTTAATCGATTCTTTTTTAACGTTTAACATTTAAACGTCAACCTTTAAAATATTTAAAGATATAATAAAACGAGATAAAACCTCTCGAGCTCCCGTTTAAAACCGTATATAATAATAAAATTTTATAAAAAATAAAAGTTTTTAATAAAATTCTTTAAATATACCGTTAATTTATATATTAAATTTTTAACCGATCTTTTTAATAATATAAGTCTTAAACGTTTAATCTCGGTTATAAAAATATTAATTTTTTAATCGAAACTTTTTAATTATATACTTTTCTACTTTTTTTTTAAATTATCGTCGAAAATATAATAACTATTTAAAATAAATCGGTTTTATTATAACCTTTAATAAATCTTTTATTTAATCGTAAAATTTATTAAAACATAGAAATCGTTTAACGATATATAATTTAACTTTACTCGGATTTAATTAACGTATTATATAATAAACTATAAAGTTTTAACTTTAATTATTTTAAAAATTCCGATCGAAAATAATATAATATTATAAAATCTTATTAAACTTTAATCATAATATCCGGCCCGATCACACGTAAATAATTCCCGAAAAAATATCCGCGCGTTTTCGATTATAAATAAACCATATTTTTAACCGTTTATTTATTATACGTATTTTTCTTTTTTATAAATAAACGTTTTATCGAACGAGTTTAAAATATAATATTTAAATAATAAATTTCGTTTAATTTTTTTAAATTCATATAAACTTATTAAATTAAATTAATAAACCGTTATAAAGTTTTAATCGATAATATATAAAACTTAATAATTTCTTTTAATAAAATAAAATATTTTTATTTATTATATCTTTTTTATAAAAATAAAATAAATATAATATTAATATATAAATAATAAAAAATATTAAATTTTAATTAAATAATAAACGTTATAAAGTTTTAATCGATAATATATAAAACTTAATAATTTCTTTTAATAAAATAAAATATTATTAAAAAACGTTTATTAAACGTTACGGATTTTTAATCGAAAATTAAACTATAAAATAACCTTTTAATAAATATAATTATAATAAAAAACTATATAATATTAAACTAATTTTAAAAAACAAATAATAAATTAATAATTATTATATCTTTTTTTAACTATTTTTCACGAAATAAAACTCCTTTAAAATTAAAAAAAAATATTTATTAAACTTAAAATTATATATATAAATACTTTAAAATTTATAGAATATTAATTAAGGTTTTAAATCCGAAAAATATTAATATATAATATCCTCGACCGTTTTATTATTAAAATTGTAAATATAAATTAATCGTTTTATTATATCTTCGATTAAATATAATAAAAAATATATTATACGGAAATAATATCGTTCGATTATAAATAATTTAAAAGTAACTTTATTCGGTTATCTTTTAACCCGTCTCGCGCTCGTAATTATAATTATAAAATTTATAACGTTATATAATAAAGTATAATTTAAAAAAAAAACGTAACTTATTGATCGTAAATTTATAATTAATAAAATTATTATAAATAAAAAAAAGTAATAAAAAACGACGTTAAAAAAACTTTTAACGAGTCTTTGATTAAAAAATAAATAATAATAAATAATAATAAAAAAAATAAAAAAAATAAAAAAAATAAAAAAATAAAAAAAATAATAATAATGTAATAATATTAATAAGTTAATTAATAAAAAATAAAAAATAAAAGTTATTATTTAACGTCGTTTTTTATTACTTTTTTTTATTTATAATAATTTTAAGCCTTGAATTATAGAATATTAACGATCAATAAGTTACGTTTATAAATTTTTTAAATTATACTTTATTATATAACGTTTATTATTAATATAAAAATGTAAATAAAAATAAAATAAAAGTAAAATATTAATAAAATAAATAATTTTTATTTAAATTCGATCGAAAGTTTAAATCTATCCGTTTAATATTAACACTAGTAAACGGTTTTTATTCGTTCGTATATATAAAAGTTATTTTCTTTTATTTTTTTTTTTATTTTTTAAAAAAACCTTACTTTTCGTTTTTTCTTCGTCTTTTTTTATTTTTTTTTCTTTTATTTTCTTCCTTATAATTCCACCTTCTCCGTTTTTTTCCTTTCTTTTATATTTTTCGTACCTTTTTTTTTTTTTTTTCTCACTATAAACAACCCCGATCCGAAATCTAATAAGAAAATAAAAACACCCGTCTATAACCGTTACCCTTTAATAAGCCTTCCGATCGTCAATTATAACCGTCTCCCCTCCTTTTTTAATATCAATATTACCGTCGAAACGTACCTCGATAACCTTTTTAATTAAACACCCCTTAAAATATAACTAAAATTACCGTAACCACTTCGTTTAATTTTACCGACATATCGATCACCACTTTTATAATTAAATCTTCCTCGCTTTTTTAAATAATTAATATTTTAACTTTTTTTATATTACCGATTAAAAGTTTATCTTAATCTTAACAAAAAAAAACCGTAAAATCTTTAATTAAACAATAAACCGAGGTAAAATAATAACATTAAGATATTTTCTTTAAACACTTTATCACCCTCGATACTTATATAATTTAATTTAATAATAACTCCGTTACGCCCTATCCCGTTTTTTATTAAAAGATTATAACTAACTTCTCGTTAAAGTCCGATTTAAACCTTTTAATAATATATAAACCTCTCTTTTCACTTATCTCGTTATTTTCGAGATAAAAACCGTTTACGATTAACGGTATTATTATTAAATACTTTAATTAAATATTTAATAAAATATTTTTTAATATTTATTAATACTGGATTAATCCCTTTTATACTTTTAAAAGATTTTTTTAATAATACTTTACTTTTTATACGTAAACCGTATATATTAAACGTATTAACGATAAACCGTTAAATATATATATAACCGTTATTTTTTATAATAACCGACGGTTATAAAATTTATTTATTTAAATATATAACTTTAAAAATATAATAACTTATATAATTTATAATCGTAATTACTAATGTAATATATATTAACCTCGGTTCCGATAGCGTCCTTTTTTAGATACCGATTAAAACTTTATACACGTTATAATCTTTTTTTATAATATATCTTTTTTCCCGGTTTCGCTTTTAACGCCACCGACACTTAAAATTATTTATATTATATAAATATAAAAGTTTATAACTTTTATATTAATAACTTTAATAACCTTCTTTTTAAAAAGATCGACCTTTTACACGTTTACAAGACTATTAAGACTCGTTTACTTTTTCGGCGTTTATTTTTTATAATAACTCCGATTATAAGTTTAAAGTTAAACGTTATTATTATTAAATTTAAAATAACATTTATTTTTAACCGGACTTAAATAAAAAATTAAATTACTTTTAAACATACAATCGATTAAAAAAAAAATGTCTTTACGACTTCGATTAATATTACCGATTAAACTCCCGGTACTTAAAATACTACTCTTATAAAACTTAAAATTAAAAATAAAGTTATAAATAAAACTTTAAATAATAATAGTTTTTTATTTAAAACTATTATTAAAATTAATCGTAAAAATAAAAATAAAAGTAAAACAATCGTAAATTAAAAAAAGGTTATTATCGAAAATACCGATTAAAAGTTTAACGGTGTTACTTTTAACGCCACCGACACTATTAAAACTATTATATTAACTTTTAATATATTTATAATAAATATAACGTCGAATAATAATATTTAAAAATACAGTTAATTATACTCGAAAAAAAATATATACGTTTTTAATTAAAAGTTTAAAAGTATAAATTAATATATCGAGTAATAATATTAATAATAATAAAAAAAGATAAAAAAATAATAAATAAAAATAAATAAAATATAAATAAAAATTAAAATTATATATACTTTATAAAATAAAAAAATAATAAAAAAAATTTTTTTTAAAAAATTTTAATTAAAAATTCTTAATATTTATTTTAATTTAATCCGATCTTTTTACGTTTTAATTTAACTTTAATATTAATAAAAATTAAATATAATCTCGATTTTTTTTTAAACACTATATTATTAAATATTCCTTTTTATTAAATTCTTTTTCGTTTAACTTATTTTTATTTTTTTTTTAACTTACCGTTTTCTCGATTAAATTTTTTTTTTAAAATTAATAATTTAAAAAAATAAAGTTCCGATCACTTCTCTTAATCTCTCCTTCACTTCTTTTTATTCCTTTACTATCATTTTATTTAAAATTTATATCTTATTAAACCTTATTTTTATCTTTTATAACTTTTTATAATAAGTCTTTATTAAACGAATAAACGAAAATAGCCCGTTTAATTATATTAATTTATAATTATTAAGGTTATTAACGTATAATATAACGAAAAAGTTTTTTTATTTATAAACCAACTTTATATTATAAAATATATCGATTTACCGTAAACTATCTTACACGAAAACGAGATCGTTGATTTAAATAACTTCTTTTTTTACCCGCCACCGAAAACGATTAATATAATCCCGATTAAAAACCCGTTTATATTTAAACTTTTTTATTATAATAATCGCCGCTTTAATATCGGTTACTTTCCGTATTAAAACTTATACCCTCGTTATTAATAACTCCTCCTTTATTATATTAAAACTTTAATTAAACACTTTTTATAACGTTATTTAAGTTTTAATATTTATAACTAAAAAATAATATATATTTATAAAAAACTTAAACGGATATCCGATTAATAAATAAAATTAACGGAAAAAAAAAACGTTACTTTATCCGGCGCCGTTAATAAACTTAATAAACGCCGAGATTATTAAATAATAATTAATTTTAATAATACGTTAACTTTAAAGTTATATAACGAGAATACGATATATTTAATTTTATAAAAGTCGTATAATTTTTAAATTTTTTTTTAAACTCGTTATTACCGTCGACCACGACCTTTTTTAATATTTTATATCGGTAAATAATATATTCTCGTAAAAAATAAGCTCGGCCTTTAATTTTTCCGTTCGAAAATATAATTATTTTTATAAAACCGTAAAACCGTATTTTTATTTGATAACAATATTTACCGTTTAACTTTTAAAAGTATACTTTACGAATTTAAGTAAAATTTTTAAAATAAATAAAAGGCGGTTTTTAAAATTACGTAATATTAACCGATCTTAACGAGGACTACTTTTAATAATTTATATACTTTTTATTATTATTATTATATATTATACTTTACTTTAATTATTAATAACGTTACTTTAACACCTTTAACGTAATATCCCGGCCTTTAATAATTAGTTTATAAATACGTTTTTTTAATTAAAAGTCTTTATTTACTTTTATCGTCTATTATATATATCGGTTATTACTTTTAATTTTAAAAAAGGTATTATAAAAAACGGTCTTTATAAATAAAATAAATAATATTAACTATAAAACGTTTTCTTTCTTTACTTTTAAAACGCGGTAATAATTCTACTTTAACGAAAAACGATATTATAACTTTATTTATATTTATTTATTACTCGTTTAAATTTAAAAGATCCGATTTTAAATTTAACATAATTTAAATAAAAATAATACTTTAATAAACTTATTTAAATTAATATTTATATTAAATTTTTAATCGAAAGTATTATTAATTAATCTATAAGATAAAGTATTTATTACTATATTTTTCGTGCCCGAAATATATTTAACTTTAAAGTCGAAAAATTAAATTTATATCATTTAATAAAATAAAATTTTTTTTAATAACTCGTTAAATATATATTTAATTAATATATTAACTTAAAAGTAGTTTTAAAATAAAATATTTATTATTATATTTTTTACGCCGAGATATATTTAATTTCGAAAAGATTAAATTTATCATTATTTAACGAAATAAAAAAGATTTTAATAACTCGTTAAACATATTATTTAATTAATATACTAAGATTAAAACGTCCGTCTTTAAAATAAAATACTTTTTATATAAATAATTTATATACGGCGAAGTACGTATATCACTTATCGATATTTTCGTTTAATCGTATTCGTTATTAATTTTATAATAATACCTTTATTTTATCCCGTTAAACTTATATTTACTGATAAAATAAATAATATTACGTTTAAACCGTACTCGATTTAAATAAAAACGAGTGACGAAAAAACCGTCGCTTTTAAATTATCGAAATATAAATATTTAATTAAAAGTTTATATAAAACGGTATATTTTTTAATAACTTATATAAAGGTTTTATTATAATAATAAATCGATCGATTTATAATCGGTAAAAAACTATTAAATTAATAAAAAAGTATACGTTTTTAATATTAATATAAATAAGTTAATACTCGATCTTTTATATATTTTTTTATTTTAATAATCGGTCTTTCGATATAAGTATAAAGTTAATTAAGTTTACTTTTATTTAATACTATTATAACTTAACCGTTATTATTATCACTCTCGTTAACTCGAAGTTAACGAAAACCCGATTAATATTACGTATATTTTTATATATATAACGGCGTAAGCTTTAAAACACCACTTTATCGCCGTATATTATCCTCGGGGTTCGTACGGCCACGTCGTCGATAAACGGGCGTATAATAATCGTATTAAATTATTTAAAATCGCGTTAAAATTACGTTATAAATTCGTCACTCGTTAAAATTAATATAATATTACGTAAAAGTTTAATAATAATCTCGAAAGTTATTAAGTCTTTACTTTTCGTAATTAATAAAATTTAATCGTAACCCGAGAATAAGTCGATAATAATATATAATTATTACTTTATAAAGTCTTTTATAAATTCGTCACTCGTTAAAACGGTGAACGTATCTTTAATTATATTTATTATTCTTTTTAACGATTAAAAACTATTAATTTCGATACGGATTATAATTATATTTTAATAAACCGTTATCGAGCTTTTTTTTAAAAACTTTATTAACTTTTTTCCGTAACGTTTTTAAAACCGGAATAATCTTCGATTATTAAACACGGTACGGTATTATTCGGATCTTTTATAACGGATAATAATCGGGTCCGTTTTATTAATCTCGTTAAAGTTTTAAAATAACGTCGTTTTTTTATTCTTTAAAATTCGTAATAATATTTTTTTATTTATTTATAAGGTAAGTAAATAAGTTTTTTTTAAAAATAAATTTCCGATTAAAAGTTAAACGATGCCTTTTAAAAAAAGAGGAGAATCGTGGTGTAATAAATAACTTTGAAATCTTTATTATTTTACTCGATAATCCTTTATTAAACCTCGGTTTATCGTCGTGCTTTTTAATCGTTATTTATCTTCGGCACCGAGCCGTTAAAAAAACGTAATCGATTAAATATATTTTATTTATTTTACGTTTATATAACGTATATATATCGTATATCTTAAAGCTTTTATCGTTTATATATATTATGGCCTCCGGTTACTCTTCTTCTTTTTTTATTAATATAAAGTTTTAAAAAATTAAAAACTACGTATAAAAATATATATTAATTTTTTTTACCTCTTTCTCCCGGTTTAAAACCTTTATATATTCGGTAATATATATTTTAAAAGTCGTATTATTTAAACGTTTCTTTAATTATATATAAACGTTTAAAGTAAAAAGATTTCGTTTATAATTATAAATATAATTATACGGGTATTGTTTATAATTAAATTTCCGAACAACTTCCCGTAATCATTATATATAAATATAAACTTATTAACGTAAAAAAAGTATTCCGAATAACGGTGTATTTAATATATTCTCGAGAGTCTTATATACGTAAAACCGTAAACTTATATTTTACTTTTTATTTAAACTTTAAAAGTAATAACTTTTTAAACCTTTTTATAATATTATATACGTTACGTAATATTATATTTGTAAAATTAATCGTAAATCTTATAACTATAACGATAACCTCGTTAATTATATTAATAATAAATTTATTATCGACGACGGCCGCGATAACTAACTTATCTAATAAAATGTCGTTTATAATCACCGTATTATCTTTAAACTATTAATTAAACCGTCGGCTTTTAAAGGTCCCGGTTATTAAAACACCGGGATAAGTTTAAATATATATTAATATAAATAAAAAGATTAACGGTTTTTAATCGGATATTTAATAATTAACCTTTTTCGTTTACGTAAAATTACGTAAACTCGTTTAACTTTTTTTATAACGTTACCGTTAAACCTTATTATTATTATAATAATAATCGAGTTTATTATATTAATAAAAGTATTAATTAAATAACGTATAATCTTATTATTAAATATCGTTATTTATTCGAACGATAATTTAATTTTCGTATTTATAATAATTTACGTAATAGTTTTAATCGAAATTTTATCGTCGACCTTTAAATAATCGGCTTTTTCGTTTATAAGTTATTTATCGTATACTTTACGACAACGTAAATTCCGGGCTCGATTTAACCATTTAACGTCGTTATTATCGATTAAAATAATCACTCGTATTTTTTAATCTTTATTTAAAAGTATAACGAAAATATTAAAGTTAACGTTTTTTTAATTTAAAACGTTAAAATAAACTTTTTTATTAAAGTAAAACTAACTTTTTTTTTAATTTAAAAAATTATTATTAAAAATCGTTTATTTCTTTATTATACTTCGTTTTTAAAATTTAATCGGTTTTATAAAGATTATTAATGTAAAATTTATATAACCGTAATTAACGTATTTTATACCGGTTTATATATATATTTTATTTACCTTTTAATTTCGTATATAATAATAACTTTAAAATATTAAAATACTTTTTAAAGTATAATTAAATTATATTTTTTAAATTACCCGTATATTTAAAACGTTAAAATAAACCTTTTAAGATCGGAATTTTAAACTTTATAAACCTCCATATATAATTAATTACTAGTTTTTATAATAAATATTTACGTTTTAATTAATTATAATAACTTTAAAATTATTATAATATATATTATTATTATAATAATAATAAATTTAAATTATTTCCGGTTAATTTACGTTATAACTTACGTTCCGTGAATTATTATAATACGCGTCCCGTTATATACGGCCACCTCCGTTTTTTTATAATAAAATTCCCGATCGGTAATCCGTTTTAACTTCGTTTTTAAATTACAAGTATATTTACCCGTTTATAACCTTTACCGCTCTTTTATTATTAACGACTTTTTTATAATATAATCTTATTAAGTTTAATACTTAATATATTAAACTTAAAAGTTAACTCGTTGATCTTATAGTCCGAGTTTATAATTAAAACTATAAATTTAAACGTTTTAACTATTATAATTAAAATTATTATAATATAAAACTTATTTCAAGTAAAAACGACGAAAACCTTATCTTTATTAATAACGTTAATAAATTTATTACTTTTAAAAAAATTTAAATTATTTTTTTTTATAACTTTATCGTTTATATAATCGTTTAAATATTAAATTATAATTTTATAAATATAAAATTAATATTATAACGAGTCTTTTTAATTTTAAAAAAATTATCGATTAAATATTTAAAATTAAAACTATTATAAAATCGTAAATATATATCGGTGGTCGAATATAAAATTTTCGTTTTCTTTTATAATTTATGTTTTATAATATTAAATAATATTAATAAATAACGGTTTACGTATAATAACTTTTTAACCACTTTTTAATATATTTTTTAACCGTATTTATTTACTTAAAATCTTTATTTTAAAACTCGTTTTTAAAAATTATAACGAAATAATCTTACTTTTTTATTACATTATAAAATTAAACTATTTTAATAATAACGATTAAATGTTTAATAATATTTTTAATTAAAGTTACGTAATATATAAAAAAATAATTTAATATATTTAAAAACTTTAATATTATTAACTTTAAATAAAAAGTTTTTTAAAAAAACCGTAACTCCGGCTTTTATAAAATACTTTAAACTTTTAATACTAAATTTAAAAAGCTTACCTGATAAATATTAAACTTATTTAACACTTTATTAAATAATAACTTTTATAAACTTTTTTATATCCTTTATAATTATTTACTAAACGACTCTTTTATTAATATTTTAAATAAACGTAAGGTTTTTAATCGAAAACTTAGTAAACTCGGATATAAATAACTTAAACGTAAAACCTACGCCGCCCCCGTTAACCGTATTAAAAAAATTATTATTAATATTATTTATAATAATAAATATTAATTTAAAACGAAAAAGTAAAATTAAGTTAATAATTATATTAATAAATACGAATCGTATAATAAAAAAATTATTCTTTTAATATTTAAATATTTAAAATTATTTAATTATTAAGTTTATTAAAACCGTCGAGTTATTAATAAAAAAAAGTCGTCACTTATAATTTAACTTTTAAAAATTCTTTAAAAAAATAAAAGAAAAAAAATATAATAAACTTGATAATTCGTTAAAAAAAACGGAAATAATATATATTATTCGGGTATCTGATTTAAACTTTTTTTTTTCTACTTACTTTCGAGATTAATAATTTTTTTTATTTTTTTTCTTATTTTTTTATTTTACTTTTAAAAAAAAAAAACCTTTTATTTTAAATAAATTAAAAACGATATTACCGTTATTTATAATCTTTTAAACTTTAATAAAAATTCCTCGCCGGGTATTCTCTTACTTTAAACCGATCTCGCGATTAAAAATCTTACAACTAATATCTTACAAACTTTTTATATATAATAATTTATATAATAATAAAAAAAACTTATAATCTTTTTTTTTCTTAACTTAATAAACCGGTGGCTTTTTTTTATCGCGTTTATTTTTATTTTTAATCGTTTTTTCGTTAAATAAGTTTTTTAATCGAATCTTTATAAAACACCGGTACGTTTTTATTATATTTATTATTATTATAATATTCGTAATAATTTATATTTAATTAAAAATCTACTTTAATCATTTTATACACTAACGTCGGTATACACTTCGCCGTAAATATATAAAACTACTTATTATATTTATAATTCGCGGAACCTTTAATTTTAACCTCCTCTTTTTTATAAAACCACGATAAAATATTTACAACTTTACTTTAAAACAATAAAAAATTTATCGAAGATTCCTTAATTAAACCCTTAATAAATTAAAATAAAAGAACCGTACCCGTAATCGTGGTTTCGTTATTAATTTAATTACGATACCATACGACGGATTTCCGATCGAAAATCTATCGTATAACCGCGCACACTTACACACACCTTCCCTTTCACTATTTCTCACCTTACCTCCCTCGTACTCTTTTCGTAAAAACTTATCTTCTTTAAATTCTCTCTATCTATCGTAACCACTTTATTCCCCTTTTTCTCTTTTTACACACTAACCAAACCACAGTGTAACTTATACAACCACACTGCGGCCGCAAAACCTCCGATCAGATATCCTTCCTCCTTAACCTTATCCTCCCAACCTAACTTAATACCACGTTATAGTCCCCGGCATTCGATTCCCCGACTTCGTCCCAACCTTTTAACGTTAACTTTAACGTTTATAAATCCGACTTAAAGTCTTTTATAAACTACGATACTATTAACGCGCCTTTTTAATTACCCGAGGTATTTATTAACGTTTATTAACGCTCGTAAAACCTGTATACTATTCTCGTAACGCTCTTTTAAAATATTTTTAATACACTTTAACCTTCGGACCGTTAAAAACATTTATAACCCTTTATAACTATCAAGATTTACCGCACACTATCAGGCGTTAATCGTATATAACACGTTTCGCTGGAGCGGGTTAAGTCGTACCTTAAAAAGGCTCTAGACCTAAAAGGTTATCTAAAAAAACAGGTTAAACAGCTCTTCCGCGACCGGCTTTTATCAACACTTACTCGCCGCGTCAATGATTACAAGGCCATGTTTAATGTTAGTCTCTTTGTTGTGGCTGTTAATGGCCGTGTCTATCCTACACCTGCTCGTGCTGCCGAGGGCACGTCTGCAGCGATGTCGGCTGTTACGGCCGTTGCTGCGGCTGCGGCCGCACTTTTTACCCGCGAGACGCGGGTTATTAATCCTCGCGAGGATGGTTACGTCGGGGACATGGCCACTCGCTTGGCGCACCTGGGAGTGCTGCACTGGCGTGTTTGGGGCCAGCTCGTTTACGAGTCCCTAGTCTAAGGCTGTCCCTCGTCACTGTGTGTAAACGGGCAAGCTATAAATACGTTATAAATAATACGGTGAAAACAGGAGTACGAAAGGGGTTCGAAATAATATAAAGAAAAAGATATGAAAAAGAATTAATAAAAAAGAGAAGGAAAACAACCCTTAAAAATAATATATAACACTTAAACAGGGTTATAAGTATTCGTGATACGGCGGTATATATCATAAATAAACGGTATTTAAATTTAACATCTTAATCTTTTTTTATATATTCCTTTACTTTCTATTAAACACTGTTATAATTTAAAATCCTTATAACATTAATATAATTATATTTTACTCTTATTCGAATTTCTTTGATTTTACTTCGTTTCTAATATCAATTTCCGTGACGTGGCCTTTACAGATTTCCAAAGCGCATCAAACACAAAGCTTATTATCGAGCGGTTAAATAATATCGACATTTAAGGCCACAAGCTATACGTTAAGTACAAGAAGATGCCTCTCGAATATAAGCGTGAGCGCACCGAGCGAGAGAAGCGGAAGAAACGTGGCCTGTTTAAAAAATAACCGCAGACCTACTCACGGATCTCCATCTCGTTTATGGCCACCGTTGTTTCGGCTCAGAGACCCTTTATAAACGAAGCTGTTAGCCGCATTAACCTCAACGACGTTAAACTCCTCCGTTTATATATTAAGCTGTTTATGTTCCTCACCGACTCGCGCGAAGTTTACATTTTCTTTACGGAAACGTCGCCGGAAGACCGCCGCCGCATCCACATCCTTGCGCACAATATGGGCCTTGAATACACGTCGATTAGTGAAGGTGATAAACGCTAGGTGTACGTTAGTAAGTATAAGTTTGTTACCAGTAGTGTTTATTTACCTATTCTCCTGCACATTTACGCTGCCTCAGTTTCCAATTTCTCATTGAGTTCGTCTCGTTTATCCTATTAAAAGGTAATGTCTTAAACGTTTAATGTCGGCTCCGCCGACGGGCTAACCTAACCGCGGCCGTTGTCGGGTAACGGTATGCCGTACACGATCAGGCTCGGCACGGGATCTCTTTGATGCCCTCCCGGCCGCGTTGCGGTGGCCGGGTGTCGATCTTAGGGTCGTAGAGGTCATCTTGATGCAGAACCTACTAATTAGCACGGCCAAGACCAGCAAGATAGACTAACTGGTGTTGAACGTCGTCGACGGGAATTGTCTCTTTAGATGGGATATTCCGTTTTTAGATTTTTACTTTAAAAGATGTAAATATTTTAATAAAGGAAGCGTTACGATAAAGGCGGATATTAATGATAATAAAAGTAAAATAAATATATACATTCCTTGGTTAACCTAAACAATCTTATTTTTCGTCCTTTTATATTCTACCATATATTATACGAAACTTCCTTAAACGATATAACATCACCTTATCATCCACCACAAAGTGTGTATGCCCATCCCATCCGTAACCTCTCTGCCTCGACGATTTCACGACACCTATCGTGACCCGACCATGGCCTCCCTGCCAACAATATACACGGTTCAACCTAGACTAGACGGGACCTGTCTAAAATGCGGTGGTCTGAGGGGACCGTATGGTTGGAGGCAGATACCTCGTACGCTTAAAGTCGTAGTGATCGTAAGCAAGGGCAACAACGGCAACTGTGATGGTCAGGAAGATCAACGCAGACCCATAGCCGGCCTGGGCGACGCCTCCGTAGTACACCAGCCTGTAGTAAGGGATGCTGTCGTTGGCGCCAAACTTCTCAAAGGAGGTGTAGAACCCGTGGACGTGGTCGGCAAGATAGCCTCCAGTCACAAGCACGCCGAAAGCCACGAGGAGCTGAAGGATCGCAAATATGAGAACCACCCCATCGTTCTCTAAGATCCACCGTGGGTGGAACGCAACCGCGACTCCGTAAATGAATAAGATGGTGGTGCCGATGGCTGTAGCGACTGTATCGACACAGGAGCCAGGGAAAATCCCCCTTTTTCTCCTTCTTATCAACCATCAGTTCCATCGTCAGATGCCCAGCCAAACGAGCTAGATTCGGTTTTTTTTTTTGCAGGCGTCACCCATTGCCTGCAGAAGGCATCAACCCCCGTCACCCCCTTGTCTACCGACCCACAAGGACAAGGTAGTCCTCACGGTTTTTTGCTTGTCCCTGGCGAACCCCTGTTGAGTCTGATTGGACAAGGCAGTTTTTCCACCCACCCAAGGTGCCAATGTATGATTCGTCCGACACCCATCTTCCCAGTTGCCCAGCACATTTCATTGCCTAACGCATTTGCGGCGGCTTCTTCTAAAGACCAGAAAACAGTCAACGTTTCGTCGACGAGTGAATTTGATTGGTGCCTGAAGCTGCATCGGCTGTTTTGTTGGTGTTATTAGGCGGCAGGGTGTCTTAATTTGTGTTTCTGTTTTCTGTCTCCGGTGTGTAGGCTATTTGTCTGGTTGGGGTAACAAGGATTCAGTTCCAATTCCTCCACTTTTCTTAGCACGTGCCAGGTCACGTCATTCAGATTAGCATGTGTATTAGTCATATTAGTCATCGAAAGACGGGCTGCGCCAGGCGCCAGCACCTCCATAAGCCCTGAATGTGTACCTGAAAAGCCTCACATTCAGGAGGAGACAACTACGATAGAACAAATACAAGTGATTGATTTCTGAAAGGCCTCGTGCTTCAAGACCGTATACATTTCCCGGATTAGCCTGTAAGACAGACGCTTTCAGCGCTTCATGGCAAGTCTAGGAACGTACGGTAGAATCCACAGTCGAGCCCTTTAGGCTCAGTGCCTTGAAGCATTAATGGACTTTTCCCACTTTTATCAGCTGGTGTCCCCGTTTCTCCGTAATACCGCGTGACCGGCCACAGCGGGGGTGCCTCTTTTGCCCGGCAAGCACCAGTCGATGCCTCGATGTCTCACCCTTTCGACAGACGTGCTATCCATGCGGTGGCGGCCTCAAGCTGGGGCTCCAAGTGTCCTGCCCGAGTGAACGCGGCCGTAGTCCGGCCCCCGAGAAGACGGAGGAACAGCTGGTGCGGGATGAGAAGGCGCAGAAGCGCAAGGATGAAGAGGGCGATCTGGAGGAAGAGAAGCGCCAGCGGGCAAAGAACTTCGACCCAGTTGCAGCCGCCGTCGAGTCTGTCCGCCTCGAACTCGTCGAGCACCTTATCCGCCACATTCGCGCCGACGTCGCCGCCCCGTTACTCTTCACCTATCTTGACCCAGCCACGCCGCAGCGTCGCCACAACATTAATGGCTCGCGCCTGCCGGCCCTCTTGTTTGACGATGACGACACGGAGCGCCGTTCTAAGAAGCCGTCGCCCATCAACACGCCCAATTCGCGCGCCTCCCCCATTGAACGGCGCACCGCGCGCCTCAATGTCGCTGCCCTACCATGCATCCGCAAAGCCATGGGCGCCAAGAAGCTGGCTGCCGTCCGTAAGCAGGGCCTGTTAGATCCGTTTGCTCGCCAGCGCACCCAGGATCCAGCGTCGAGCGCTTTCCGCTCCCTTCACTACCGCCTCAAGGACGACAGCGATGAGGAATCGGAGGACGAGACCGATGCAGAGGGCCGTGCATTCAAAGAGACACTCGTACTGTGTGTTAGCAACGATATCGTCGCCAAAAACGGGATGGCCATTGATGTCGTGCCGCAGGTGGCCAACACGACAGCGTCCTTGACACCAGCACCCACGGTCATTGACGAGGAGAAGAATAAGGCCAGCAGCGGCCATACCGACAGCAGCCAAATCCACATCCATAGCCAGAGCCCAGCAGACGCAAAGACTACGAGCACCAGCAGCGACGTACAACAACGTTCCCACTTTATTTACAGAGCCCCCGAAGCTGTCATGGAATGACGGACACCCCCGTTGTTATCGCCCCTTTGTTTTTTTTTGTCGGATTTGGCTTTTGATGCGCCACTTGCCTGTTATCGTATTTACCCTTGTCCTTTGTCGGACTTTGTTTCTGCCCTCCCTTTATCCCATATAAGCCTCGTACACTTTTTTCTGTATTGTAAATACATTTTATGTTTGTTTAGTCTCTGTACCTGCTGCCATTATTTTCTAAGTGTTCTCTTGGTGACTTCTTTCGCCAAAGTATGCGATGGTGAGCGATTATGTCGATGTGCAGGCTACCACCGTGAAGAGCCACGTTCGCGAGTTCATGTTCGTCCCTCCTCTCCTCACAAATACTGCGCCTTAGACTCAGTCGTCCTTTAGCCTCAGGGAGGGAAAGGTAGGCTGTCGTCAGGGTGCGCCAGGATTGTAAATAGAGTGCCAGTCTGTTTCGCAGAACCACGGCAGTTTCCGTGTGCCCGTTTATTTTGCGCAAAATACAGCGCCGTCGTCGTCCTCATCTAGGCCGTTAGGAATTAGGAAGCTCAAGTCTTCGGCACTCACCTCGGTTCCTAAACGCATGGGAGAAAAGGATGTAACACCCTTTAGATGGTTTACAATGTGCTTTGTCAGATGGAAACAAATTCTTCAACAAATCAGTTCGATTGGAGAGCATAAGGGAGGCAGAAAATGTGCACAGTATAACAAAAGACCAGATGTGGCAGGATGAAGCGCAGCAGCCCAGGGTGCCAGGGGAGTTATGCTGCTGCCGAGGGAAAAGATGGAGATGCGAGCATTAAATGAAGGCATGAGACGAAGATTGCAGGATGCAGGAAAGCAAAAAGGAGACCAAGCTTGATTGAGAGCTGAGGAGCCGAGGAAAGAGGAAATCCAGCCACCGCTAAAAGAGACGGAGACGTTTAAATAGCAGGGGATGGTAACGGCGAAAAAGTACGGGGAACATAAGCAAAGGCAACTGGTTCAGCCCTCCCCGCCAGCCCCAGACCCCAACCCAGCCTATTCTCCCTTCCGATCTTTATTACTGCGATACGTGTGTGTTTGGTCCAAATATTTCGCTGCTTTAAAAAATATTAAAAAAATATTATTATTATTATTATTATTATCCGCCTTTCTCAGTTAGTCCTGACTATTGGCGACTAGCTAGATAGAACCCTCATGGGGAAAAAACTATCACAGAACTAAGTGTGCAAACTTTCTCGTTCGCGGGAGCGTATAGTTGTCAGACAAATAAACAAACAGCGAAAGCAAGTGTAATATAATAAACAA
Organism: Sporothrix curviconia; assembly: GCA_016097085.2. Classification (NCBI taxonomy): domain Eukaryota; kingdom Fungi; phylum Ascomycota; class Sordariomycetes; order Ophiostomatales; family Ophiostomataceae; genus Sporothrix; species Sporothrix curviconia. The sequence goes on from JADMNF010000034.1 coordinate 78,513, forward strand.
AATAAACAAAATAAACAAAATAAACAAAATAAAACAAAATAAATAAAGGGATAAAAGGTGGGTTGCAGGTGCGCTTGTTAGCTCGGTGGCGGAGATTGTTCGAGCTTTTTCACTAGGTTATACTCCGGGAGTCTGTCACTCCGGATAAGCCAGCGAGGAGTGGTCTGGCCGTTAGGCCCGTTTACAGCCGGCGATGTAAGTCTTCGGGGGTCTGGGGCCAGTCGGCCGGCCGTGGTGGTGTTTCGGTGCATGTTAAAATTATGTGCTCGGCCGTCTCGTCGCCGGCGCCGCAGGGCAGTCCGGAGAGTCAGCAGCTTGGCGCCGGAAAAGGTATGCGCGTAGGCCGATGTGGCCGGTGCGGATTTGCGTAAGGAGGCTGCTTTCGGCCTTCGTGAGGTGGAGGTGGCGGCGCCGTAACTCTCTTCTCCGCGGCGCGGAGGGTGTTAGTGGCGGCGGCGGTGGCTGCGTCCCACCCGGGGAAGCGTTGCCCTCGGGAGGTGACTTGGCCGGGGCGCACGCGTGCATAATACCGATAAGCTTACCAATTAAATCGTCGGTCTGGCGCTCGAGGGTGGTGATACTAGTGGGCGGCGGAGGTGTCGGGAGGAGGATATCTCGTCCTAGAGCTACGGCCTTTTCTTAATTAAACCGGACCAACAAAAGCCCGTCCGCTGGCGCCAGTGGTGTTGTTGCTGTATGAAACAGGCCTGTGGCGTGTGGTCGGAGCCCGGCCAGTCGAGCACGGAGTGCGTGGCCCGGAGGCGTGGTGAGGCCCACGTGTGGTCTATCGTTGATCGCCGTTGGTGAGACCGCCCTTCTTGCGGTTACCACGTTGGCGTGCCCGGGGTGTAAGTAAAGATAGGTCCCATTTATCCGCGAGGTCGAGGAGAGTGTCGGCATGTACGGAGGTCCGTCTGGCCGTATCCCAAAGTGGGTGGTGGAGGTTAACGTCTCCCATCAAGACGACGTCGGCGTCCGGGCCGGGCCGTGGTTAAACGGCTAGGCCGGGGAGTGGCGAGTCCCACAGTCGTGGGCCTGGCGAGAAGGGTTGGCTGTACACGCCGAGGATATGAATGGGGCGCGATCTTTATATGTGAATAGTGATGTGGATAAGGTCTTTTTCGGCGGTGTATTCCCAGTAGGATAATGGCAGGCTTTTCGCCACGTAGCCGGCGAGGCGGCCTTCTCCGGCCCAGAGCTTATAATATTTACCGGAGGCCGGTCCCGGCGCATCGCCGCTCGGCGTTTTCATTACTTCCTGAAAGAAGACGACGTCGGCGCCGAGGGCGTCTGCTTAGTGTAGTGCTGTCTGTGCGTGGTAGTTCATTTTATATATATTCCATGAAATAATAACTACCATAAAGAGAGGGGGGGTAGTTGAGGTGTATGTGTTGCGCTTGTTACGTCGGGGCGGGCGGGCGGCGGGTGACGGCCCGTACCGCTGGCGTCGCGGCGCTCGGTGAGGGTGTTCTGGTAGAAAGGGCAAGTGTGGGAGTAGGCCGGGTGAGGCCCCGCGGCAGTTAAAGCAGTGTCTCTCCTCGGAGGGCTTATCGCAAGAGAGGCTCTCGTGGGCGCCTCCGCAGTGTGCGCAACGGGGGGGGCTTTCGGCAGCTACGTGCCTTGTGGTCCCACGTCTGGCAGCGGTGGCAGATTTGCGGCCGGGTGTCTGGCTTGTACGACGCGGCGCGGTGGAGGCAGTAGTCGAGGACAGCGCCGTCTCGGACAAGTAATGCGGCGTCGGCGTCGGTAGCCACGGTGAGGCACAGGCTGCCGGAGCGGCTGGTAGACCATCGCGGCGGATCATTGGGCGTACTTGGAGGACCGGACAGGGCGTGTTTAGTCTGTCGTGTATATTTTATGGGTCATCGAGGAGGGTAGCGGCCGGCACGCCGTGGAGGACGACCCTCGGCCCAGTAATCGTGACGTCCGGCGCCAAGGTTCCCTGGCCCCAGGATACGTCCTTAACGTACCACCGGTCTATCCCTCCCGGGGAAGACGACGGCGCTGTCGCCGCTAATAAGCTAACGCACGGCACGGGCCGTTACGCGGTCGCCGCGGCGGACTTAACAACGTTAACGATGGTCTCGATAACGGTGGTAACGTATCCGGCTGTTGGAGGATAATCTCTCGTAATAAAGTGGCTTCGTTGTTGTGGTGCCGCGGTTGCTGGGTGTTGTGTGTTTGTTGTACAGGGGGTGGTTTGCGCCGCCGCGCTGCTGCGTACGTGGTGGGATGGGGCCGGTGGCGGTGGGTTTGGCGGCCTGAAGCACCGCGCCGTTGGGCTTGGCGGCCGGGGCGGCGAGGCCAGGCGGGAGGGCCTGGGAGGGTGACGGTTCTGTAAAAGAGCTTCTGGAGGACCGCGTCGAGGTGGACCCGGCATGGGGGTCAGCGCGGTATATAGTCGACAGGGCGGCGGTTGATGGTGTTGGCGTGGGCCTCCGCGATGCCGCAGATAGCGGCGACGTCGGGGGGGATAGAGACGGTGAGGGGGGGGCGGCGCCGTAGGAAGTTTGCCGTCAAGAGTGGTGGCTTGCGCGGGAGGCTGGGGGTGTCTTCGGCCGTGCGGCTCCGTTTGGTCGGGATTGCCGGGGGCGTCAGGGTGTGGAGCGTTGCGGTAGGAGTCGAGGGGGGGCGGGGTTGGTGAATGTGTGGTGCGCCTCTGTCTTTTAGAGAGAGGAAGTTCTCTAATTTCTGAGGTTCTATTTCTTTAAGCAATGAAACTATTATTAAAAAATATTAAAAAAAAAGAAAAAAAAAAAGGAAAAACTGGTTATTAAAGAAGTTGGCGATCAACCCGCACGTACAATCTATTTGAAAGGGCCCAAAACTCGGGAAGGAGAAGAATTCGAAATCTTTATGGGTCTGTTTGCCATGCTCGGTACGGCGTTGGTTATTAGTAGGCTCGTTGAGAGGGAGCTGGGCGCGATAAGGCAGCGTTCCCGGAGCCGAGAGTAGGGAGCACGACAATGACCGGAGAGCGATTAAACAGCGCGGATCAAAGTGGAGGTCACTTGCAAAATACAAGAGCTCGATGATGAGGGACAAATGGAGAGAGGTTGGAGGAGAGATGGGAAGCCACACAAAGGAAGAAGAAGGAGGTGCGAAATGTGAAGAAATGAAAATAAAACGAAAGGGATAAAATCGAGGCAGAGGACAAGGCTCGCGAGAAACATGCTACCCGTTAGACGGGGTCGTTCGACCGCCCTGAGATCTAATGTGCGCCCCGTCAGCCCCTTTCCTCTCTTCCTCTGGCCTTTTTTCTTGCTCGACCAATTCTCGCCCGCCATGCACGCGGGGAAAGCAAAAATTCCAGAAGTATTACCTCGTCCCGGACGAAGTCCAACTGCACAAACGTATAATTTCAATGGTCTGCGTATCTGTCTTTGTCGGCGACGTATCGACTAGGGTTGTCCCGTATGGCTATTTTGTACGTCGCCTTGCAGGAGGCTTATTGTACCCAGGGGTAGCGAGATGCTCGGAAACCGACAGGTGGGCAAGCAACCCCTGCCGATCTTTGGCCTCAAGCTCCACGGTGCAGAAAAAAATGCAAGAGACTTGAAAATGGTTAAACAGCACCATCGTGTATGCAGCCACTTGCACGGCCGGTGAACTATATAAAGCGCACGTCCTTGATTAGCGTAGAAGTCCACTTGTTTAAGGTCCTCCGGAAGAAACGATTTTATTGACCGTTGGTTTATAACGAAAAGAGTGTGGTTGGATGCAAGATCTAGCACAGTATGCCTTTATAAGACACAGAACTATATTCGTGTGGTTGGTTGCGGCTACCAGATCCGTGCCGTTACGTCATATACGGAACTAGCCTTTACAGTCTTCGTTTAAGTAAGACAGCCTTGTTCTGGTAATTTGGAAGAGCCTCATTGTTGTTCAGTCGAAAGCAACATCACAACATCGTCAAATAAAAAATGTCAACCGAAATATATAAGGATACGATAAACGGAGGAGAGTCCCGTAAACAAACAACACCCCGCAATGACCCCGCTCTGAACACGTGTTCTTTTGTGCGGTCGGACTTAGAACGAATCGGGCACGAAATTGTAAAAGTTTTTTTTTCCTTTCAAGGAGCATCCGGCGTAATCGACGTCCAGAAACAAACAATAATGATATCACAGCTGAGAACAATTCTTTTCTTGTCGCAAAGCCACAATACACCAATACCACTGTTTCACAGCTGATCAAGCTGTTTGTCCACCGCGGAAAGAGACTACTTACACTACGAGCACACCGCTGTCTCTTTTACAGAAGAATGGTGTTGTCAAGTACTTTAGACACGGCGGATAGCTTTCGTAAATGGAATCTAACAATTTCTTTATCCTTAGACTAGGCGGTAGCCGAGAAAGACGAAGTAACTCATTTGTCCCTTAGGTATACATTATTTTCTATAGAATAGTGTTTAACAGTGTTATTTGGTAAATAATTACAGTTTTTGTTATTTAGTGTGAACATGGTAATAATATGCGGTAATTATCGTACGACTGGAAGAACGTTGACAAGGGCCGTTCTTTCAAGTGGAGGATGATACTGTTATTAAGTGGCGAACTCGGGAGGTTTCAAAGTTTAATTTAATGTATAAGACCTTAACAGCAAACAAACAGAGTATAAAATACCCCCTTTTAAACTACAAACTTTTTATTTATTCTGAACAGATCATCTATTTCGGGGCGGGTTCGTACGGAAAGTAGTTAGTAACTAAAGTATATTCACGAATTCTTTAAAGATCCCTATATAACTCTGTTTATGGTATCCCACAGCGAAATATACGAAGATAACAGGCCCGTTTGGAACGACAGCTATATAACCCTTCGTCTCCTTGTAAAAGTTGCTGCTTTTAATGCTCCGGCTTAGTTCTTCCGTTAGTGTTGACACGATCCGCTCCACATATCGTTCTCTTTTCAGTTCCACGATAAAATAAGCGTTATTGAATGACTCTGGGCGGCTTCGAACGGATGACCTAATGTAACTACGCGTGTACTTATAAAACATGGACCAAGGTTAACCTGTTGTTAGGGTCGAGACATTATACAAATAATTTTCGTTTGCCCCAGTATGAATGTTTTCCTGCCGTATTAAGATTTCAATGGCAGGAACGAAAATTGAAGGAACAACTAGCATATCAACTGTCGTTTTCATGTAAGTAAACGCACGTGATTCGTTTATGCGCGCGGTGATAGCCCTTGTTGGATGCACGTTCTTTATCTCAACCGCGTTTGATCGAATTCTGTCGATCGCGTCCCTTACTTTGCTCAAAGTTCCCCTCTTTCGCATTCGAAGTGCTACGTCCACTTTAGACCTGTTAGCGTACGTGGAGAAGCATTATATTGGGAAGCGGAGTACCATACCTATAAGCCTCAAGTCAGCTTCATCACTTTCGCCGGCGTGGCTTGGCGAAGTCCGAAGACTAGTAAAGATATTCGCGACCTCGGCAGTAAAGTCTTGATACGGCGTTCTGGAAGGAGTGGAAACGATGCTATTCTCGGCCGGCGTCGGAGTGTTGCCGGCGTGCAGTCCTGCGTCCTTAGTTGAGCCATTTATCGGTGTGACGTGATCAGCGGTCTCGCATGTTGGGCTTGGATCGGCGACGGCGACCGTGCCATCTAGCGTGTCAACTGGTGCGCCCACCGTGACGACGGCTCGCCACCCGGTACCACCATTTCGCAGGTGGCTGGTAACGGCGGTTGTTATGTGGCTGTTGGTATTCGTCTCGGATCCGGCATGTCTTCTATGTCCATGTCCGGCATGGTCTGGTGCGAATTGGTTCCTGCCATGCTGGACGGCGGATTGCTTCCAAAATCCTCAATGCCAGAAGACGCTCTTGGCAAAACAGCATCTGCACAATGCGCCGCATGCTTCTTCGGCGATGGTGGCGAAGAAAGGGTGGCGAAGCCTTGCGCTTCCTGGATGCCGAGGCCGGTGAGGCCGTTGTGAGACAAGCGTCGTCCCCGCCCGTGGCATGAGCCATGCTGAGATCGCCGAACTCGATGACAGGAGAGACTGCACCGCTGGAACTAGTAGCACCCCAAGGCGACGTACCCGTTGCATCGTTACTTGGTTCCGCAGTCTCGGCAGCCGGGGGATCAGACTCTCTAGACGGGTCTGACTCTCCAGACGGATTAGACTCGTGCTGCTGCTGGGGAGGGCCGTTATCCCTAGTCGTCTCTTCCTGATACACCGGCACAGGTGTGGATTCGAAAAACGCGGCGGCAGGTGGTGTTTGTTGGCGGGACGAGGCGGATTTCTCTGTGTGTTGAGCATCGTCGTTGTGATTTTCATATGATCTGATCATGGACGAGGCTAACGAGTTCGACCCTGTCGGTATATGGGGACTTTACCCGTAGGACTGTCGCCGCCTACTGGCACGGCAGGTATTGTAGAGCTTGCGGTGGGCACGGGATTTGCTTGCTTCGTTAACTGCGAGGGGGGCTCTTCTGTGCTGGGTTCGCTAGTGGTCGCAGCCATGTTTAAATAAAAGGTATTAGACAAGTAAATGTAATAACGACTAGGAGACTCATATATACCCTTATTCGCCTCTCCGTAGGGACTAGTGTCATTATTTTTATTAATCGAATCAGCGACGGCCGATAAAGCACTCGTCCCTGCCGTTCCTACCTGGACGAACGACGTGTTGCTTCCAGAATTGTTGGCCTTAATGTTCGTAGGGCTCCTGATGCCAGTGCCGCCTCTATCGCCACTACAGTCAACAGATGGATCACAAGCAACCGATCCCGGTAATCCGTTAGAGAGATGGGTGCTTTGAAGCTGTGGCAGCACTGTCACGTATTGACTGGACGAGGCCGGCGAGACCGTTGTAAGGCGGGTGTCACCCGAATCGTTAATTGAAGTGCTGCGCTCGTTAACCGGGGAGCCCGTGGTGTCAGACGAGTGGACTATAGGCGACGTGCTTGTATCGATTGGCGTTCTAGGCGTGCTTGGTTCAGCGTCACCATCAGCCGTCAATCCCTCGTCTTCTTCCGGTAGGTCTTCTTCGCTGCCGTCGGCCGAAGGGCGAACTCGGTGATGCGGACATGGTGGAATCGCGACCGCGTGGCACGTCGGGCGTCGTAGCAGCGCTCGTCTCGGCCAGACCACCGTCTGTGTCGGCTTGTTCCTCGGTGGCATTCGTGAGAGCATTGGCGACGGGAGAGACTAAAGAGGCGTCAGACGAAATAAAAACTAACAAACGGCAGGCGGCATTCAGACATACCCGTTTCCACTGTTGCTTCCTCGCCAGCACTGGCCAGCTCTTCCACACGAGGCTGGAGACGGACTTCAACGCCAAGTTCACACTCGCGTTGTCAGCTGTGGTGACGTCGGCGTTGCTTTGAGGATCGCGGCATGCTGTGATCCTCGTGCTGCGACGGAACCTCTGCTTGCCCTCCAGGCGTAGCGTCGGCCAGGTCGTCTGGATCGGTGCTTCGTTGCACCACGACCGGTTTGCCTTTAGCACGTGTAGAAGAAGCTAAAGAGATGAAAGCGTTAGATGAGAAGAGTTAAAGAAACTAGAGAGTATTTTAATATACTTGTAAAGTTTATTTGCCGCCTTCGGCGTCCCGAGATTCTTGCGCCCCTTGCCCTGCGGGCTGCTTGCGGTGGTGTTTCTCTCCATAACATTCAGCCCGTTGTTGTGTCCAGCCGGCTCAGATTCAGCGACGTCGGTGGCCTCGTTGATTGTTGGGAGTCGAGCTGCGATGGTGATGTTGTGGTCTAGGCTCCGGTTTTTTTTTCAGATTGTTGATGAACTGGAACTGGTCCGGATAGAAAGGCCTCAGTGTAGTAGAGGAGAGTAGTAACGATATCTCTTCCCTGTACCAGTGGGGCGGCGCAACGTTGATACTTGTCCGCTTTTTGAGGAAAGCTCGTTTCTGAGTCTGAGATATTGACAAAAATGATGTTTCCATTGGCGATGCACTTGACTGCGATGTGCCACGACTTTGACCGTTTGTATTTGAATGGTCCAACAGCGTACGTGAATTCTGGAGGGACAGTGGCAAATATAAAGCCCTCATCCGAATTTGTTGAAATTGACGATGCTTGTAGAACAAGAACTTCCGATCCAATAAAGCCCTGAACGAGTTGTTTTAGGCGCGTGTTAAGGTTGGAGTTTTGGCGAACGTTGCTGAAAGCCGTGATTTAAGCCACCTTGCGTTTTCCAAGCGGAGATTTGTGTAAAAATCCTAATATGTTCACTTCATAATCCTGTTCTTGCTCACAGGAGATTTCCATGACAACGGTAGATGCGACTGCCTTGACGTGATATGCTTTCAAACGGCGGCCAACTGCTCACGGGACAGCTTGCTGCGTTCTGTCGGGAAATGGTAAAAGGCCCAGTTAAGCACAGGAAGAATTTTCTCCAACGTGTGATCCTGCGCAAGCGCACACAAGTCTTGACAAACGCGAGGACTGAGGCGATACCATTCGTTCTCGGTAATGACCTCGGAACCCCATTTCTTCACAACTGGTAAGAGGGCCACAGTGCACTCCTTAATGTCTTTCGCTTCGTCGTTCAACTCGCCTGGATCTGTTGAGCTGTGTAACCATTTATCGAAAACATGCGCGACAAACGGGTCTTTTGCTGCCGATAAGAGCCTCGATTTATTGGTCTCCCTGTCGCTTTAATAGTTGTTTAGAAATTTCCACGACTGTCTCATGGAACTTTAGGCCATAAACAACCGCATGATCGCTTGCTTTCACCATCGTCAGCAAAAAACGGTCGCGAAAAAAAAGTTGACCGTCCTTTTCGACCTAGAAAGTTAGAACGGATTTTGCTAGCTATCACGAATGTCCGGAGCATATACTTACTGTACGCCGCGTTAAACAGTAAAATCGTCAGTTAGTTTCCATTTGAGGAAAGTTGAAGACATTGGGAAACTCAAATATGTTCTTTAACTATCTCTTTCGCACTATTCTATTTCGGGACATTTTTACTTGTCGGCGACAAGCAAAAATGTCCCGAAATAGAATAATACGAAAGCAACAACCCCATCTCTTCCCCATGCGTAAACCCATCTTAAAAAAGCTGTATATCGGGTCAGCGATCAAGAGGAGAGTCGGTCTTTGCTCCGTTAAATTCTCCCACCCCCAGAGCACGGTGGGGAATCCAGCTAGCCATTCTAAAAAAAAATTGTGAAATAAAGCGAGAGCGAGAGCGACGGATAACGAACCAAGAGAGTAATATCATCATACCTAGTTTCCACCATCCACTCCAAACCCTGGTCCCTTGGAGGCCTGTCACGTCGACAACGAGGATTCTCCTCGGTGGCGATTCGTGGGCTGGATTAGGAAATAAATGGCCAGCTCTCCCGGAGCCGTGGTGAAGCCGGAAGTGAGTGTGGGGCAGTAATGTGGGAGAGTTTTGGGGGCTTCTACAGAGACATTGGAGATGCCGCCTGGCTGCTCTGAGCAACGCGCACAGACCACAGCATCATGGCCTCGGTTCAGAAACATGGGCTATCTCAAACACCATCTTCAGGTGGTGTGTGCAGTCCCTAAGAAATTACGTGGTGTCAGAAAAGACCAGGGGGTCAGATGGATGGCCTCAGGCAACCAAGGAAACCATGTAGGGTCAGCGACCCAAACCTGCCACCTATTTTAGCATAGTTTTAAAGGTCAATGCCTCGCACCCTCCTTCAATCAATACCATCTAACACGTGGCTGGCTTCACTTGTTTTCTTTCCTACGAAGTACGGAGGCCTGCCATGCAAGAAACAAAAGCAGCAGACGTCCAGTTCTGATTTTACCTTTTCCGTGACACCCCCTAGGACGGGATTCTTTTTCTCATCTCGTTTTTATTTTGTTTCCTCTTTGCCAATCTCTTCTTCCACCAGCACGCCGGCCACACCCTCTTTACCACGACTCGTACGAGGCCGGTGTCCATAACAACGTGTAAACACCACCACAACCCGTCAAGTCCAATACATTCGTATGGCACGAGTTTTCCTTCTTCGCTCTCAACCACATAAAAGGATCAACACCAAGAGTGGAGGGAAGATAGGGGAGGGAGAAACAACAGCTTTCTTTCCTAGGCAGTGGTTCGCACAAATACGAGGGCCAATTTAGAACATTAACAACGACGGGGCGGCCGAGACGTAAAGGAGTTGGCCAGAGGAGAGGAGAAGAGCAGAGGCGCTTTGGCGGAGGAGTTACAGCAGGGTGGCTGGGAGTGGTGGGATCAAACGCTGTCCAGCATACAAGATGGAAACGGGCGACTTTAAGCGCCGAGTATTTTCTCCCTCTTCAAGGAGCCTTTAAGAGTAGAGGTGACCAAATGACACGTTATTCCGTCGACCGTGGCTCTCTCTTCTTATTACGCCAACAACATTTTACTTGCGGGTCTTGTTAATTTTAATCGCCACCCGGCATTGGGTCTGCGGTGTACGGCGCCATGTCCAGCGTATTTGGTATCAATTTGTTGCAGGGCGTGTGGGAACTATGGATAACAGACGTTAGGCACTAGACGGTAAGAAGCAAAGAGCAACCGCCACTTACATCGACCGGCTTGAGATTGATGTTGGCGTTGCCCTGCGTGATCTCGCACGACCCCTCAAAGTCGTCTCCGGGGGCTTTGGATGCGAGACGAAGCAACGGTGACTAGATAATACTCACCACAGGGAGCCTGCCCCATCACACAGACAAAATGGGCAAAAGGGAAGCTCGCTATCGCTTTCAACCAGGCCGAATCGTCTTGGTTCATGGTCTTTGTTGGTACTAGCTGGCACAGCCAATCTTCCTCGTCGCCTGACTGGATGGGGAGGGTGCTGGGCTCAAAACCCTGCGAGTGTCAGCAAACCACTCAAGTCGTGGGCGTCCATTTTTGTCATACCTCTTTCCAGTCAAAGCTTCGTGTGCACAGAATCCCGGTGGGCGGCACTCCGTCGGTGCCTTCCTCTTGGTCCAAAGAAGGCGACCAGTCGACGGCATCAAGGTATGGCGGGGGGGTTGGTGGGAGGGCGCATTCTCCAAATGTTCCCGTCGAAGTCACAGAGGCGGTCAGAGTGTGGAGTGTCATGATGAAATGAGAAGGCGTCGGGTTGGGTTGGGAGCAGTCAAAAGGAACAAATCACCAAGGATGGGTCAAAGTGTTGCATGCAGGCAAACAAGGCTCGAAGGTGCAGATGCATGCAGAAAATGTGCACTTCTGGCGGTGTGCCTGGCGGTGTGCGAACCTCTTATTTGTATTGCGAACAGCTGCCACGCTTCCAAGGCCGGCGAATCCAGGCATCGCGAGCGACCATCGAAAGTGCCGACTCGGCAAGTAAGAAAGTAGGATAAACAATACCAAAAGGAGTGAAAAGCACCCGTACCTGGTTCTTTTCAGCTGGCCATCCCAATCTCCCAAGCTGTTCCCTCCCAACAACGACGTATGCACCGAATCACATCAGCCCGAGAAAGGCCCACCAATCGTGCCAAAAAAAAAGGCACGGGGCTCGCATTTTCTTAGACGCAAGAGGCATGGTTGAAACAACTTAGTCTAGGAAACTCCATGAAGACGCAGTTGCGACTCTGGGATGCAGCTTGGCTAATCCGCATCGGGTGGCCCCTTGAAGGGGCCACCCGATTTGGACAAAACCCAGCCGCTCCTTAAGCCTCTGCTCAAGCCGCCGTACGACAAACTTGCCATCCATCTTCCTTTCAACTCATGCCTCAACATGATCCCACAAGAAGCTCTCAGTCATCGCAAATACCCATTTACGGGACCCGATATCGAATATATACGCCATTTGGAGACGAAAGTGGACGAACTGGAAAAAAGTCTACAAGCACAATCTCGTTCGCCATCAAACGACCAGTCGGATCTCGTGGTCCACATAGAAGACCAGCGAGCCAGGCAAAAAAGGCCACGACAGCGAAGTTAAAAAAAATATCAACGGAGGGCGAAAGGATTATAGCTGATTTTCTAGCCCAAACGCCCGCCTGCTTGTATGGCAGGTGTGCGCACGCGAAAATTGAAGTTCAGCCCCGACATTTTTGGGACGGGACAATATCGTGAAGACTCACATAGACAGACCCCTTTCTAGGCTTCCAATGCATGATGCTTTAAAAATTGCATCTCCAAACAGAAATCAAAAGCCAACAAAACAAATTCAAAATAACACAACTACTTGAATTACCGTACAAATTAGACCCTTCCCACAATGTACTGTTTTACTTTGGCTGTTTTATAGACGAACTACTCGCTAGCATGGCCTCCTCCAAATCTGCAGACTTCATACGCTTATCTTGTTTGCGCTTCTTAAACTGCTACTTCTTATTAATAGAAGGGTGACCCAAGATGAGGCTTATGACTCACGTGGGGGATCAAAAAGACGTAGGACAGCGGTTTGGTCGTAGTTCTTGTTAGTATCAAGGGTGCCGCAAACCCACTTCGCTGTGAATTCGGCCTTGAACACATCGGCTCGAGGTTGAAGAAGAGACTCCATCGGGATAGCAAAGTTTCGGTTTTCGTTTTGGAGAGAACTGTGTCCGTAACTTCAAAGAAGAGAAATAAAATCCGGGAAAACGGCGGACGCACGATATAAATATCATAGATCTTCAAGGTGTACTCGCATGATAATTTCCCCCGCCCGCCAGCACACACCTCGATGCCTATTCTTTGACCTGGCGATAAAGAGCGTGGTTTCATTGGATAATCTGGATTGAGGATTAGAACGGGAAACTTGGGATGCAGTCTATCCCCCCCTGCTTATTGAATAGGCCGGCAATCTCTCCGCTTCAGTGAGACCCAGTTTTCTCGAGGAATCCAGACACCTTTGAATATGACTGTATCCGAGATTCTTAGCTCTTTTTAATACTATACAGCATTGAATCATCTACATCAAGACAATATCAGTGTCAGACCACAGTTCTATAAAGTTTGATAGCAATTCAGATAAACGGTCTATAATATTTTCTTTGCTCAAGAACTACTATCCTCGATAAACACGACCTCGGGCTCGAAGTCACATATATTGAAGTCGCCGCCGGTTTCTGGACGGCTAGTACTGTCGATGACTGCACCTGTGGGGGGACAGGTGGATGGACAATGCTCAGTCCTTTCGTCTGGCGAAACGTTCATCTGCCAGTAAGGCAGCTGGGTATTCTCCGAGATTAACATGGCGTTGCCAAATCGTGACGTGTCGTTTAATGTTCCAGCAATGGCGCGTGCTAGGGCAAATTTGACAATCGTGCTGTTGACAATTACGAAGACTGTTGGAAGTTAGAGAGCGGGGTACTAAATCCGAAAATTTCGAGAATAAAGTCAGCAACGTGGAGCAGGCGTGGGGCTGTCTAGGAACGGATTTGTCCCGTCTTTCTATGGAGCGGCCCGGATCTTATTCATGGCCCGAGTTGGCCACTACCTCTTTTTTGATTAGGCCGAAATTTTTGCGGCAGCTAGCTCCTTGACATATAATTATCTCGGTACAGATTTTTGCCTCCTTTGATACCTTACGGCGTCGAAATGTTAAATGTTAAAAAGGAGCAGTGTCGACTTGTACACAGTATTGAAAAGCACTGTTCTTCTGTGGTTTGCCTTAATAATTAAGGTACTGCCCAGTCATTATGCGACCTGCAGGTCGCCAAGCCCCACTACCCCGCCCTGAAACTGTCCAACCCATCCATCCATTTCGCCCATCTCATCCAGTGCATCTCGCCCATTTCGCCAATTTCGCCCATGTCCCCTCTCCTGTCCAGTACGTCTCGCCTGTCGATTGTCCTTTATTAAGCCCACGCCATCCTCTTCAATTTTAATCTGCAGCGCACGCACGAGTTCACGGGCGCCCTGGAGTGTCTGGCGACCGACCTTGACAGCCACATTACGCTGACGGCGCGCGATTGGGCACACACGGGCGTGTACATCGCCATTGTTAACAGCTGCGCTTACTTGAACTACGGTGGCGACGGCAATGTCCTAATAACGGTTCTGCGCGACGCCATGTACCGCAGTGCCACCGAGAGCGATAATATGGCCAAAGCGGAGCCGCCAGCGGCGTCGCAAGACACGGCCATGGCCGACACTGGCAATACATGGGTCGTGCCGGCACCGCGTCGAGGTGTACGCAAGGCGAGCGATGCGCCGGCTGTTGCCGACCCCGAGATCCTCAAGGTTATAGAGCCAGTGCAAGAGCTCGTCTCGCAGACTGACCGCACCGTCTTTGCGCGCGTCGGCGACCCCAACTGCCAGGGCTACATCCACGTGCGCCTGGTCTGGATGCTCTGTATGGCGCGCCTGCCGGAAGGCATGGTGTACGTGGAACAAGCGTTCCCTGGCAGGAGCTGGTCGTGACGCTCAACAACATGGTCATCACGTGCGAGGCCATTGACCGCATCGAGCAGGACGTGTTCATGCACCCGCAGGTCGACAAGAAGGCCGAGGAGGAACAGAAAATCCGCGAGATTTAATACAAACAATGACAACAACAACAACGGAAAAACGAGGCCGGCGACACCAGCCCGTTTAACCCCACGGAGACTCCTAACGTGGAAGTCCCGCCACCACGACCGCCGCGCCGCAACGAGGACAAGCCGCTGCCCGACGACTGGTTCCTACGCGGCCTGCTCTGGTCCTAGTACAACTACCCGCTGGGCTGTTCGCCAACATGGAGTCGATCGACGACGACGAGCGCCTCATGGAAACGCCCTCGACGCGCATGACCCGCAAACAACGCGTCCTCTGGATGGCCGTGCCGCCTGGCCAAGTTCTAGAAATGGATCACCTACGACGCTGCCACGCACGTGTTCAAGTGGCAGAGGCCTTTAAGGTGGATGACGATATCGACGGTGATGCCATAGAGGAGGACGGCGACGCGACAGATCGTGTGCAGAAATTTAAACGGGACGAGATCAAAACGGGTACACACGATGACACGATGACGAATTCGTCTGCCAGCGACGCTACACTCGACAAAGATAACACACAGTAATGCTGTTGACTTTGAACCAAAGAATAACAGGTGGGCATCGATTTATCGGTGATGGAAAGTCTGGCACGTGAGCAGGTCTCTCGCCTGGAGGCTTACAACAGCTTGCGTGCTCAGCGAGGGTCCTGGGCGGAGGAGCTCTTAGGATACGATGTATATATATATATATATATATTCTTTTTTAACCTTTTCACGCTGTTGCTGGGGCAAAGGATCCAATGTCACTTTTATTTTCTTTCTTGGGGTAAAGGTGTGCTCGCCTCTGGAAAGGAAAACAAAAAGTAAACCCTGCGGCCGGCTTAAAAGAGAACGAAGAAAAACAATCACTCTGATAACGCGGGAAGCGGCAAGACAATAAACATGGAAGGATGAAAGGGACAAAGAAGACGTTATTAGGGAAAATGCTAACGGTAGTAGAAAAAGAAGGGAAATAAAATAAGACGTAGAGAGACCGGCGCCAAGAAGTAAGGCCGGATCAGCTTGTACAGCTCGGGTAGGTTCTCGGCCGTGATGGTGCTGTAGGTTTTGGGGGGCTGTTTTGTTTGAGCTGTTTATGAGCTGTAACTGGTTAAAAAACTTCACGCTTGTTGTTCTGTAGTGGCGTGCCTGTGATAAGCAGCCGGAAGGAGATGCGCATGGCGCGCAGTGCCAGGTAGAGCAGGTTCTGGTCTTGAGGCGCTGGTCCTCGTCCACAACGAGGCCGGAACAGCGCACTTTCCGGAACAAGCGCCGTGTGTTGTCCTGCGCGGAGTCGTAGGACATGATGACGACGTGCGCGTGTATGGCCCTAGACCTCTCGCTTAGTCTCCTTTACGGAGGTGCCGCATCTCCTTTCGCCGTCTGGACGCCGGAGTTTTGGACTGTTGGTCACGGTGGTGACTTAATCACACCCACAGGCACTGGCACACTGCGCGCCGATAACCTGTTCGGTTAACAGACAACGACAATACCGCTGAGGGCAGGTTGTTTATGATAACGTGTTAAGGCTTAAGTAGAAGTTTGCACTTCTTTGCCTGTGTAACGGCGTAGGGCCGTAGGCTGTGGCCAGGTAAGACTTTGCCCTGACTTCCCCGGAGAGTGGGCAGGCCAGTGGCAGGTGGCAGGGCACGGGCCGCAGGCGCACGGCCGCAGGTTTGGAGCAGCAGAAGTGTGAGGGGAATGCGATAGTATTCCTAGAAGAGAGGGCCAGGAGAAAAGGCTAAATGCTAGTAACAGTGCGGTCACGTGACCACACTAGCAACAAGAAGTCTTGAGATGTTTTCTTCTTCTTCTCCTTTTCTTCGGTATCTAAATGTTTCGTTAGAATTGAGCTTATTGCCTCGAGACTACTTGTGCTTTGCCAGCTAGCCCGTTAAACAATTTTTCTTTTTCGTGGACTTTTCAAGTTTTGCCTTTTTCAGGTTTTAGTCCTAGTGGTCGAAAATGTAAAATGCAGAGGGCATCTGAGCCAGCGCTCTTTACGTGTTTTTCTCTTTCCTCTTTTATAGCCGCCACCACTCGTTTATTACACCGGCGGTTGTTTAACAAATTACGCGATACCCGTTCGAATAATATACCGCACTGGCTGCTGCGTTTTTCGTGGTGCTGCGTTGTGTTTTGTAAAATGCGTGACGCGTTGGCGCGGCCGTAGTGTTGAAATATAGCGCTTACAGCGCTCTTTTTACTGTTCTCTCTTTTCCTCTCCCGTAACCCCACCACGCGTCTGCTATATTGTTGGAGTGCCTTAAATATAAAAGACAATATGCCCATTCAAGTGATTGTATAGCATTGGCTGCTATAACTCTTTTTCGTGATGCGGTCGTTTGTGTTTTGTGAACTGTGTAACGTGTTGGCGCCCCACCCTGCTGAAATCCAGCGTTAACAGTGTTGTTTCCTCTTTTCCTCTCCCACCACAACCACGTGACTGTCACACCGGCGGTTATGCCTTAAGGATAAAAGATGACATGCCCGTTTTAATGACGTACTACGCAGGCCGCCATGATTATGCTTCGTGGTGTTGCTGTCGTTCTTTTGTATATAGAGTATTACTAAAAAAGGGGGAATTCTGGTTGGAGACACTAATCATCATTTGAATCCCAAATAATGGCCATAACATCTCGGTAAAAGACGGCCGGAATATGCTCTAACGTAACGCCTGGGTTATATAATTAAACCCAGGCGTTACGTTAGAGCATATTCCGGCCGCCTTTTGCCGAGAACGACTTTAAGATCACCGAAATAACGTACAAACGTAGGCACGTTCAACAACACACTCATCAAGAAACAATATGCGGCTTACGGTAGCGTATATTTGTATTCCGTCGATCAGCCGTCATTCAACCACTAGAGTGCACAGCCCTACATAAGGCCCAAGGCTCAACACCTCGTACATCACGTGGTAGATAACTAAGCACACGGGGGGAGTTTCTTAATTGTTAAAATCTGGCTTGTCGCACCTTTCGTCTGTTTTCTCTGCTTATTTTCTCTCCATTTAAATACCTATTTCATTAAAATATACACGTTTCTAGCGTTTACAACCGACGTCACTGTTACAGAGGAAGCGGCACTATAAGGGATATAAGGGTGACGCGGCAGGTGGCCGAGATAAAAGAAGAGAGAATGAGAGAAATGGGCTGTGGGGGAGGGGAGTTATAAGTCACATCTTAATGCAACCTCGATAAAACTGTGAGTCGTTTAGTTGCAACTTTCCGAGATACACTTAAGCGTAACTCTTATTATAAGATATTAACCTAGTACAAGTAGAAGGTCCTGTGGCTGTGCCTTCAGCACAACAGGCACAGCGAGCATAGGTGGAACAGGGAGCACAGGGGAGCACAGGGAGCACATTCGCTAAGCAGGTTGGAGCAGGGACGGCGCAGGGGCATGTCCAAAGAAGGAAATTTCCAATGAGGTTTTTCGGGTGGTATATTGGGCTGATATATATTCAATGTAAAGCCATATATACATAACACAGGGCAGAATGCACCCTCATCGACCGCATGTCCTACACACAACATCATCACAGCTTGCCCTCAGTCTTCTTGCGCAGATAATCGTCGTACCGCAGATAGGCACCCAGCAGCGCCTCGGCCGAGGCAGCGACATCCTCCGGCTCCGTGTACTCGGCTGGGTTGTGGCTCACGCCGTCCTGGCAGCGCGCAAAAGATCATCGCCGTGGGCACTGCTTGCTGGTGTAGGCACTGTCGTGGCCGGCGCCGCTGACCAGCTCCATCGTGCACCCCATGGACGCAGCCGAGGCACGCACGCAGTCGACCATGACGGGATCAAAGTGCAGCGCCGGCGACTTCCAGAAGCAGTCAATGTCCACCTTGAGGCCGTGCTTCTTTGGCAATCTCGGCAAAGCGCAGCCGGCACAGGCGATCCACCTCGGCCACGTCGGCATCGTCGGGCGCGCGCACGTCAAGCGACAGCCGCACCTTGCCGGCAATCGTGTTAATGCTTTGGGCAGCGAGTTGACGACGGCAATGGTGGCGCGGGCCTGGCGCGCATTCAGCTCGCCCGTTGTGACAATGCTGTTGGTTGCCACAATCATCTGCGCCGCGCCAAGCAGGGCATCGCTGCGGCGGTCCATGGGCGTCGTGCCTGTGTGCGCCTCGCGGCCGACAATGTCGATGTGGTACCAGCGGATGCTTTGAATGCCCTTTACAACGCCCACGGGCTCCTTGGGGCGTCCAGTATCGGGCCCTGCTCAATGTGCACCTCAAAGTGGGCTGACAGCGGGTTGGCCTCGTAGGTGCAGGGGTCTCGCCCAGGAAGCCGATGCGCTCCAGCTCCTGCTTCAGCGTGACGCCGTCGGGGTCAGTGCGGTTGTGCCGTACTCGGTGGTAAAGGCTCCGGCCCAGACTCCGAGGCCAGCATGGCCGGTGGGAAGCGGGCACCCTCCTCGTTGGTCCAGTCAATGATGGCGAGGGGCGCATAGGTGGTGATGTTGTTGGCATGCAGCGTCTGCAGGACCTCCATGCCCGTCGTGACGCGAGAATGCCATCGTAACGGCCGCCCGTGGGCTGGGTGTCGAGGTGCGAGCCGATGCCAATGGGCGGGATGTCGTTGTTGATGCCTGGGCGCACGGCAAAGATGTTGCCCATCGCATCGACCGTGATGGAGCAGCCGCACTTGGTTGTCTCGGCAATGAACCAGTCGCGGACCTTTTTGTCGTCATCGTTCAGCGTCAGACGGTCCATGCCACCGTCAGGTGTGTTGCCCCATTGGCAAGCCGCATCGAGGGTCGCAATCATGCGCTTGCTGTCGGTCTTGAGCGTGGCATAATGCGCCGGCACGGGCACCTCCACCTTTGGCTGTTGTTCTGTTGCAACGGAGCCCATTGTTGAATTGTGATATGTGTGGGAGAAGGGGTACGATATTTGCGTTGGGGAAGTCGACGTAAGCGAATGTCCAAAAGGGATGAAAGAACAAATTTGGAGTGATGATAGATCTGAAGTGACGATAGTATCAAATCGATGTTGGCTAACTTAAGTTGTAGCACAACACACTTGGCAAAATAAGGAGCCGAGGAATTCAATCACTTGAACTTTTTGATTTAGATTTTTTTGAAAAAAAATTCGGCCTCTACTGCCTTCAGTTCTCTTGACACAAGCAAAACCATTAGCAAACTTGCGCAATCACCTATCTGGGCTACCCAAGGTGCAGAGCGGACAACAGCGCGAGGGCGCTCTGGACGAAGATGAAAGATGTGAGATGTGACTGGCTGGTGGTCGGAGGCACCCGGCTGATTGTTGTCGGCGACTTACATGTGGGCCAATCAGAAGCCATAGAATCCCTTTATGTTTGCGACTGCCTATCTTCTGTCCACTTTCCACGCCAGCGACACCATCGCTCCTTCTTATCAGAGCGGACAAGACCGCCCGCGCCGTTTTAGCGCTTCCGCGAGGAAAAGACCCTGGGCCAGGAAACGAACGGCCACATTGCCAGATAAGCCGGCACTGTCACGCTGATGCACACTCGCCTGTAGCGTGCTCGATTGTTGATTACGCCAAATTCGGAGTACAACCGTCTCCATTTTCCGTGCCAAGGACATCACCGGCGTTGCCAGTCCAAGACCCTGAATCTCGAGATTTCCCCGACTACAGACTACCCTCTCTTCTTGCCAGACCTCCCCCTTGCTCACGCATACATTCGCCGGTGATTGCCGACTCGGTTCTCCGCTCATTGTGTGCTCGTGGCCGACTCGGTCTCGCATCCCGTCCACGTTGCTGCCCGGCTCCACCCTCCAGCCACGCTTCAGTCGCGGGACGGCAGTTCACATCCACTGCCTCGAGGCACAGCCTTACCCCTTGCCCCACAGCCTTGTTCCTTGTCCTGGCCCTGGGCATGGCTTCACACTGCCAGAGAAGTATCCTGTCATGTGCACGGTGTAGGAGGAGGAAGATCAAGGTAAGTCCTCGGGGCATCGCATTCCGTCTTGAACCTCGGCCAAGTGATCAACAAGAGCTAACCACCAGTCCTCCGTAGTGTGACCGACAACTTCCCTCTTGTTCGCAATGCATCGCCACGCGTAACGAGTGCACGGGCATCGCGGCCAAAGGCGGCAACTCCGACGGCAACGGCCCATCCTCAAAACCCGGCCTCATCCCTCGCAGCATTGTGCAGCACCTGGAGTCGGAGATTGCCCGGCTAGAGACGGCCTTGCTCCAAGATGGCCAGCTCGAGGTGGTGCACGCATCCGACATCCTGCTAGGTATGCCAGGCAGGATGTCGGTCCGCAGTCGCAGAAGCAAAGGACCAGCCTCGAGAGGGCACTGTGCACGAAATCCACCAAGTCCACGCCGACGCACAATCGACCGCGAACGAGCTTCATCTTCCTCCCACAAACATCCTCAACAGCATCGACCCTTCCCTGTGCGACCCTTTCAGCAACAGCAATGTTTACAACCCCATCCCAGCACAGCCGACCGAGTCGCCTCTTCGCACCGCCATCATTGGCAGCCGCAGCCTGCAGTCTTTCATCTCCGCCACACTGCCACACAAGATGGGCAAGGCGGCAGACCTCCTGTCCCGTGTGCGCATGGGCTTGACGCCGTCCACGGCCAAGGTCCGCGAGCGCGAGGGTGGCCGGTCCACAACAGTACGCACAACACGGCCTCGGCCCACCACCGACCGGCTGCAAGCACCCATCCTGCGGAGCATGCCGTGGGACATTGTGCTGCGGCTCATGCGCAAGTACCTCAACACCATCCAGTCGGACAAACCCGTTCCTAGTAGTGCCGACTGTAATGCAGCAGTTTGACAACGTTGAGGCCATTCTGCGGGAAACGGCACAGCCACCACCGGTGCTCTCGCCCAACACGGCAACTAGCAACCCGCCACTGTCGGTGCCGCCCAGCCATGACTTTCTCGTGGTGTATCTGATCCTGGCCATCTCTGTCACGCTCGGCTCAGCCAACGATGGCCACGAGGACCGGTGTGCGGCTCTGTCCGTCTCTCTCTTTGAGGAGGGCATCCAGCATCTCTACGGGCTGCAGCGTTTCCCTCGGAGATGGCGTGGCTGCAGACGATTCTGCAAGTGCTGCTGTATGCCACCGTCTGTCCCCGGGCCGCCAACGTCTGGGTCCTCTCGGGCGTAGCCATGCGGTCCTGTCTCGAGCTGGGCCTCCATCGCGAGCAGCCCCACTGCTG
The DNA here is from genome assembly GCA_016097085.2 of Sporothrix curviconia. NCBI lineage: Eukaryota > Fungi > Ascomycota > Sordariomycetes > Ophiostomatales > Ophiostomataceae > Sporothrix > Sporothrix curviconia. The sequence continues at coordinate 100,055 of JADMNF010000034.1, forward strand.
CACATCCACGAGCGACGATGTCAACGGCGAGACAGCCGCCCTGCGCCGGCGGGTCTTCTGGTCTGCCTACTGCCTGGACCGGCAGATATGCTCGGCCCTGCAACGGCCCCTCTCGACACGGACGCGGCCATTGACACATACCTGCCCGTGGCAGCAGGCACGTCGGCCCGCCACAAAACGACCCGTTCCTGGCGTACATTACCTACAACCGCCTGTACTCTGAAATTCCTGCACATCCACTTCCAGGCGCGAGCCTCTGCCGGCACCACTTGTGGCGTGGGACGACTGGGTCGCCAACATGGAGGGCCGCCTGCACCAGTGGCACGCGCGGCGTCGTCCGAGGCGCACACGCCCTACTCGAATACGCAGCACGACTTCCAGATTGCCCGAGGGCTGATGGAGCTGCACCGGCCATCGCCACGTGTACCGCTGCCGCGCCGGCGTCGCCTGCTGCGTGCCTTTGAGGCTGCCACCGCGTCAGAGCGTATCCATAGCGGGCATCTGCAAGACGGTATGTTCCGTCGGCCGTGGCTGTCGGCGCATTTCACGCTGGAAGGCGGCCACGGTTCGTTCTTGTTTTGTCTGCGGCACGGCTACCATGCGATTGCCGAGCGCTTCAGTGCGCCAAAAATCTTTGATGGGCCAAGCTGATCACAAGCAACTTGCTGGCCATTGCGCGCGCAGCTGGCCCGAAAGTGGGCATCTATGCCGGTGTGTACGAGCGGCTGCTGGGGCCGTTGCTGGAGCGTGTGTTTTCACGGGGCGCCGACCTCGATATGGCACGGTTTGGCCCGGCAGAGGACGCCGAGCTGATGCGGCTGCTGTATCCCGGCCCGGCACATTTGGACATCCTGCGGTTTGGTCTGCGGCAGAAGCAGCCACAGCCGAGTCCGGCGGCGGAGCTGAGCCCCTTTGACTTTAATCTATTTATGCTGGACGACAATGAAATGTGCAAGCAGGTCTCCTGGACGACGACCGCATGATATAGTGCGGCGGTGCTAGGGCCGAAATCTAAAATCATCTAAAATCAAGCTGATATTCCATGACCTCCTTCTTTTCTATTCAGAACCACTGCTCTTCTGTTTTTTTTTTTTTTTTTTTTTTTTTTGCGTGTTTCTCTCTTCATGTGTTCACTATCTACTTCTTGATCGACCGCAGCCCCCGGCCTAGATACGTCCGCTCACCAAACTCCTGCTCGGCCACCTGGAACAGCGGCAGGCCCATAAAGTAGCCCGCATCACGTGTGCCGATAGCCTGCCACGTGCTGACGCACTCGTCTTTGCCAATTGTGACCAGCGGTTTGCCCGTGCCGGCAGAGGACGCGTCGGCCGCCAGCTGCACCTGGCCACAGCTTCTCCAGCAGCACGAACCAGCCAATCGTGCCTCAATGGTGCTGCCGACGGCGAGCAGGCCGTGGTTTCCCAGGAGACGCCGCCTTGCGCTGGCCAAGGCAGCGGGCAATGTCCCTGCCCTCGTCGGTCGCAACACGAGGCCGGCAAAGTTGCTGCAAACGTCAGTGAGGAGCTGGCAGGAGGTAAGGGAGATACGAAAAGGGACAGAAAATGAAACAAAAAACAGGAACAGAAACATAAACATAAACATAAAAAGAAAAAGAAAAGAAAAAGAAAAAGAACCGGAAAGATTGGGTTGTTGGGGGGAACCTACGCGGTACACGACCATGGTCCTCGTAAAAGACACAAAAGTCCTGGGTCAGCATGTCCAGCCCGCGGCCCGTTGCGCACATGGCACGGCCGTACTGGCTGTGGCAGTGGGCAGCACAGAGCACGTCAGGGCGAGCGGAGTGGATCTCTGCATGAATGGCATAGGCGGCTGTTCTGTTAACAATTGCTCAAATCTAACAGCGCGTCGGACCTTTTCTCACCATAGTTCAGCCGCAGGTTGTCGCCGCCCTCGACGACCGTGCCCGTGTGGTCGACCCGGATCAGGTCCTCGTCCGTGATGAGGCTGAAGTGCAGACCAAAGGGGTTCACCCAGAAGCTGGTCGGGTCGACGGGGTCTCGCACGGTAATGTGGCCGGCCACGCCATCGGCAAAGCCGTTGTTGGCAAAGATGCGGTAGGCAATGGCCAGGCGGTGCTTCAGAAACGCGCGCTCGGCGTATTTGTCCGTAAAGACCGGCGGCAGCGTCTCCTCGTCGCGGACAAAGGCCAGCGACGGGTCGCCCGAGCGGTGCTGGCTCTCGGCCGTCGCCTTGGACTCGACCGGTGCCGGTTCTGTTGCAGAGGGTGCCATTGTGAAGATGTGCGAGGGAGTAGGGAGTGGTTTGGGGCGCAATGCGATGTCTAGATTGAAGAATGATAAGGCCTAAAAAGACACGTCTGTGCAGTCGAGTGGCTCGCTAGGTATCGTCTTCGCTTGTATATAAGATGTGAGATGCTCTGTCAAAATATCGTCGACTCGTCAGGGTGGTTCTCTTTCTCATCCACACATGTCAACCCTCTCATCTGCGTGGCATTATTCAACAATCACTGCCGGACGAGACGGGGCCAGGCTACCCACTAAAGGCTCCGGTAGTGCTGAGTAGGTGGGAAGCCGCCCCTATCTTTCATCGTCGCGGTGGGACACGGACATGTCCGCTGCAGCGCGTTGCCCCTCTGTTTTCGATAACAGTAATTCGTGGCCTGCCCCTCGATTTGAATGCCGAGCCATTAAGCTGGGAAATGGGTTCGCTTGCTAGGTGTCTCGACAATACGTCTCAGTCGCTGTGACTTTTTGGCAGTTGTTTGCCGAAGCTACAGTCCGCTATTTAGACAGCTAATGCATACAGGAGCTGGTGTTCTGGTCATTTGTTGTCTCTTGCATATCTACTGTTCTCTTACTGACGTCACGTATGCTGAATAGCATTGGAGTATCAGCAAGAGTGTTCCCTGCACAATTCCAAAAAGCCATACAAAAGCGACACAATGGCCGACGCAACGCTGCCCCAGCACCTCCACATTGTTGCCCTGCAGACAGAGCTCACGACCTGCCGAAGATCTCACTGCCCGCGCCATACACTTTCTCGTTGACAAAGTACGTGACCACGAAGCCAATCGCCAGGTCGCCGAGCGCCTCCGCGACGCCGATATTGCCATCATCACCACTGTGCCTATCCGCGCCGATACCCTCGATCCAGCTGTCACAAACAAGCTCAAGCTGATATTGCGCCGTTGCGTCTGGCACTGATACCATCGACCTGGCCGCCTGCCGCGCGCGCGCGGCATCCGTTGTGCTCAACAACCCGGCCTGTGCAATATTGACGCCGTGGCAGAGCATGCCCTGGCACTCTATTTTGCGGCCGTCGCAGCATCCTCCCATCCATGATGGCCCTGACGGCCAACGAATGGCCCCAGCGCGGTACGCTGATCAAGACCGCCGAGCATGCCAACGGCACACTGCCCGCACGGCGGTGTGCTGCCGAGACAGCCGTGGTCGTGGGGCTACGGCGGCGTGGGCAAGCGCTTGGTTGAGCTGCTGCGGATGCTGGGCATGAATGTCGTGGTGGCCGGCCGCAAGGGCCAGGCCGCAGCAGACGTCCCCACCGGACGTGTCGCCTATTGAATAATGAAGGCCATCATGACAGCAACCGCCCTCTTCCTTTTGCTGCCCGCGTACCCCGACACACTTGACCGTGCTGTCCACGGCCGAGTTTGCCACGATGCAGCCGGACAGCATCCTCGTCAACGTGTCGCGCGCGCGGAATTGTGGACGAGACTGCGCTGCTGGTGCACTGCAGACAAACCAGATTGCCGGCGCCGGCGTGGATGTCTTTGCCCAGGAACGCGCCAGCTCGGAGACGTCGCCCCTGCTGGCACCAGACGTCGTGGGTGCCGGCCTCAACTTGGTGATGACACCTCACACTGCCTGGGTGTCCGCGCAGACGTAATGCAAACAACGCGCGTGTTTTGCTAGAGAATCTGAATGGGTTATCAACGGCAAAATGGAGGAGGAGAGAATAAAGGCTTGAGCGGATAGCAGGAAGTTGTATATAATGAAGTAACCTTGTTAGGGCATTTGCTTGAAATTTATTTATGAAAGCAAATAACAAGTTGAGTGAATTGTCATGACTACCTTTTCGGATATAATGTTTAGCCCCTCGAAGGCTACTGAAATAAAAGGCCTTTGCGTGGAAGCTGATAAAATTGCTTTTGTGAGACACGTTCAATTGACACTCTATTTTGGTTTTCCTCCTGTCTATTTGACATGTGTATTTTATAATTCTCGTTTATTTTCATTCTTGTTTTCATTTGACTTGTATATCTTCGGTAATATTTTTATTTTTATTTTTAGTACTGATATTGATTACTTTTTTTGACAAGGATGTAACGAAATTACTGCGAGTTAGAGAATAAGGCCAAACACACAGTTCATTTTCTACATATTACAGCTTGCCACTCTGGAAGGCGGCCTGGGGGCTGGTAATGTTGGCCTGGATGACCATTTCGAGCGTGTCCGTCTTGGTCAGGCCAATGGCCTCGTTGTCTGTCTTGTGTACAGTGTCTTGCCCTCGGCCCAGATGCGCCGCAGCGTGAAAATGCTCGCCACGGGTGCTCTGCAGCCCAGGCATCCTCCTCAATCTTCTTGAGCTCGTCCATGCTCGTATATGACACTGCCCAGGGCCGGCCCGTCTGGCGCTCGTACTCTTTGAGCAGCTCGTCGGGCGTCGCCACAAACGAGTGCACCAGCACAGCCCTGTTCTCCGTGGCCTCGGGGTGCTTGAGCACTGCAATCAGTGCACGACCCACATCGGCCACCGTCGTCATGCCCACAGGCCCGTGACCGTCGCCCGCCAGAATGGCCTCCTTCTTGTCGAGGTCAAAGTTGCCTACGCGCGGCTCGGCGGCCATGTAGCCGGCAAACAGGTCGGCAAAGGGGCCGGTGACAATATAGCTGTACTTGAGGCGCTTGACGGCATCGCTCTCAAGGTACGCGCGGACCTTGAAGCTTCTTCTGGTGCGGCTTCTCGGTGGCCGACGAGGCGTCAAAGGCAATGTCGGTGCCGTACTCGGAAGGGATGAAGCGCTGGATGGTCGGGCTGCGCTCAGCCAGGGCAATGAGGTCAACCTGCTTGTCAATGGCGAAGCGGCCGACCGCCGAGACCACGGTGTCATAGCCCTTGTAGACGCCCAAGACGTCGTCGTCGTTGTAGAGATCGCCGGTGTGGATGAAGGCCCCGCGCGTCTTGAACGACTCGACGAGGTCCTTTTTGGATTCGACCGTGGCCTCGGACGTGAAGATGCCAATGGCCTCAAACTGCTCGCGGGCGTTGAGGATGGCGTCGACGAGCACCTTGCCGATGACACCGGTGGCGCCGACAACGAGAATCTTTGACATGATGGTTTGGGTTGGTGGGGTTGCTGTGGTTGCTTTGGTTGCTTGCTGTTGATTGGTGACACTTGCAGAGAAAGAGCATCTAGACTATCCTAGCCACTGGCTATTAAGGCAATGCGATCCGTTACCATTCGATGATGAGCCCATTCGAAAACGTGGTTCCCGACAACGGCTGCGCGGTGATGGTCGGTGCTAGTGAGCATGAACTCTGAGGGCGGACATGCCCGCTTGAGAGACCATTTTGCCGGGGCAGTAGACGCGCACAAGTCCGCGTCGGGGTTTTGCACGCTACACCATAAGTTTACTTATAGGGCCGCGGACGAATCTTCATAAAAAAATCCAAAGTATTACTCTCAAATTGTGTCAATAACGATCAACACAAACATCTTGAACTTACCCACACCTTCTTTGTTCTCCCAACACAACAGATCCTCAAACAAATTCACAATGGGCAAGGTAGTTGCTGCCATCGGCCTGTCTCACGCTCCGGGTAGGTTGTTCTTCACGCTTATGTTTTTTTTTAATAACCTGTTCTAACAACCCCAGGCGCAATTGGCTTCCCGGAGACGGCCAAGCCCGATGTCCGCCAGCGCACCGAGGAGGCCACGCGTGACCTCGGCAAGACGCTGACGGCCGCGAAGCCCGACGTCATCTTTGCATTCCTGGATGATCACTTTGAGAACTTTTACCGCAACCACATGCCCACAATTGCCATTCCAGTGGCCGAGTTCAACGAGGGCCCCGCCGACCAGTGGATGGAGCCGCTGCACATCAAGGAGAAGACGAAGTTCCCGGGCAACCCCGTCGTGGCCGAGCATCTGATCCACTCGCTGGTCAGCCAGGGCTTTGATGTCTCGCGCACGGGCCCCATTGAGTACGGCAACAACCTGCTGATGCCGTGGGTGCTCATGGAGGCAGACCTGCCGGCACACTGCGCCGTGGTGCCCATCTTTATCAACGTGTTCACACCGCCACTGATGAAGTACAGCCGCGCTTACGCGCTCGGCGAGGCGTGCCGGGTGGCGGCTGAGTCGCTGCCGGGGACACGCGCGTGGCGTTCATGTGCACGGGCGGTCTGTCGCACTGGCCGCCGTACTGGAGCCCGTACCAGGCGGGCGACCCGCCCGAGGACGACTTCCTCAAGCTAATGAAGGAGTACCAGACGGTGGGCAAGGCGGTGCTCAAGAAGCACCCTGATCTGTTTGTCAAGTTTGACGACTACGAGATCGAGATGGCGGCCAAGAACGAGTATCCGCTCAACAGCAAGCACCCGCTGGTCAACGCCGAGTGGGACCTCAAGTTTGCAACGAAGATGGCCGAGGGCGACGCGGCGTGGCTCAAGGCACTGACATACGAGGAGGTCGAGGAGGAGGCCGGCCACGGCGGCCACGAGGTGCTCAACTGGGTGGCGCTGAGCGGTGCCATGGGCGGTAGCAAGGCCAAGCTGCTGCTGTACGAGCCTGTGATTGAGTGGATCTGCGGCATGACGTATCTGGACTATGCCGTGGTAGAGGATGCGCCGGCGACGAATGGTGCGAGCACGAACGGTACGAGCACGAACGGAGTTGCTCACTGAGGAGTGACGGCCAGTGACTTTGGTAATAGCTTTAACGAACAATGGTTGTGTTTTCTCTTTATCTACTTGTTACGAGTCTGTAAAACGTTTATCGTACGTATAATAAAAAACAATCTCAAGTTATATTTTAACTGGCAATGAGATTCAGAATGTGGTTGGAATGATAAAAGCAAACGATTAATTAGCATTCTCGTATCTCGACACAATTGACAGCAGGGACCCACTTCGACTAACACTGAACGGCGTAGCCCGTTTTTGCCGTTCGCTCTTCCTTACGTGTCTTATCTCTACCACGCTTGCCGAGACCCTGGTTTCTCACCGCGACGGCGGTGGCTGTTTATCGCCTTTTGTCTTGCCCAACCACGGCGCCCCTGATATGACCATTGAAGTCGCCGACCGTGGAACTCCGCGTCCTCTCTTTGCTGTCCGTCTCTTTGTTCAGAACATCACCACCGCCTGATGCTCTTGTCCCCACCATCGTCCCATTTCCCCACAACCATCGACAGTTTGCGTAGAAGTCCTCTCAAGACAGTCCCTAGACACAGCTCACCATAATGCCATGAGCGCTACGAGCGTTATGAGCGCGGCTCGGCCTGCCTCGGGAGGCAGCCACGACAACTCCCACGACAACAACCCTGCCGAGCACCAGTACAATGGCGATGCTGGCGATGCTGGTGATGCGGCACAGAAAAGTCAACAATAGCGACAGCAGCGGCAGCGGCAGCCACCGCCGGGAACAGCACCCTCCACCAGCTCCAACAGCTTCTGCCAACCTGCCAGCGATGCCGCCGCCTCCGTCGCAGATGCGACACGCAACTCCCCCACTGCCGGCCGTGCCACCGAGCAGGCGTCGAGTGCACCATGTTTGACCACGCCCTCAAGCAGAAGCTGCCACGGGCGTATGTGCAGTCGCTGCTGACGAGGGTCAAGCATCTCGAGTCAGTCAAGGCCAGCGGTGGACGGACGACAGCGGGCGCAGGGAGATCTGTCACAGCTACTGCCACGGTCTCGGCAACAATTACAACAGCACAAAGCGAGACAGACATTGCCGTGGCTGCAATCCCGTCACCGGCAACAACGGCCACACAGCCTCAGGCCAGCAGTATCGAGGCGGCCGCGGCCAAGTTTCTCGCTATCCATGCACACAATCGATCACCACTTCCGTCCTACAACACCCCTTCCTTTGACGTTGTCGTCCCGTCCGCGGCCTCGGCAGGCAAGTCCCGCTACTGGGGGGCGTCCTCGGTATTTGCCCTGACTGTCGAGGTTCTACAGCATGCCACTGGCCGTGGTTATGTCTCTGAGGACACCGTGGTTGATGGCAGTGCCTTTTCCACGGCACCGGAGACTGCTCCCGACACAGACGACATGGATGTCGATATGGACGAGCTCGGTGCACACTTTTCTGGCTGGTCCGCAGCTGCCGAGGCGGATATCCGCGCGCTGCTCAAGCTGTACTTAGCCTCGTCGAATATCTTGTATGGTATTGTCGACCCAGACCAGGTGCAAGCTGACCTTGCCATATACCTAGTCGTCCGACAGCAGCGGCAGGGGATCACGGCCACGCCCAATTCGGCTGCCTCACCGGGACCGCGCTTGGCGACCAGGCCCACCCTTACTTCCGTGTGGCCATGATGTGCGCCATTGCGTGTGCCACAAAAGCGCGCTACCGTCCGGCCCGCACAGCCGAGAGTCTGGCACATTATGCGGATGCCGTGGCCTACGTGGAAGAGGTGACGGCCGAGGTCTCGCCCGCGTCGCTCCAAGCGCTGATGCTGCTCATCATTTTTGCCTCTTTTTTCCCCGCAAGGGCGACGTGTGGAAGCTGCTCGACTACGCTTGCCGGCTGGCACTGGAGCTGGGCTACCACACCGAGGCAGACAGGGACTGTCCTGCGGTGCCGGGTGCCGTTGGACCCATCACTGTCCCCGGACTGGACATGGCTGACCCTTTCCAGCACTTTGCCCTCTCCGTCGACGGCAACAGCGCCGAAAGCAACGAGCAAAAGCTGCGGCGGTCGACGTTCTGGGGCCTCTATGCCATTGAGCGCATTGTTGGGCAGCTCTTTGGCCGCGGAAGCGACCTGCCCGAGTCAATTATCACGGTGGCCTATCCGATCACGGTGTTGTCTGCCGAGGCGGGCGTGGCAGACATGGCTCGGACCAACGGTGCCGACGGCGACCATACGGCATGCAGGCTATGAGTATCGGCCATCACTACCGGCTGGTGTATTTGCGGTCGGAGATCTTTCGTTCCATGTACCTGCCAGCGCACCAAGAAGCCGGGGACGACCCAAGCAGCAACGGTCTCGGCATCGGCGCAAGCCTGGACTGGCTGCGCGAGCAAGTACCAGACGCTCGCTGCCTGGCGCCAGGAGCTGGCGGTGCCGGCAGCCGGCGGGCCGCGTGAGGGCGTGGCCACGCTGACGTGCGATGTGGGCTACGATGCCACCATGTGCTTTCTTTTCCAGCCGCTGCTCCTCCAAGCACTGCGCGCGACAGGAAGCACCGCCTTCGATGGCAACATCGACGTCGCCGTCACGGTGGCGTCAGATCCGTTCTACTCGTCCATCCGGCTCATTCGCACCTACGAAAAGATCATACGCGCGCCCGCGTCGTCTGCACTGGGGACATACCCCATGACGTTTCTGAGCGCGCACTACATCTACCTCGCGTCAAGCACACTGCTTGCACACGCGCTGCTGCGGCTGGACGGACGGACAAGGGTCCTGCCACGAATGTCGGCCACAGCACCAGCAGCAGCAGGCCAGGGCGGGGGTGGAGGTGAAGGAGGTGAAGGTAACGGCTCCAGCAAGACGAGGGACCTTTGACTGGGGCGCCTTTGTCGACGTGTCGGGCTCGTGTCAGGTTCTGCTCGCGTGGTGTGGCGAGCGCTGGCCAGGCATGGTGGGGATGCTGGGCGTCTACCAGCAGCTGTTTGGGCGGACCATTCGCGAGCTAATCGTGCGGGGATTCGTCAGGTAGAGATGGGGCTTTGGGTTTTGGGGGGTTGTAATTTTGTTTTTCCTTTTTTTGATTACTTTCCCGATACATACTAGTAGCGATAATGGATAATGCAAGCTGCGCAGACGGCACCAGTAAAACCAACGCCGATTGCTGTCCGATTTGTGAAGAGCAGCCACGCGAAAACGAAACCCCGTGCGGTACTGATAAGCAAATAGTCTTTCTCTCTCTCATTTCCCTCCTTCACTTGCCCCTCGCCGGATATGGCCGTTTGGACGCTCTCCGAGTCGAGGCCGAGACGCCTCGCGTGGAGCTTCCCTTTATGGGGAAACGCCCAGAGGCCCTGACATGTGGCACGCTCCTGGGCCTGGTTCTGTACTCAGTATTATATTCTCCTGGGTAAAGTCTCGTTCTGCGCCTCTTTCCTTTCTCTTCTTCGCACAGCTACATCAACCACCACATCAATCCACACAATGGCATCTCGGAGGCTCACACACAGCAAGGCCCTGGCTTCCGGCCTCTCAGCCGTCCGCTGGGCAGCAACCCCGCGACAGTCCATGGCCGTAGCTGCCCGCCGCACCATCTCGTCCTTTGTTGCTGGCGAACCGGAGAAGCCGTCAATGAAGACGAGCCTGCCGGGCCCCGTGTCGCAGCAAAAGATTGCCAAGCTGACCGAGGTGTTTGACACGCGCAACGTCAGCCTGCTGACCGACTACTCCAAGAGCATTGGCAACTACATTGTCGACGCCGATGGCAACGTCCTCCTCGATGCGTGAGTCCAAGTCTTTCTTGAAATTTTCTCCTGAGTTAGAGCCGATCTGATTTCTTCCGTCCATCACTAACAGGCCTTAGCTTTGCACAAATTGCGTCCATTCCCCTCGGCTATGCCAACCCGGCGCTCATCAAGGCCGCCTCCACGCCCGAGATGGTCAACGCCATTGTCAGCCGCCCGGCGCTTGGCAACTTCCCGCCCGTCGACTGGGCCGAGGTCCTGGCCTCGGGTCTGCTGTGCGCGGCACCCAAGGGCCTCGACAAGGTGTTTACCGCCATGACGGGCTCCGACGCCAACGAGACGGCGTACAAGGCCGCGTTCATGTGGCGCCGGCAGCAGGAGCGCGGTGGCTACGACGTCGATTTCACGGCCGAGGAGCTCGCGTCGTGCATGAACAATGAGCTGCCCGGTGCCGCCAATGGCCTGTCCATCCTCTCGTTCAAGGGCGGCTTCCACGGCCGGCTGTTTGGCTCGCTGTCGACGACGCGCTCCAAGCCGATCCACAAGCTCGACATTCCCGCATTCGACTGGCCCCAGGCGCCATTCCCGTCGCTGCGCTATCCGCTCGACCAGTACGCGGCCGAGAATGCGGCGGCTGAGCAGGCGTCGCTGGCAGCAGTTGAGGACCTGATCCTCAACTTCCACGCGCCCCGGCAGCCGTCGTCGTCGAGCCCGTGCAGTCCGAGGGCGGCGATAACCACGCCAGCCCGGCGTTTTTCCGCGGTCTGCGCGAGCTGACGGCCAAGCACAACGTGTTGCTCATCGTCGACGAGGTCCAGACGGGCGTTGGTGCCACCGGCCGCTTCTGGGCGCACGACCACTGGGACCTGCCCACGCCGCCCGACATGGTGACGTTCTCCAAGAAGGCGCAGGCGGCCGGCTTCTACTACACGAACCCGGAGCTGCGGCCCAACAAGGCCTACCGCCAGTTCAACACGTGGATGGGCGACCCAGTGCGTGCGCTGCTGTTCCGTGCCATCTATGAGGAGATTGAGAAGCACGACTTGGTTAAGCACACGGCCGATGTGGGCGAATACCTGTTCAACTCCATCGAGTCGCAGCTGGCAACGCAGTACCCAGAGCAGTTTACCAACCTACGCGGCAAGGGTATGGGCACGTTTATTGCCTTTGACCACCCGGACCGCGACAACTTTGTCAAGAAAGTCAAGGCCTGGGTGTTAACGTCGGCGGCTCGGGCGAGTCGACGGTGCGGCTGCGGCCGATGCTCATCTTTGAAAAGGCCATGCCGACATTCTGCTCGAGGCGCTGTCCAAGGCAGCATCATCATAAGGCGTAGGGGGGAAATAGGGCATCATGTGAATTAGATTGCGCTGAAAGTTCAAGCTTTAATGAATAATATTCGAGGTTCTCTGATTAAGATAAAATAGTTTCGTATCTCACGCAACCAAGTATCTATAATTACGCCTATGACTTGTGAGACTTGTGAGCTACCATTGTACAAAGAGACGGGCAGCACCCTCCAGATAGTAGATGTCACCGACACGAGGTGATTAGTCTGGTGTCGCGGGACGCGTTGATTCTGTGCCTGCCTTTTTTGCCCGCCAGAGTGCCTGACTAGATCACGTGTAAGGACATCGACGTTTTGGGAAGCTGGCGCTGCCCCGCGGCGGATATGTCCGCTGTCAAAAAGACCCCTAAAATTTAGCCTCTCTCTACTCCATTATGGACCATCTTCATCGATGCCCCTCCTTAATCATAGAAACGTGTTGGATCCCGCTCCATTCTCGGTGTTGTCGGTGTCGTCGGTATCGTCGTTGGGTGGGTACACTAATACGGAGTAGACCGTTCAAACTCTGTTCAAGTTGTGTCACGTCCGGCCAGATATAGAAGACGTGGGTGAAGCGGTTGTTTGTAGCGTTTGGTGACTTCTGTAGCTTCTGCCGGTCGTCATAGTCAAGCCCACTCATATCACATCGGCAAAATGCTTCGTAGCGCTACCCAGAGAAGTGCACGGTGTGCCGCCCGCCTGGCTGGTTCCGTGACCACGGCCATCGCACCCACCACCAGAGCAGCGCCGTCTGTCCGTACTCTCCACACAACAGCTCTGCGGTGCAATGCGGCTCTCAATTTCACAGCCACGACATTTATCCGCTCGCACGACAAGCTCGCCCCGGATGTCGCTACGGACACGCCCTTTTTCGTCGACAATACCTTCCAGCAGTCGTCCACCACGCAGTTTGTCGACGTCCACGACCCGGCCACCAACCACGTCGTGACACGCGTGCCGCAGATGACGCGCGACGAGCTCGAGGCAGCTGTGGCCTCGGCCGCCGCTGCGTTCCCAGCCTGGCGCAGCACCAGCGTCATGGCGCGCCAGCAAATCATGTTCAAGTTTGTGGCACTGATCGCGAGAACTGGGACCGCCTGGCCGCCAGCATCACGCTAGAGCAGGGCAAGACGTTTTCCGACGCGCGCGGCGACGTGCTGCGCGGCCTGCAGGTGGCCGAAGCAGCATGTGCGGCGCCGAGCTGCTCAAGGGCGAGGTGCTGGAGGTGGCCAAAGATATGGAGACGCGAAGCTACCGCGAGCCCCTGGGTGTGACGGCAGCTATTTGTCCTTTTAGTACGTGTCGAGACCTTGTATTTATGTTGTGTTTTATTACTTCGCCGTTAACAACCAGACTTCCCGGCAATGATCCCGCTCTGGTCGATCCCGATTGCGTGCGTCACGGGCAACACGCTCGTCCTCAAGCCGTCGGAACGTGACCCCGGCGCAGCCCTGATCCTGGCCGAGCTCGCGCGCAAACGCCGGTCTGCCCAAGGGCGTCCTTAACATTGTCCATGGCACCCACGACGCGGTCAGCTTCCTGCTGGAGCACGAGTCCATCAAGGCCATCAGCTTTGTCGGTGGCAACAAGGCCGGTGAGTACATTTTCACCAAAGGGCAGTGCCCACGGCAAACGCGTGCAAGCCAACCTCGGCGCCAAGAACCACGCGTTGCGCTGCCCGACTGTGACAAGAACCACTTTATCAACAGCGTCGTCGGGGCGGCTTTTGGCGCAGCGGGTCAGCGGTGCATGGCGCTGAGCGTGGTTGTCCTCGTCGGTGAGACGCAGCAGTGGCTGCCGGACCTTGTGGAGGCTGCGAAGCAGCTTCGCGTGACGGGCGGTTTCCACGACGGTGCAGACCTCGGCCCCGTCATTACGCCCCAGAGCAAAGCCCGCATCGAGGCCCTGATCCAGAGTGCTGCCGACGAGGGTGCCTCTATTCTCCTCGATGGCCGCGGCTACAAGCCCGACGATGCAGGCCTAGCCGACGGCAACTGGGTCGCGCCCACCGTCATTAGCAACGTCACCACGGACATGACCTGTTACCAGGAGGAGATCTTTGGCCCAGTACTCGTCTGTGTCTCTGCCGCAACGCTCGACGACGCCGTCACGCTCATCAACCGCAACCCTTACGGCAACGGCACGGCCATCTTTACACGCAACGGCGCTGCTGCCGAGCGTTTCCGCCGCACGATCGAGGCAGGCCAGGTCGGCATCAACGTGCCAATCCCTGTGCCCTGCCCATGTTCTCGTTTACGGGCAACAAGAAGAGTGTCGCCGCCGTGGCGCCAGCACATTCTACGGCCGGCCTGGCATTGCGTTTTACACACAGCAAAGACAGTCACGGCGCTATGGCGTGGCGAGGACGTGGCTGCACAGAAGGCCGACGTGTCTATGCCGACACAGTCTTGATGTAGGGGGGTGAAAGAGCGAGATTAGAAACAAAGACCAAGAGATAAACCAGTATAATGCGCGAGTGAGAATGTAGACGATGAAATAAAAGCTTGATGTTGTGACTATGGAGGAGGCTTCTCCGTTGTCGTCATGTGTTCTTGTCATGTGATTCCACCCATTAGAAGTGGGGGGTTCCACTTGAAACCGTGGTCTGATTTGGAGTTTCCTCATGGTGTTTGCCTTCCCTTTTCACTCCGCATCATCCCCAACCAGCCCAAACCACCTAGCTTCCACAATTTTCGTCGTCGCAAAATGGGCTGTCGCTCCGGCTGTTGTGGTGGGCACCTGCCCCGTCGTCTCTGGAGCAGGTCTGCCAATCCCTGCCAACTACTCTCGTGCAGGACGCTCACAGCGCTGCACGAAACGACTACCCGAATGTCCGACGCGTCGGCTGCGAACGGGCCTGAATCCGCTTGGATACGTTCATCGGCCGTCTGTGCCGCACGTGAAGTGTTGGTCGACTAAGGGCAGCTTCAATAACCTTGCGCGACACGCAAGTCGCCTCCTGCGGACGCCTGTTGCGGAGGATCATCAATTCAGAAGCCTGCCGAGGACAACTCCCACGAGCCCAGGCTGGATGTCGCAACTCCCTGCCAGGGTGGCATGGAGCGTGCCGTCGAAGGATCCGGCAAGGCCGGCGATGGCTGCTGTGCTTCCAAGCCCGCCCTATGAGCCGGGTGCAAGGAGGGCTGTTGCTCTCCGGACGAAACCGATTGTTTCGGATGACGCACTGGTGCCCAGTTGCTGCGAGGGAAAGCGCTCCTTGCTGCGACGAGTCCTGTATCGACCGCTTTGCGCTGCGCGAATGCGGGAAGGCACGAATCTCACGTTAGGGCAGTTTGTGTTTCGTGACTCTTGAGGTGCAAAACTAACTTGTCCATTCGCAGGTCCGAGCAGCTCCCTCGCGGTAGCCGGCTGTGGCGAGCCCCAGGAAAGCCTGCGTTATCACATGGACAAGACTCGAATCACCTACGCGAAAAGGCTCGAGATTTTGGGATGTATCTGCCGCGCGCTGGTATTTCCCTCGGACAAGAGTCCTGCTGCAAGCCCTCTGCCTGGCAGCATCCGCGCCGGCGCGCCAAGGATATCGCCCTGCGTTCGTCGCGCTCTTCTGTCGACTTTGGTTTGCTGTGCTGGCCTCGCCGTGTCGGTTCGCCCCAGTTGCCCGGCAAGAAGCGGCCGAGCCCCGAGAATGGACGCCGTAGTTGCGACGCCGGCTCCTGCTGCGCCGAGAAGCGACCTACCGGTGGCCATCAGCAGTCGATGGTAATCTCCGCCGATGTCGCGCAGGCCACCGACCTTGAAAAGGGTCCCACGGGGAAACGAAAACGAAGCATGTCGTCCTCAGCACTCTCTGGAATGACTTGCACCGGGTGCGAGACAAAGCTGGCTCGAACTCTCGGCACCCATGCCCGCTGTCAAGAACCTCAAGACCAGCCTGGTACTCTCTCGCGCCGAGTTCGACTAGGGAGCGCCGCTTCCGTAGTTCGAAGTTATGAAGCACCTCGAGCGGACAACCGAGTTCAGATGCGAACACATCATGGACCGAGGTGCGGAAACCTCGATAGTCCCTTGGCTCCCGACAGCGAACGCCGCCACTTTTGTCAACAAACCCTTGGCCGGGCGGCGTCACTGGAATGAAGATGGTGGACAGAAGACTGTCAACGTCAGCTTCGACGCCAAGATCATTGGCGCTCGAGATCTTGTCCAGCTGGCTGGGCCGACGGGCCAGTCAGTCTTGGCGGCGCTGCGCGCTGACCCATCGCTCGAGGCCGGCAGCAGGCATGTCCGGCATGTTGGCTACGTGACATTGCTCTCCGCCTGCCTTACCGTCCCGGTCTTGTCATGCTTGGGCCCCGCTCCCCGAGCGCCACGACCTCGAAATACGGCTCGGCATCTCTAGCCTTGGCAACCTTGTCCAGCTCATCATCGCCGGGCCTTTCTATGCCAAGGCCCTCAAGGCTCTCGTTTTCTCGAGGGTATCGAAATGGGCCTTCTCGTCGTCCTCAGCACCAGCGCAGCTTACATTTTTCTCAGTCGTGTCGTTCGGCTACATGGTTGCTGGGCAGCCGCTGTCGACAGGCGAATTCTTCGAGACGTGCACTCTTCTGGTGACCCTCATCATGGTGGGGCCGCTGGGTGGGTGCGTTGGCCCGCCAGAAAGCCGTGGAGTCTTCTCGTTTCGATCCCTGCAGACCCATACTGCTATCCTCGTGACTTGGTGATGGCGAGACGGAGATTGACGCCCGTCTCCTTCCATACGGAAGAACGTGTTTCAAGGTTGTTTCCCGATTCGAGGATCCCGACTGACGGCACGTGGTTTTCCGGCTCATCTGAAGTCAACGAGTCCATGATCACCGGGGAGTCCAGGCCAGTCGAGAAGCATGCCAAGTCGCCGGTCATCGCCGGTCGGTCAACGGTTCGGCATGTTGTTCGTTCGGTTGACACGCGTTCCCGGCGACAACACCATTAGCACAATTGCGGGCATGGTTGACGGTGCAAAGTTATCGAAGCCGAAAATCCAGGACATTGCCGCACGTGTCGCCAGTTACTTTGTCCCGGTTGTGATTATCGATGGACAATCATTACATTCTGCATCTGGGTTAGCCGTCGGCAATCAATGTGGTGCGCGGTCACCGGGAAGCGAGGCCACAATCCAAGCAATCACTTACGCCATCACGGGTCCTGATCGTGTCTTGCCCCTGTGCTATCGGCCTGGCAAGTCCCCATGGTTATCGTTATTGCCAGCGGCGTCGCCGCTGAAAGAGGCGTTATCTTCAAGTCTGCCGAGGGGATCGAGGTATGCGTACAAGACATCGCACGTCGTTTTCGACAAAAACTGGCACCATTACCAAAGGAAAGCTGGCCGTGGCACACGAGTGGTATGCCGACAGCCACCAGAGCGCCAATACCAAGTCGCTACTTCTGGGGCTTGTCGGGAGCATCAAGCACCCGGTATCCGCCGCTGTGGCAACGCACCTAAAATCTCAGAGCGTATCAAGCCGTCCCGGTGTCCAATGCAAGGCCCTCATGGACAGGGCGTCGAAGGCACTGTGGAGGTATCCGGCGTGACCCTCCGGGCAGGTAACTCCCGCTGGCTCAACCTGGCTCCAGATGCCGTTGTGCAGTCGGTGCTGTCACGTGGCTATACAGCCTTCTGCTTTACGATTGGAGGCTCCGTCGCCGCGATTTTTGGTCTGGAAGACTCGATCCGCCCCGATGCCATCTCCACGGTCAAAACCCTGCTCCACCGCGGCATAGCGGTCCACATCATCTCAGGCGATGACGACGGCGCCGTGCGCTCCGTCGCAGCCCAGCTACACATTTCCGAGACGAACATCCGCTCCCGCTGCACCCCCGCAGACAAGCAAGCGTACATACAAGACCTTATCGAAGGCCGGGTCTCTCCAGACCGTACTACTAAGAGCTGCAAGAAGCCAGTGGTCATGTTCTGTGGTGACGGCACCAACGACGCAGTTGCCCTGGCTCAGGCCACCATCGGCGTTCACATGAACGAAGGGGGCACTGACGTAGCCCAGTCGGCGGCCGACATCGTCCTCATGCGCCCGAACCTAGGCGGGATCCTCACCGCCATCGCCGTGAGCAGGAAGTCGGTCCACCGGGTTGGCATTCAACTTTGGATGGAGCTTGTTTATAATCTGTTCGCTATCCTGCTTGCCGCCGGCGCGTTCGCAGACGCAAGGATCCCGCCTGAGTATGCCGGTCTAGGAGAGCTCGTTCAGTGTCCTACCGGGTCGTTGCTGCGGCTTCTTTGTTGCGCTGTGCCGGGATTTGACGAGGGTTGGCTCCTGTGTGTAGGTGTCGCGGAGGGCACGGGCCGCCGGTTCATCACGCTGATAAATTAAAAAGTGAGAAAGCATCAGCCTCTTGGAACGACGTGTGTTTGCAGGAGGCAAATTTTCGTTATATTATGTC
Organism: Sporothrix curviconia; assembly: GCA_016097085.2. Taxonomy (NCBI): domain Eukaryota; kingdom Fungi; phylum Ascomycota; class Sordariomycetes; order Ophiostomatales; family Ophiostomataceae; genus Sporothrix; species Sporothrix curviconia. The sequence goes on from JADMNF010000034.1 coordinate 118,374, forward strand.
TGCTTGTTGTCGTTATCTCCCTCCTAATTTTGAGCTATCTATCATTGTTTCTTTTTTTTTTTCTTTATTCTATGCAAGGCCGACGTTACCCACCGAAACAAAAAAACAATAGATTATCTCTATTATTTCAACCGTATATTATACACAATCACTTTTATTTCTCTTTACATCAGCATACGCACCTCAGATTTCCCCATCATCTCCATCACAGGCTCAGTGCCGGCAGCGACGAGTTGAGGCAATGTCCACGACCGACCGGCCAATAAACACAAACTTGGGCAGGCTGGTCACGACCCAGTTCTGCTTTTCCGAGTTCCAGTTGCTAATTGTCGCGCCCGCGTCAGGTTCATCTCGACGGCGCACCCGACCACCGGCCCACGACAGACACATCGTCAAACCCACGCAGAATGCCCCACGGGTTGTCCTGTCCGCCGAGCTGCACGTACAGTTGGGGCACTGCCGTGCCATTGACACTGCCACGGTTGTGCACATCAAAGCCAATCGTGTACACCGTGTCGTACAGTCCGGGGTTCCCTCCCGGGGCACCGCCGGCAGGAAGCACAGCCTGGGCCGTGCTGTTGGTGCGTGGATCGGTCGTGTTGGCAGGCGCCTTTGCTGCTGCAGAGAAGGGCCATGTCGCGTTGGCCGCCCGGATAATCCACGGGTAGATGAACGGCGTGATGCGATGGAAGCCCGCGGGGTCCACGTTGGCCGCCTTGCTGCTGTTGACCGCGCCGTACGTCTGTGCTGCTGCCGTCCACGACTTGCTGGGCGCTGCGGCGGTCGACGCTGCCTGGGCCTGGCCCTTGTACGGGTGCACCGTCAGGTTCTCAAAGTCAAGCTGCGTGTACGACAGGCCATGGCCAAACGGATACACCGCCGCCGTGTGTGCGTGCTGGAAGTAGCGGTAGTCGACGAACACGCCCTCGGAGAAATTCTGTGCCGGCTTCAGGGGCGTTGGCGACGTGTACATGATCTGGGCGCCATAGTCGGAAATGTTTGCGGCCCCAGGTGAATGGAGACCGGCCCTGGGGCGCCACGTCGCCATAGAGAACGTCGACCAGCGCGTTGCCTGACTCCTGGCCCTGCAGGCCGGCCCACAGAATGGCCGTGATGTTTTCGTGCTGGGCCGCGTAGTCGATGAGCACCGGGCCGACTGTGTGCAGCACGACGACCGTGTTGGGATTGACGGCGGCCACGGCCTGAATCAGGGCATCGCCGTTGCCCCAGAGTGTCAGGTTGTTGCGGTCGCCGGTGTTGCCAATCAATGGTGATGTAACCCTCGCCCGAGTCGCGCTGGCAAACACAAAGGCCACATCAGCGCCCCGGGCGGCAGAACGCGCCGCGTCCAGGTCCCAGTTGCTGGGGGCCTCGGCCACAGTGGCATAGTCGGCAGCAGCCCGCTTCTTCAGAGCTGTGGCAGGCGCTACAAGGTAGGGGAAGTAGCCCGGGCCGGACCCGTAGCCCATGGCGAGAGTGCCGCGGTAGCACTTGTTGTCCTCGCAGGCATTGGGCCCGCCGGGCGCGTCCTGGGCGTCCTCGCCGATAATGGCAATGCGGCGGGGCTTGTGCAGTGGCAGCGCCTTGTTGTCCTTGTTCTTGAGCAGGACCGTCGACTTGGCACCAAAGCTCGCGGATGAGCGCGCCGTGGTTGCCCTGCACGTCGACGTGGAGGTTGACCGGCTCGATGCTGGCATTGGCCCGGAAGAAGACGGGACCCACGGTGACGTTGGGCTTGACCCAGGCTGAGAAGTTGACGTCGGGTCGCGTCCGGTTCCCGCCGGCTACGCTGATCTTGTAAGAACGCGGCCATGATACGCACCGCCATGTCGTCGACGCGCCATGCAGGAATAGTGCCGTTGAGCACGGCTTCCGTGAGAGCACCGCCCCAAAACGCGCCGTTAGACATTGCCACGGGCACCGCCATCCCCCGGCATAGCCATGTCCAAGCCCGCGAGGGCGGATTCGAGCGTCGAGTGCTGTGCACCCAATCCGACATGACTGCAGTGTGTTAGTTATGGGAAGGGGCCTGTATTGATTCTTCGCTGGGAAAGCCCTACCAAACCCCTGAAAGTTGAGCTCGTTCTTGAGCAGGTAGTTGAGGCGTCCAGCTGTTCTCGCAGCTGTAGTTTGCCGTTGATCTTGTTGTACGAGCACATGATGGCACCGACGCCCGCACGCACAGCGTCGGCAAAGGGCCACAGGTACATCTCGTGCATCGTGCGGTCGTCGATTGTCACGTCCACGTTGTTGGCGGAAGTGCTCCTGCTCGTTCAGGATGTAGTGCTTTGCCGTGGCAATGACGCCCGACGACTGCATCCCGGAAACCGTCTCAAACATGCCCACGCCCGTCAGGTAGGGGTCTGGCGAGAAAGCCCTCCCAGTTGCGGCCGCCGGCAGCGGACACGGCCAAGCGGGCCGGCGACGGGGCCCAGGGCGACGTCGATGCCCTTGCCACGGAACTCGGCGCCCATGGCCTCGCCGCGCCGGCGCATCAGCTGCGGCTGAATGTGGCAGCCATGTTCATGCCCGCAGGGAACACGGAGTTCTTGTCGGCTAGGAATTGTCAGCCCACACTAGCTATGATACTGATGTTTACTGTGTTCTCTTTGGGGAAAACGGCGCACTATAGCGACGGCGACTGTCCCGTCCTGCAGACACATGGACCGGAAGCCAAGTCGTGGATCGAGCCCGTGTTGCCGATGCACCGGTCAAACTCCCAGCCGGTGCCGGTCGTCAGGTTGACTTTCTCAACGAGCGTCAGGTTGCTCACAAAGGCCGGGCCTTTCTGTACGCTGCCGTCCCAACCATCGTCGCCACCTTGGCCCCAGGGCGAGGGGAAAAGCGAGAGCTCCGGCGCGCCTGCGGGTGCTTGTGCCGTCGCGAGGCCAGCGTTGCCAAGCGCGACTGCAGCACAAGGGCCGTTGTGGTGCGTACCATGCGGACTGTCAACTGGATTGAAGATTGAGTAAATGGCTTGTCGTTGACGGTGGTCGAAACTTGTTATACTTCCGACAGAAAAGCCAGGGAAACATCGGCCTACTCCAGATGCCACCTGGGAGCCCCTGATTGCAGAGCTTTCCCCTTTTATTGGAGATCACTATCACGTTCTCGAGGCAGCCCATTCTAGGCAAGCTCGGATTGCATCCGCGCGATCCCCAACTTCCACAGCTTCCACAGCCCAATCAACAGCCTGCGAGCTGCCATAATTTCATAACCATTCCTAGCTCACTGATTCATTCTTCTTTTGCATGAAAAATAATTCACAAAAACAGATTGCATGTGGGAATAAACAGATCATTCCATGCTGAATAATGATGGCACAGATGAAAACGGACGGAAGAGAGCTTTAGCCGAGTGCCGGCAAATGACCCGTATACTAACATGCGGCTTTAACCATCCGGATCATGAGCAAAAAAGGAGGCTTCTTTTCTTTTCGGACACTAGAAACGCCATCCGACCTGTGTTCGTCTTTACTTTCAAGCGCTGCCGTTCTCGTTCCTGCTTGCTTGACGTCTTTCATACTTGACTTTACCATAGCCACTATTTCAATGATCCGAATGCTTTCTATCATTCATTCTTTCTTTTCAAATATTTATAATCACATCGCAATGATAATTAGGATGCGAACAACAATGAGGACGTAAATATCATAATTATTTTTTAAAAAAAAGGCAGCTCTTTCCCCGATAGATCTTCCTCGTGTAAGATAATCGCTTCCTAACAGATACGCATGGTTTATATTCCTACCAATGGCTAGTCCTTCAACCAGTATAGTCCTCCAGCTGCCGGGACAAATAGCATCTTCACAAACGACCGAGGACACGTGACTCTCTCTCCTCGTCGATCAGTTTTCCATATCTCACAAGAGTGGGCTTTATTACTGGGACTTTTGCCATTCGGAGCATTTCAAAAAGAAAATCATGAGACGAATGTTTCTGGCTGAGAAATTAGGACTTGGATCTGCCGGGAGTGCCGGAACGAAATGTACCGAAGCTCTAGATTCACGAGGATGGGTATTCAAGTTTGCCATTATGTGCGTTTTTATTTGGCAGGTTGCAGTCGCGTTTTGTATCTGCAAAGTTTTGTCGAGCTTCGTTCTTCTTGCTTCCACGAGCAGTCACATCGCGTACTTTTCAATTTGTCTCAAGTTGATGCTGCAATTACTAGAATCGTTCTTCGTCTCTCAGCGATATCTCCTCGTCTTGATTATTTATGAATTATCTATTTCATTCTCTTTCTTCGCTGCGCCAGGACGGGCATTTGAGGAAAAGGCACTTGATCTGGGGAAGCGGGCTCGGCAAAGACGAATAGGGCCACCTTTAAGTGATGGGAATGGATCCCGTGCAATTTTATGCCTTCCTTTAGGGCCTGTGCCTTTCATTTCTTGCTCGTCCTCATTTCTTGACTGTCTTTTGATACGTTTCTTGCCATGGACGAAATGCCGGGCACTTGCAATTTACCCTGTGCGGGGCCGAAGAGGCGAGCAGCGAAGGAAAAAAGGTAAAGAGAAACAAGACTAAAGTATTTATAAATTGGCCCACCAATCCGCCTCTCGTGAGACCACCACGCGGCGCCCAGATGGCCACTAAGGACAGGGAAATTCATAAACAAAGGCACATGGTATAGTGACCAGGAGATCAGCCATTAGATTAGACTTGGCCTCCGGCAATTGTGGCTCTGGTTTTCAAAGGCAGAGGCAGCCTATGGGATGACAGGAACGTATATTGAACGACAGCTTTCGTCCTATATCTCATTGTTGTTTTCTGCTCAATGTCCCCACCCCGCCCTCCTTTGTGTGACTCGCTTGTTCTTCGCGGTGCCATTTATAGAATCTTCTGGCCTACATCACAACAGATTGTGTTTACGGGGTAAAGGCGCAACAGCCAGCCGATACTGTAAAACGATGCAGCAAGGGAGAAGCGCATGGCCAAGAAGAAGAGAAGCCCAAGTTAAATCATAGACCACAAAGTACGTCGTCCTGGTACCATGTATCAGCATCCCCAGGTGCCCAAGAGGCAACGCCACGAGACCATTCGCCGAGGAGGATAGCTACACCCCTTCTCTGCATGCTACTCGCTCTTCCAACGCTTCGTATATATAGAGACGAGGCATGGGCGTCCGCAAAGGGCCGCCTTGGCATGTTTGTGTTTGCTTCTTCTTCTTCTTCTTCTTCTTCCTCTTCTTTTTTTCTTCTCATGATTCCAGTCGTTGCCCATCCCCTCGCCGCCCGTCCTCCCAAGTGTGTCTGCTTTTTACATCATTCTTTTCACCTGATATCGCGCTTGCTGTCGCATCATTCCATCCATCTTGGACACACAACAACAACATCACCACCATGAAGTCCTTCACTGCCACCATTGTGGCTGCCCTTGCCGCCACGGCTGAAGCCGGTCTGCGCTTTGGCTGCTCCACGCTGACGATCCAGCGCCTGGATCCCGTCGTGCAGCCGGACTCGGCGCCCTCGTCGCACCTGCATCACATTGTCGGTGGCAACCAGTTCAATGCCACCATGACGGGCGACGTTGGCGCCCGCGGCACCTGCACGACGTGCCAGATGGCCGAGGACTTCTCCAACTACTGGACGGCGGTCATGTACTTCAAGAGCCCTGACAATGGCAGCTATCACCGCGTGCCCGTTATCAACAACGCGGCGCTGGCAGGCGGGCACGACGGGCGGCATCACGGTGTACTACACTCAGTACGACCTCTCGCGCGATAATCTTAAACAGCAGCCCATTACAGCTTTCCCGCCGGGCTTCCGCATGACTGTTGGCAGCCCCGGCTCTAAGACACGCAACCACATTGGTCTGAGCTATCAATGCATGTCCGGCGGCAGCCGTGGCACCATCACGGCTGACATGCCAACGAAACCGTGCTCGGGTGGCATTTTCACCACGCACCACTTCCCGGCATGCTGGGATGGCAAAAACCTGGACAGCCCTGATCACCAGTCGCACATGTACAACACCGTCAATTCCGATGGCTTTACCAATGCTGGTGCTTGCCCATCATCACACCCTGTGCGTGTGCCCCAGGTGACATTTGAAACTGTCTGGGACACCACCAAGTTCAACGGCCTGTGGAAGAACGGAGACCCGCAGCCGTTTGTGTGGAGCTTCGAGGGCGTCAGCGGCTACGGCACGCATGCCGACTACATGTTTGGCTGGAAGGGAGATGCTCTGCAGCGGGCTATGAACAAGAGCGAGTGCTTCTACGATGGTTGCGGCTCCATCAAGAAGCAGGCCATGTCCCGAGGCCAACAAGTGCAAGGTCAAGGAGATGGTCGATGAGAACATTGACGGCTGTAAGTGGATACCGCTCTTTCTTCTTCTTTTTCTTTTTTCTTTTTCTTCTCCCATATAACCGCCATAACTGACATCTACAGGGGTCGAGACCCTTCCCGGCATGAACACCAACTAGACCCAGTGCTTCTCCCATTGAGGTGGCTGTGGTGCAGACCGAGGTGTTTATGGAGTGAGCCTGGCTTCCATGCACTGGCCGGCACAGGCTGGTCTCTGCATTCTTTGATTTTACTTTGTTTGTACCTTAATTCTTCTACCTGCTTCCCCGATCTTGTAGTCGACCGCGAACCGCGGACCTTGCGTTGCGTCGCTGTAAAAAGTTAGGCAATCTACTAAGCTGTTTTTATATACGTAAACTACAAATGCGGCCATACCAGATGACCACCACAATTGCAATATTTGATTTGTAAAAAAGACAAAATTTTCAAATAAATGCCTGCCTGAAATAGAGAGGACACGTCCAGAGAGCGAGCGAGCCAGAAAGACACATCCTGGTTCACGTAAACTGGCTCTTCACGGCTCCCATCATCAGTCCACGCTTCTGCCATCGACACAAGACTTGTTGACGTCGTCGCGCCCAAGCCGCTGGCTCTGCTCCTGCAGGCTGTCCAGGCTTTCGCTCATAAAGTTCAGCTGCCGCGTCAAGTATTGGCCCCAGCCCTCCTGCGGGCCACACCTCTTGCAAGGCCGGCCGTGCCAGCACCGGGTCCTGTGCCTGGCCGCCGCACCAATATCGCCGCCATCCGCTCCTCCTCGGCCGCAGCTGCCATCAATGCGTTTGCTCGGAGGCCGCGTCCGGGAGGCCGGCCAATCAGCCAGGTCAAGGTCGGGTGGCGCGACACGTACTGCGTGCCAGAAGCATCCATTCAGGTTGCCTGAATGGGTCGGGCCGCGGCGGAAATGGCCCATGGTCCGGGTTGACAAGCGTGTCTCCTTGCCTTCGCCCTCATGGTGAAGGCCGGCGTTGCGGCCCCATGCAGAAATGAACAACCAGCCGACAGGACCTGCCCAGCCGTAGAGTGTCGCCCAGAACGAGGTGACGACGGCACTCGGCGGTTTCGAGAGGCGTCGAATCCTGCAAGAGAGCCTTACTGATCTCCTTGAGACCAGGCAGCGAGAATGCCCGCAGCGAGCCGTCCCCAAAAGACAACCCAGGAGGCGTGGCCATGCTGCTCAAAGTTGAGGCGCCACTGTGGCAGAGTAGCAAAACGCATACGTCAAAGGAACTTTGAATGCGCCCTTACGGCCGCCACTGGCCTTTGAAGATGCGCGCCTTCTTTCTGCCGGACAGGTTGCCCACCACGAGGCTTCCCAGTTGACAATGGCTGGCCAGACCGCAGACCCGCTACCGAGAAAACCTGTGGCGGAGGCTGGAAAGCGGCCCGTGTTCGTCACGATCGGGCCAAATTAGCCACAATCCTTTTCTTTCCAGGTCAGCCACGGCCGGGCGTGCCCCTTGGCCGTATAACTCGCCAACCTGAGAGGAAAGGAGCATCAATACGTGATGACTTTTGCGCCTGGCTGTTTGTGCGGGTGCCCACAAGACACACCAAGGGCTCGAGTACGATCTTGCCCTCGAGCGAGAGCAACCAAATTCGATCACAGTCGGAAAGTCCTTTTGGCCAGACGACGAGCTGTTTGGCTTCGCTGCCTCTTGCCTTAAAAAGGAACGAAGGCGCTTCTCGAGGACTTGGCAAAAAAGTCGGCATGGCAAACCATGGAAGAAATAGACTCCGGCCGCCGCCCAGTGTACAAATGTATTCGGAATCCCAATCTTTTCATCCCAGCAGCACCCAAACCACAATCAACCCACCTTTCACGCGCTCACAGCGCCTTGCATCATCTTACGCACCCACGGGCTGCAAGGCCTCCTGGAGCTCCTCCCGGCCTGCCCTGATGTTTCGGTAAGCCGCCAGGGTTTTCGACGCCAATGGGGGGTCGCCCGTGGCGGGGATGGCCCTAGTAATTTGTTGGGACCCCCAAACGGTAGATACAACCTCGCCACTGTTTCGTGTGCCCAACGGGCAAAAAACTCGCCGTCCCAGGCCGAGAGACAGTCCAATATTGACATCGTGGTCCCTCACAGCGCAGAGCGACTCACACCTGGCTTGGCAGGGTTTTTCAATTCTTCTCCGAGGGCCCGGGCATCCCAGGACGTTACGAGTGCCCTCCGCATCCCGTTTGGCACAATATTCGCGGGCCCGTTCGTAGCGGCTTCCGGGCGCGGCTTCGAGGCCCTCGATCCACCCCCAAGCAACGGCTCGCCGGCCCGTTGCGCTTCTCCGTGAGACCTAGCCACCTCTCGCGTGCCATGGGTCGAGATGGCAAAGGTGCTTCACAACGGCCTCACAAAGGACAGTGACGGATGCAGCTGGCTGGGCTATGGGGGTAACCGGAAGGGAACTCAGCGTAAGCATCTCGCCCGAAGTTTTGAGGGAGCGATAAACAACAGCAATTGGGTCACGTGGCGCCGGCAAAGTGCGGCACGAGCGCGGTGCCCAAAGGGCAGAAGCCGGTGACGTCTGTGCCCCCTGTGCCGGGAAATCTGAAGCACTTGCTGGCGTTTGCCGCGGAAGTGGGTCGGAGAGAGATTCTGCCACGACGAGGTCGTGTACACGGGCCGTTGGTCCCAGCTCGAGAATGTGAGGCCCTTGTCGTTTTCGTCAAGTGCCTGGCCACCAGCAATCAGCAGTGCGGTGTCGTCTGGGTTCTTTTTGCAGCACCACGCAATCTGCACAAAAGGGTCGATTCATGCGCGCCGCGGTCCCCCGGTAGGGCCTCCGAGCAACCCGGGGCTGGTTTCGACGGGCTCATGTATAGAGCCCGACCGGGGCCATGACCACGCGCCGTCCTTGGCGGTCCCAAAAAGACAAACGAAACTGCCGTCGTCGTGTGCCCGTGAGAACAAAGGTTGCCTGTTGGGGGTGCCACACGGCTTGCGACAAAACCGCCGGCTTTCCCGCTGGATCTGGGGGTCTCGCCGTTGCGCCCGGGGCCCCAGGCCCAGGGGCACCACCGTTTATTCAAAGTACTTGGACCGCCTCATTCTGCTTGAAGGATACAGCAAACAGCACCCGTCGAGTAGCCGATCAGCAGCTGTCCAGCGTCGCGTGGTGGGGAGCCTGCAAATCGTAACCAAATTCATGGCAGCCGAAGCAAGGGTTCCCACGCCTCCGCACCCGACCCGCGGGATCGCCGCCGCCCACGGTTGCGCCACAAGTTGGGGCACGCCCGGGAAACGAAGACAGCCGCTCCCGGTCAAGGTCGTAGCAACAATGTCGCCATTGGTGAGGCCCAGGAACGCCCAGTCCAGCATCGGGTCCGTCACACATTGCACACGCTGCCCGCGGCCGAGACCGAGCCGCCAATGCGCATGCCGTGTCCAGGTTCCACATCCGCCACTCCTCTTCGCATCCAGGCTGACGTAGCCCGGGTTCGCATGAACTGGATCGTGGCGCAGCGAGGCGCCGCCCTTTTGGGCCCCGGATCACCTTGCTGACGCGGCCGGCGGGCCGTAGACGTAAGATGAGCCCGGCCAAAGGCGAGACTGCGTCGTGCCCACGCCATTTGAGAGATGGACGTGGGGTCGTATCGCCACGCAACTGGAAGGGGGGGTACAGTGTCAGTGAACAGTGGTTCTTTTGGTCGAGGAAACATATGTTGCATATGCCGCGGCAGCCACCTGAATCTGAGAATCAACGCCAATAAGCGGATTCTGCTCCTCGGGCGTAAAAAACGCGTTGAAACAATCCCCGCAGAACAGGTCATTCTGCAAAATGCCTGGCCTGCTTTCCGCGAAATGAAGCTCGCCCCAGTGGCTGTGGGTTGTTTAGTGTTCGTGCTTTCTGTCCTCAGCTCGGGGCACACCGACAAATGCAGAGTGCGTGCGTCCTCAGGGAGGGTCGGTACGTTCGGCGGAAGTGGTGAGCTATGGCGGGACAGCTCCCCTTTGAAGTTTGACGTAAAGTGGGGGGCATCGGGGCGTTCGTGCTGTCGGTAATGCCCCCCAAATTACCCAAAATAGCCAGCTTTTTGATAATCACGTGATGTGGCACGTGTGAGGCCCTGTCGCATCTGTTGATCAACATCAGGATGATTTTGTTATGAATACAAGAAAATCAAAAATGTCCACCCTAACAAATACGGATTAAGGGGGCATGCTGTGTCAGTGAAGCAATTTGGGCGCCTGGCCACATTCTCCAAAACATGAAAATATTAAAAACTAAACTCCGCTTCCGAAGGCATTCCTCCCAACTTTGACGCGCTCGTGTAACCAAAACTCTGCAACTCCAGCGTGCGTGTATGTGTGAACCCAATATCCCCCAATCCTGCTCTCGAAACTCCAGACAGTCTGGCATGCTCTCGGTCTTAATTTTCTCTCGTCTCTTTTCATCCCCCCTTCTCCACCACTGTATCCAAGAAAGACAACATTCTTTTTGTGCCGCCCCAAAAGACTTGCGTCTGACCCAGCCGCATTACACGTCCCGCCGCATCTACAGAAAGGAGGAAAGAAAAGAAGGGGGCTTTTTTTTCTCTGGTTCTTGTGGGTCTATCTTGCTTGTAATATTCTGCCGACCCCAGTAGGTTGAAAATTTTCGCGCAAGGGGCTTTGGCCGTCTCTTTGCACTGTGCTCTGTACAGACACCCAACCCAAGGCAGTGTGGATCTTGGGAATGGCTCAGTTAAATCTTTACCCAAAGCTCGCAAAAAACATAAAATTACTCGCAAAAAATAAAATGGCTGGTTTTCAGAAAAGCTTTTAGTCAAAATCCAGAAAGACCCCTACCACCCCACCTGCATGTCGGTGTTGTGTCTTTTCAGCAGATGCCAACTGTGCCTGCATGGCAAGATAGACTGATGTTTGTGTAACAGACTTCTTTTTACATCTGACATGCTCAAGCATGCCCACGCTTTCAAAATCTGGTTAACGTCAAGCAACCATTATTGCCCGGTGTGGCGATTTCTCTTTACTGTTGTCCCATGCAAGCTCTACTTCCAAGGCAAAAGTGACGAGGGGCCGAATCATTTTTTTTCCCCAAGTTTGTGGGCGTCCAGTTCCTTGCTACTTCCTTGAATTCTTTGTTATTGCTAGTTCATACAATACTCAGGTAAGGAGTAGCTCCACACGGTGGACAGGCTATTTTACCCAAGGTTTAAGTTAAAGCTACCTCCAGCCGGGAGCTAACAGCCCTACTAACAAGAAAGGTCCCGTTGTTTGGGGTAGACCACGACGTGCGGAGGACAAGAGCACTCACTCGTAGGGAAAGGGGGGGCATGCCTTCCCCGACTGACTACTCAGCAGTCAGAGGAAACAACGAAGAGAACCAGGGAAGACGGCAACACACATCCGCCAGAACGAGAAGAGGGGAAGCCTGTCGAAAGGGGTTAAAATGACAGGCAGGTCCACCCAATGATGAGATCCACCACAGTTTGGCCCCTGCTTCGGGCACAAAGATTTTGCGCTGTCGTCTTCTTGAGCCATTCTTGCAGGCCGCTCTGCAGGTCACCTTTTTTTATCACACCAACGCGTTGCTTTCGGCGTGCTATCGACATCAATAGTCACGACCGGTGTTATCCACTAGACCTTGCGTGACTCTGCAGATCCCGTTGTTTGTCGCGCCTTTGCTGTGATCAAGTATCGACGGACTTTCAGGAGAACGAACAGAGTGAAGAGGAACAAAAAAATACCTCACAGCCGTAAAAAGAATACAAAAAACTATAGTAAAACTAAAAGAAGAGATATTTTTAAATAGATTAAATAGCTAAATATCTTTCTCAGAGTCTATAAAAGGCAGCTCATGCTCTCGAATTCTCCTTTCTTTTGCTCAACCGACTCACTTATCCTCATCTCTCTCCTTTCTTTTTCTCTTGATCACCATTCAACACTTGTCCCGTTTTGACACACTTCTATTTTTCAACAAAATACCCCAAAAAGATTTGGGCGCGAAAGATGGTAGCAAAACGAAGGCCCACCGTCGCCAGAAAGAGACCCAAAGCCAGAGATAAAGCAAGCCCATGAGAAGATACGAAAAAAGGCCAGTAAGAACAAAGGGTCAGAAGACCAAAGCCAGAAGAAGAACACCTGGACCCTTCTACTAGGAATCTTCTTCGACCGTATGACGGCAGAGGCTTTCTACATCGATCCCCAAGCATCTTATCATTGGGCGGGTAGATGACGATGGGAGAGTCGGTACGTGGGTAATTTCCTGTGTTCAGGAGGTCCCTTCTACAAAGGCACGCAGTCAACTAACACGGGACGTTTAACACTAGGGCGGACCCGCCTCGTGATTGGAGAAAAAGTCAGCAAGACACTCGTGGCTTGCGGTTGCGGATCCACCACGATACATCCACGGACTACATCCAGCGGCCCGGCCGCAAAAGAATCAACCAAAAGCCGGAGGCTGAAATAGGGAATGTCATGTCGAATCTGGATGTCCCTCGCCTGGATTTTCCTCTTGTTAAGGTGTGGCCGAGCCTCACTGTATTTTAGTTTTGCACCTCACTAGCTCCGAAGAATTCAGAACGTTGCTCTCAACCCTAGGAATAGAGTCATCAAAAGCTCAAAAGCTAGAAAAAAAACGCTTGCCATAATTCAGTTCGGCATATTGCTTTACGTGGCAAATGTTGAAAAACTTCAGAGCCAGTGCTAAGATGCGAATGTTTATTTATCCCCAGTTCCTGGGCTTCATGGTATTCTTGGTGGTTGTTTGGCCTCCCTCCCCAGCCCTACTTCCCCAACCCGTGTATCCAGGCCCTTCTTGTGTTTTGATGTTCGAATTTGTCTTGAATCATGCATAAAATAAGATGGATTTGAAAAGTTTTTCACGACTAAATGAAATGTTATTACAGGGATGCCCCCCCTACACGGACTTACGTATTATGTACTGCACAACTTCACAGAACCATGTCCGCAGAAAAATGACCTGTCCTCCTTGTTGCCCCGGTTGTTGGGCCCCGCTTTGACCACGTCACATCACATAGCGGAAGTTCCGCAGGTTCAAAGTCAGTCTTGTCATCGAAGCTGTGCGCCTCGTCCTGCACATTGCCACCAGCCGCTCCCGGTCGCGTTTGGCGTTCTCCCACATGTACAGGGCCCTCATCAGCGGGGCAGCAAAAAGAGCAGGCAATGCACGACAGCATGACTTGATGCCTGTTGGAATAGCCCTCAGCCTGCTCATTGGACTTGAAGAACTGAGGCGCCGCAATGCTACCGGCACAGTAGCCGACAAACAAGAGGAATGTCACGGTGATCTTCTTGGTTTGTGCCCGCCACGTTGCCACCGATAACAGCAAAGGAGAGAGCCAGGGTCACGGAGAAAGGTAAAGGTGGCCAGAGAGCAATAAACACGGCCCCATTTGTTTGTTTGGGGAGGGTGTGGAGGAGCACCGCGCCAACAAATGGAAGGAACGACACGATGAGGACATGGAGATGAGCCGCATGTTGGCGGAACTTTGTTGAGATGTATCCACTGATTATGAGCGAAATCAGCTGGACTACATTGGCGGGAATGCGATAAGCATCGTGTCGACAGCCGAAAAGCCCAGCCCCTTGATAATCAGACTTGAGAACTGTGGATAATGTTACACTGAGAGCTACAAATATATCAAAAAAGTACTTGGAACATACACCTGAGAGTGCACCGGCGGGGATGGTGCCACACATGCCGAGGGCAAAGAAAGGTACGTCTTGGGATCCATAAAGGCCTCCGGACCTGATACCACTGCCACTTTCCTTTGTGCTGTGTGTTCTTCCGATGTCTGAGAATATCCTTGTTAGCAAACGCATCCCATCAGTAAAAAGAGGCCATAGGATGCCATGGGATGCCTCACCATTGTCATTGCAGCAACACGCTCTTCGGGAGTCAAAAACCGGGCCACGGAGGGGTCCGAAGGAAAGATGAAGAAAAGAACGATGCCCCAGACAAACGTGATTAAAGCCAAAGATGAGAAACATGGCCCGCCACACGGCAATGGCTGGATGCTTCAAACCATAACCAATCAGAGCGCCAAAGATGGCAAAACAGAAGGCGTGCCACAAAACCAGGCAATCTGGCGGATGGGCTGCTCCTCACGACGGTAACCCAGCGAGCAACGATGACGACAAAGCTGGAGCAATGGCAGACTCAAGGGCGCCGAGGACAAAACCGGGAAACGAGCATCCCAGCATAGCTGTTGGAGAAGTTGCTCATGGCCAGCGTGAGACCCCAGGCTGAGACCATGAAGCCAAGGTATTTCTCCACGGGAAACACGGTGAGCAAAGAAGCGAGAGGATACTCGGAGGCCCATGTAGCCCAAAGATAGAAGATGCTGCTGAGCCCAACTGTAGTCCTGGCCGACGAGGTGCTAGGAGAACACTCCTGGTCAACATTGTTCTTTATGGAAGCGCTGAAGTGAACCACACATCTACCTACATTGTCAGCTTGCAGGGTGTAGACTGCAGCGAATCCAAGAACAGGCTTTGTCGAGATACTGCAACCCGTAAGTGAGAAATCATCTATCGCACCAACCACTAATTAGTATGCATCACGTAAGCTCAGTTCCAGGCTTGCTGTTTATGTACACGTACCATTGGCATAAGATGCAGGTCAAGCTTGCGCACGATGCGGCGGCGAGACTGCTCCCAGTCCAGGTCGTCGATTGCAGCCTCGGCGGCCTTGACACCCTGGCTTGCTGAGACAGCCTTCCACTATCTGCCATGGCAATATCAGCCATAGCTGGCTGTTTTCAAGGGCCATTGCGTGAACTGGATAAGGTGTAGGCTTGTCGAACAAGCAGTGGTGATGTTGAAAATATGCTCTGATAAACAGTCTTCTTGTCGGGCCTCTTGAAGAAATCTCGATGCATGCATCTGCCTTGCTCAGGACATCGACATCACGTTCTCTTAAGTACCTCGTGCTTCTTGGTTGAGTAGAGGTCTCAGAGTACGGAAACAAATCAATATGGAGGAATATCGCCAACTGTCTGCCCTTTCCCTTTCCCGAGAATCTGGGGGTGGGTGTGATAGCGCAGCTTTGCTCCTGTGCCGCCGATAGTCTAACAAACGCTCTGGACGATCGCCTTTCTGCACTAATGCGGGAAAGACGTCGCTGACGTCTTTGAATAGTAAAGCACAATCGTAAACCGGCCCAAAAAAAGACTAGAAGCAGTCGTCGGCCCATTGTTTTTCTTGCAGCGAATCCCCGCATTGCAGATATGCTCACCTGCTGTCGCCGGAGGGGGATGGGCAGCGAACCGAGCTCACGACATGTCAGCCGTTCGAAGAAGCGCCTTTTTATCCAGATACCCCAGCAGGCCACGCGACCTAGACTTCCTGGCATCCCAATCACACTGCTTGGAGATAGCTCCATGTCAATAGGATCAATCAAAGTCCGAGTCCGGTGACATCCACAGCCAATGGGCATGGCATGATAGCACGCGTTCGCGCGAAGCAACCCGCTTCTGTACATTGCAGATAGCTCAAATAACACATAGAGACGACGTGCAACTGCGTGAAAGCAAACGGCTTTGCAACGCTTCCATGATGGCGTGTGCAACGTGCCTGAGGCGAACAAGCCGTGCGACAAGCGCCGGCCTCGTGTGGGCCATGCAAGGTGTCGCACCTCCGTTGCGCCTATCCTCGGCCACCAGGAACTTTCACTTTTGTCCATGAAACTCCCGCTTCCGGGCAGTCGCCACGGAAGATACGGGACCGTGAATCCCGGGAACACATGACGTCACCAAGCGAACTCCAGAATCCCCTCTCTCAGGCTCAATCCCATCTGCCGCACAGGTCGGCCTCACCAATCCTAAAGAGCCAACGCTGTATTCTTACTGACACCCGGGCGTAACAGCCTCGCGACAGAGTCACCCGTCAGCAGAAATTCCCGGGACACTCGTGTCGGACACGAGTCGGTCACGGCCTGTAATACAGGACAGTCTCGCCAGCATCTTCCCGTCACCCTGGCACGATGACTTTTACTACGACTTCAACACTGAGCCGTTGCAGGACGTCAATTTCGATGTCGATGCGGCCTTGCTTTTTTACAGCCCCATGAAAACAGCATGCCAAACGGCGGCTTGTCGCAAAACACCGGAAGGCCCGGCCCCACACGCCTGTCAATATATTGCGGGCCGCGCCGCCCCCGGCCGGAGATCCAGGAACGGCAGGTGCGACGCCTGCAGCCGACAGTGTCGTTCACAGCCCCTCACTCCCAGGCATATTCTTGCACAGCACTACTCCTCTGAGCTGTCGAAAAAGTACTCGTTCAAATCTGGAGAGTGGACTTTCTACACATACTTTTCCACCGCTTCACGCAGAGCCATCCTTGGGTTCTCTGCTCCATCCAGGCGTGGACTTCGACACACCTCTATTATTCGGGGAAAATTTCGAGTCTCGACGGCGCGCTTCTCGACTATGGTCCGATTTACGGCTCATATGAAAGCACATACGGCCTGAGCCATGAATCATTTGAGCGGCCAGAGACTGAACTGGCGCATGAAGCGAGTCGCCGGCTAGCTGATGCAGAGCCCGACGATGTGGACGCGATTTTTGTTGGCCACTTTTTTCTCGCACTCGCCGATCTCATGCCGCTCGGCCAGTAAGCCTTTCGGGCATCTTACGCTTCATTGCCTACCTGCTCCAGACTCCGAGATCAAAGGGTTCATGACCGGCGTTCGGGCTCGTGTTGCCTCTTGGGTGAGACAACTCCCCCCCTCCCCAAAACCCACCGACCCAAAACGTTATTGCACAAACATAGCAACTGACCCGCATACACAGTTTTGTCTTCTTGACGGCAAAGCGTCTGCATTTCAGCTGTCTGGTGGCACCGTCCTACAAGCCAATCGGTGGTGAAAGTGGTCTAGTGACGGCTCTCATGAGTCCTATTTGACGCTTCAACAAGCGTACAGTCTCACGTATCCAGACGAGCAGCGAAAGGGAGACGCAGAGCAGCTGCCTCTGCTTGAGCGCATGCTTTGTCTCCCCGTACTTCTTCACGAGATCACACAGCTCAAGCATGCACCGAGCGATGATGAGACTACAGGCCGCCGGTTGGTGCAGATCCGCGAGAAGCTTGACACGCACCCCGCGATGCCATCCTGAAACTAGCAGAGTCAGGGACGTTCCATGGCTTGTCGCGTGCGCGGTCAACGTTCCTTGTCCTCTCTGCCCTCTACAATGCTGTTGAAATCTCGTTTTCTCGCAGCCTCTGTCCCGGTGTGTCTCGTCACGCTGCAGCGAGCTTTGCACGCACAACATCCAGCTATCACAGGAGCTCACCCAGCTCCAGACTACCAGTTTCCGGGCATCCCGTGACACGCCACTCCCACCAAATTCTGGCCGCTGCCACTCGTCATGGCCGCTATTGAGGTGGACGACATGATCTACCGAGAATGGGCTATGGACCGGCTCCGGGCGTACGAGAAATTGGGCGGCGACCACTACGTCTATGCCACCAAATTTGTCACACTTGTCTGCGCAGCCGAGGACAAGGCCATGGCACGTGTGGACTGGGAGCCCGTTATGGCCACCGTACGGGACGGCTTGACCATTTGAAAGCAGTGAAGATGGATCAAACAGTGGCGAGATTTTCTAGGGTAAAGCAATGAAAGTTGAACATGAAAGAACTCAAAGCCAAGGCACAAGCCAATTCGTATTACCCCTCAATAGCCAGATGACCAGATAACCAGATAACCAGATGCTACATCAATATTGCACTGCCACCATACCCAATCTGGAGCTCAGCTGTCGACAGAGGTTATCTATACGCTAGACCAAGGTAGGCCACATAGCGATGGCGATGCTGTCTCGTGGCCATATTTGAGTTGAACGTGGGAGCAAGACCGCTGACAGCGCCCGTTGGAAGGTGTCGAGAAGTTCTCAGCAGGTCATGCTCAGCCTGTATCTCGTAAGGCACCATGGACAGCAGCGACCGCATGATCGAGGTCAAAACGGCCTCGGAAGTTTCAGGCACGATTTCAAGCATGCACTGAAAAGCAAACAGCACCGGCCACCGCACCCTCGGAGCATGGCGTTCTAAAGTGTCTCGGGATCAGCTATGGACAGATCCCCCGTCGATGGGCAGCACCGCGCCCGGCACTGACGCCGTGGAAGGGCACACAAGACTTGACAGACTTTGGGCCAGCCTGTCCCCAGGTCATGAGCCTTTGTTTGCAGTGCCCGGGCTTCCTGTCTTTGGACCTCCATCGGAAACCAGCATCTCCATCTTAGCGCGCTCAGAAGACGAGTACCGCTGCCTAAACCTCAACGTTTTTGCCCCGGTCCGCTGGGTGATGAAGAGCGGCTTGAGCAGCCGCCGATCCGCTGCCTGTGCTGGTCTGGGTTCATGGCGGTGCTTTCCGTGCTGGATGTGGTGGGACTGATTTGTACGGTGCGTGAAGCCGGTTCTTGGTCAATATCCATTTCACTTTGCAGGTCTAACATTCCCATGCGCAGATGGCTCGCCACTTGTTGCCCGCTCGGTTGATTTCGGGCATCCAGTCATTGTGGTCACGTTGAACTACCGTCTTGGTGTCTTGGGCTTCGTCCACTCGCAAAAGCTGCTTGAGGATGCCGCCAAACAGGAGGATGTGCCGGAGCATTGCCGGTCTACAGCCAACTTGGCCCTCCTCGACATCAGCATGGCTTCTCGTGGGTTGGTTGGCCTTTTTCATGTCCAACGACTTGCTTTCGAATACTCATGAGACTGACGAGGCCCTGCCGATTAGATCAAACACAATATTTCATGCTTTGGTGGCGATCCCAGCAACGTCACGGGCTTTGGAGAGTCTGCCGGCTCGGGTACGTTAGTCACAGGAAAGCTTTCTTGTCATTTACGTCCAAATGACTAACAGAAATGTTTTTTCGTTTCTCACAGCTTTGTTGAACTACATGGCACTCACACCTTCTCTGTATCCAAATATTCCACGCATGCTCTACTCGTCGTCAACCATCTTTTCGGTCCAGCTTCTTCAGGGCAAGGAGAGCCAACAATGGATGGATGCTATCTGCGCGAAAAACGACATCCCGCCGGACTCGGGCGATTCCGTGGACAGGCTGCGCCGGCTGGACATCCACAACACTTGTCCAGTCGTCCCATTTTGCGTGCAGCTCCTTCCGGCCCATACTGGACGGTGTCACTATCCAAGTGACCCTCGATCTGCCATTTTTGGAGACGCCCGATGGGATCCTGCTCTTAAAGAGGTTATCTTTGGCCATTGCGAAAACGAGGTATGCGTTTCTTAACTCCAGAGTTATTCCTGCTGGTTAACAACTGTGTTTCCATGCTTTCCAATTTCTGACCCATGTCCTTTCAGGCCTGGCTGAAGTTGGCATACCGACAAGGTGTCCCGCCGCCACTGGAATCAAATATTGCAGGTCGAATGCCGCCTGTCCAAGACCTGCGTGGAAGGGCTCAAAACCTCTACAACGCGGCCATGGACAGCCGATATTCGTGGTACCAGTCGCCCATTCCGTCGACGTTGAGCCCTGGGGGACTTGCCTGGATGGCCCTAGACGGACATTGCGCGGTACTATGTCCCAGGCCAACTGCTGGGCACATCGTTGCCAAGGGTTCGGAGCACGCCGTGGCCTATCGCTACATTTTCAAGTGGACGCCCATGCAGTGGCCCGAGAACTGGCCCGCAACGCACACTGCTGACCTTCTGCCCATGTTCCTTCACAAGAGCCTGGGTGCGGAGGACATGCTTGCAGCGCGCAGCTTTGCAGACCAGATCGTATTGTTTTGCGTCGGGCGGCTCGGCAAAAGCCAATTGCCTGCAGATATACGCGGAGACCACAGGTTGGCTCTCCAATGTCTTTGAACGTGACGGCCGTTGGACAACGACAAAAAAGGGCGAGGAAGAGTTTGGTCTCAGCAGTGAGGCCGTCGCCCTCTGGAAGATGTCTTTAGAGTGTGTCTTGACTGGGAACAGAGCGGTTGGGAAGGTATGATCAGGTAGATCTAGGGTCGTAGACTTTTCTCTTTCTTGCTTGTGGTAATGTTTGTAATTTCATGTAAAACAGTCGGTATTTATTTGCAGCTACAACTGTTTTCGAAAGCATATACTCCTGAGCCACGGATATGGGTGTGCAACTACAGGTGTCCATCTCCCGCGGCCGAGCCGAAGACATTTCCCACAACTCCAAGGTGTATCTGAAAAGGACATTAGTTATCAGGTGCTTCCATGATCAAGAGCAGGGGACAGAATGCTCAAGACGTACCACGCGCTACCGGTCTTGCCACTGGGTTGTCCTCGACACCCACCACAACGTTTCAAAATCAGGCGCATGTATGCGCTCAACCACGTCTCCAAAATGTTCTGCACCTCGGCAAGAACCTCGCCTGCTGCACAATCTGAGCGACGTCTTTGAACACTGTATGCACCGAGATGTCAGAAGATCGTTTTCTGGATTCTGTGAGTCCATCGTGGTTGTAGTAGTACATTGCGTACCGCGTAGGATGCCTCCTGTAGATGTGAATGTCCAATACTGGCCGTGCCTCGTGTCAGATTTTAGCTTTTCTCTTTCCAGTGGATCATGTGTCTAGACTCACGCTGCGGCTGCAGAGGACTGCCTCTGTCGATTTTCCATTTTGCATGCCCGGGTGTGTGGAAGCAGACAGGCTGTGTTCGGGGTACTCGCTGCCCATCTGCAATGAGGCAAGCACTCGCCGGATCCTGCATATGTCCTGCGGATAAGGTTCGTCTGAAATACACTCGGGTTTCCAATCTAGGAAACCGGGATATCTTGGTCAGCGGAAGATTGACATGAAACTAACGCACGCAGGCGAGGCATACCTCGACAGTGAGGGCCCGGATGCCACGTGCCTGTGCACATCCTCTCAGTGACCCTTCGGTCGAGACGTGGACCACGATCTGCGGCTGCAAGAGCCGGGCCAGCTCGGCAATCTCGGGGTGGTTCATGTCCGCCCGCACGTAGAGCGAGTTTCGGCGGCCAAGAGATGCCGTATGGAGGTCGATGAGGTAGTCGAGTGAGCAATGACCTTATTGAAGATGGCATAGGCGTACTGCTGCGGTGCGGAGCCGTCCTTCTTCCCCGGCATGAGTCTGTTGAGGTCCTGCTTCGAGTCCTCGTCAAAGCACCGGATGGATGCGAGAAATCCCGGAACATTGACCACGGGATGCCAATGGCAGTGCCACGCTTCATAGGCAGTAGATTGTGTTCTGTAGAATGCGATGATGCATGTTCATTGGAAAAGCCGCTGCCCATGTCACGAAACAGCTGCTGCACGACGGGAATGCCATTGACTTCGTTTCCGTGGACGGCACATGTGATCCCCACCGTTGGGCCAGGATTCGATGACCGATAGGCGAAGATGGGAATGTCCACAGACCCGAGAGCTGTCGATGTCAAGCTCAGCTGAAACCGGCAGACCGTATCCGTGGGCATCGCGCTCACGTCCAGCGTCGAGATTCTCGATATCCTGCCGGGTCCCTCTTCCACCGCAACGGGCGCTTTGGCATGGGGTTTGTCTTCCTGGGGCAGACGCTCAACTCCGGGCGCTGCAAGGGTCGCCATTCTCGTGGCTTTCGTTCAGAACGGATGGTGCCATGTTTGCGAATGGTGATAAGATTGTGAAGAGGAGGGGGTGGGAGGAAGTGAAGAGAAGATGTTCAAAGGAACTAGATGTGGACAATTCTTTTCCTCTCGACAAGTCCCGAGATCTCTGCTCAAAACTGACGAGTGGATACTCAGCCTGCATGCATTTATCTGCTCAGGGTGTGTGTAAAGGCTAAAGGGGCTGGTGCCACGCCGATGGCACTTACACTTGCATTTCCTAAATTGGGCGCATTGGCGACGCCAGTCAAAAGGCTCGCTCCAACCACGACATCGCTGACAACCGCCTCTAATCCAAATCTCGACAGTTGGCGAGCCGATTAGCACATACTACTCAAAGTGGAGAGTGCGCGAGAGTTTCCTTTTGTCTTGTGCTCCCGAAATACCAATGAGCGATTGGCTCGCTTGAAGGGAGAATTCATTGTCTATCGGGATAACTAACCCCTCACAAAGCGTAAAAGAAAAGAAGATATGAAACATAAAAATTAGAATGGAAAGACAGGACTCGAAGTGAAAGAAACCAAAGTAGTAAGACTGAAAACCTAATGTTACAACTGTCAGAAATATGTCCCGGCCAACCAAAAGCAGTACCTAACACAAAAGGGAAAATCAGACACCCCGTCAAGCAAGAGCACATGTGCATCAGACGCTGCATACAGTCAGACACACAAAAACCAATCAGAAAATCCCGATAAAAGAAAAACGGCAGTAGAATACCGTAGCAAATGATCCAGCCGTCCATCATAACCGGCAATCCCCTCTTATACTCCTGCCTAAACATCCTTGTAGTCTTTAAGCCGGCCGTTGGAAACCACCGCTGGGGGCAGGTGACACGCTCATAGACACCGGTGACGGCGACGGCATGTGGTGCGGCTGCGGGGTTCCATTCATGGCCGGCGAACGGGCTGCCCTGGGGACGCGGAGGCTGCTGATGCTGCTGCAAGTAGGCCTGTGGCGGCACAGGCGACTGGAATTGCGGCTGCGGCGGGTACTGCCCGGGCCGTGGCATATTAGCAACTGCCGGCGGGCATATTAGCGCGCGCTGCAGCAAGCTTGGCCATGTCCACCCATTGTTGGGCATGCCTCCACCGCCGCCCAGTCCAAATACCGGCCAGGCCCGCCACCTTGACCCACGCCGCCCTGCGTCAATCTTATCCGCAAAGCCCATCGAGCGCTCGTGGGCTGATGCGCGTGCCCGCGCCTGCTCCATGAGACGCTGCTGCTGCGGCTGGTCCATTACCGTATGGTAGCCAAAGGGACCACCGCCGACTCCGGGAACTGCTGCGCTGCTAAATTGGCGCTGCTGCTGCTGCTGCTGCTGCTGTGCAGCTGCAACCTGGCCCTGCGGTGTCATGACGCCACCGGCATAAGGAGGGCGGGCCATGAGCTGCTGTTGTTGCCGGATCTGTTGCTGCTGCTGTTGCTGCTGCTGGTGCTGCGGCGTTCCAGGCATCATAGGACCTTGCTGGAACCGGGGCTGCGGGCTACCAGCATGCTGTGGAGTCTGGTGCATGCCATGCTGTTGAGGGGCCAGGTGGGCAAACACCGTTTGCCGGCGAGGGGTGGGTATGGCATGCTGTGCGAGGGGCGGCGCTGCTGAAGATGCTGCTGTTGCTGCGGCGTACCGGGTGCCTGGGGTGGGAGCGGGACTTGCTGCGGGAAGCCCGGCGTGCCAGGGGGATAACGGAACTGCTGCGGCGTCCCAGGCTGCATGGCCGGAGATCCGTACGCGCCAGGCTGCGGCTGGGACACAGTGCGCTGAGGCGACATGTGGGGAGGCACGGGCTGTCCAGGGGCAAAGCCCGGCCCGGCTGCATCTGTTGCATGCCTTGCCGAAGCTGTCCTGGCTGCTGTTGCTTAACCATGCCAGGGCCGTAGTTTGCGAAGCCGTTGGGCGGTGGCCGGAACTGAGGCTGTCCCTGCGCACCAGGACGGACATGCGGTGGAAGAGCAGCAGCAGGCGTGCCAGTCGCGCCACCACCCACTGATGCCCTATGTGGTGGTCCAGGACGAGAAGGCGTCTGGTGCTGACCGGGGTAGTAGCCACCAGCCGCCATCGGGGGTCGGCTGGGCGTGTTAAACTGCGGGCCATAGTTGTGGTTTGCCGAAGCGTTTGGCGCCGCGGTGTGGGCGGGAGCACGTTGCGGTGAGCTAACCGCTGCTTGAGCGGCCTGGCGGCTTGCCCGGGCGCGGATAACAGACTCTTCCTCCTCGAGGATACCGCGGTACTCCTCGCCGCGGACTTCGATCTTGGTGCTAATGTTCAGCTCCGCAAGCTTGTCCGAGTTGAGACGTGCCACAGCATACGGCGGGAGGGCTTGGATGATGAGAGACAGCTGCGCCTTGAGGGTCTGGTACGTGAGCATTTCCTCCTCGCTTGGCTTGCTGTGCGAGTGTGCCGTTCCGGAGCATGTCTGCGTTGACTGGGTCGGCTGAGAAACGGTCCTGGCTCGTAGGCAGGGTTAGGTTGCGGTTGCGCTGGTATGATGCCAGGGTAACGATGAGATCCGAAACCTCCTGCAGCATGTCGTCCGCGTCCTTGTCGATGTCCGACTTCCTGGCCCATGACCTCCTCCAGAGAGGGGTCCACCAGAGAGTCGTCCCACTCCTGGAGTGTCTTTGCAGTGCCTCCTCATCAAGCACACCGGGCAGGGGCCAAATCCTCGGGCGTTGAGACCTCGCTGATTATTTGCTCGTCGTTGTCCAGTTCTGTCTCGACCATGCGCTGGAAGACACGGTGTCCGACACGCTGCCACCACATACGGCCCACCTGGGCGGCAGACACAATGGCAGCAGAGTCGTTCTTTGGAAGGCGCAAAGCTGGAAAAAGGCGCCACGGAAAAGGGACTCCATCTCCGACGATTCGAGTTCCGTCGCGGACGGCTTACGGCCTGCCAGGCTTTGTGCCCGCACACGCTGGCGGGTCTTGATCTGGGATGACGGTGTAGCATTGCTGTAGTCGAGCCATTGGCCTGCAATAATATGCTGAGTAGAATACGATCCTGCGCGGTACTTGGATCTCTCGACAAGCTCCGGGTGGTAGAAACTCAGCGTGTTGGACTTGGTCGTGCTCTTCGGCGCCTTTGGCGGCTTGCAATGGGGGCAGGTTCCGCGGAGAGGGGAACAAACTCGCCAAATGTCGGACCCGTGCACTCTTATCCGGTTGCGCGGTGCGAACACGCGCGTCAGTGTCATGTTGCCCACCAAAGGCAATGTCCGCATCTTCGCGGACAATGTCCTTCCACACTCTCCCCGTCGTTGTCGCCTGCGCCGGGTTGTGAGTTTGGTGCAACGTTGTGCATCGGCAGACTGGAGAACAGCTGACGAGGACCAGGAGCATTGCCAAAACACGGTCAATACGGGCGCGGCGGTTCAAAGACGAGATGGTCACGAACTCATCGCTGCCAATCCTGCCACCCGTCTTGCCGTGCAGCGGTCCTGACTTGGGGTATGCGGTCTCTCGGCGGTAGATGTCGTAGGCGGCTTCGCGGAACTTGGTAATGTGGGCAATAGCAGTCCGCTTCGCTGCTCATCGGCCTTTGAGCCGTCTCCTTTTCGTCAATCGGCGCCGTCCCCATTGCCTCTGTTGCATCAGGCACATTTGTGTCGCCCTTTGTATCTTTCGCGTCCTCGGCATCCTTGTTGTTCTGTGTCAGTCTGGCCTTCGGCTTTGGCAGCGGGAGCCCCAGCGCAGCCAGCTCGCTGTGTGACAATCGCGGCGATGTCGAGAACCAGGTCATCCAGCAGCGTGTAGGCTTCGCTCTTGACCTTTTCAAGAGATCGATCTTGTCGAGCTCCTGGCGGATGGGCTGGCGGCACCATCGCCTTCTGGCGCTTGGCTTGTGTTCGTCGGATGTAGAAGATTCAGGGAGGGGGCGTTCGAGATAGGAGGAGTGGACTCGTCGAGGCTGTCGCACTTGTCAATTTACTGCGCGCTTATCAAAGGAGTGCAGACGCTTCAAATGCAGGGTTAAACATACCTTTCAATCACTTCAAAATAATCGCGGATCAACCGCTTCTCGTCCCGGTTGCCAGCGGTTGTGGATGTGACAGGGCCCGGGCGCTTGCCTGATGGCCGTTGCTAGTAAAGCTCCGACTTGTCGTGATTGACGGCGATGCAGAGGCCGATGCGGCAGCCTTTATTTGATCGACAGTCGTGCCGCCGCTGCTGTGGTTGCGGGCGGTGCCTGCATCAGTCATCTCCTCGCGCCATCGTTGCTAGCATACGCGTTTCTCTTCGCAGCGCCATTGTTATCGTTGAGTCGAGTTGCCGTTTGCCTGTCGACTGCAGGCTTGATCGCGCAAAAAGGGCGTGAAGACGCGGGCTGACGGCGCGCTGGCCGGCCGTTGACGTTTTGCCCCCCGGCGTAGCGCACCATTGTGACGGATTTGGCGATGGGGCTTCTCAAAAACGTTACGCCTTGTCCGACAGTGCGTCGCGTCCGTTGGGACGAAAATAGGGATATGAAGGGGCTTGGATGAGGTAGGGGACGTAGGGGCAAATATTTTCGACCCGGCGGGCGCAGCGAAATCAAATGGCCGGGGGGTTGGGCCTCGCGGGAAAAGGGACGAACCGAATATTAGGCAAAACCTACTTACGATGGTAAGAAAAAAATGCCAACGTAAAAGGCGGTCTGAGGAAAATTTTGCAAAGTGCAATGTACCAGTCGATGTGCTGATGATTCAGTCTTTTTTTTCACGTCCAGGCGTTGGGCGTTGTCGGGGATGTTTGCATCGGCGCACCGTCGCTGGTTTCCCCTTTATTTCGCGCCGTTTCGCGTTCCGTTCGCGAAAGTGAGGGCAGGCGAGATAGGAAGGAAAAAAAAGAGCGCAATGCTGTTATGTATGATAATGAATGTCGGATGTGGGTTGGGAATGAGCTGTAAAACGGTATGACGCGGCTGCGAGAAAGACACTAGCAAGCGGGGAGAAAGGCACTGAGTCGCTCCTTCCATGCTCGTTTGTCTGTCTCTTTACCGAACAAGAGGAAGGAGCCAACAACACAAAGCGAGAATAGAAGAGAAAAACGGATAGTGTGTCCTTGCTCAGTCAACGACTCTGACGTTCTTATTTCCCTATGTTATATCAGTGATAACTATGGGAACGGCTCGTGAAAAAAATAACTATTATTGCTTAACAGGAAAAGACCGTTCAACACAACCATTATGATTGCTGATGCCTTGGTCGTGTCTGCATAGTAATGTCTGCTACTTGTAGTAGAAGAAATAATTGTTGAATACTTGTGCGTTTTTTAAACCCTGGTTTTTTTTTTCTACATTTTCGGTTTCTTTTATTAGGCTTTCTTGGCATAATGATCATTTTATTTATTTTTATTTTTTATTTTATCTCTTCCCCCCAACATATTAAATCCACAAGAAGCAAGAAAGGAAAAAAGGCACACACATAACCATAAAATCATCAGAGCAAAGGTATCATCAACAGAAAAGAGAGTACGCGTAGCTATTGCTGTGCCAATCGGCGGCAAAAAATGAAACTGACACCTACGGGCCGCACTTCAACTGCGAGCGGCTGTCTCTGCGTGCACCAATGTATAGAAAACGACAGACCTCGAAATATAAGTATGCAGGAAAGAAAGAAAAAGAAAAAAAGAAATTAGATATGCATATGCAAATGTGTGGAGGTAAGAAAGCGGAGGCCTGTGCAAGTTGCGCGCACGTAGTATTGGCGAGGTCGTAGATGGATAAACATATAAGATATTAGAAACAAGAAAACTTTCCCGACAGGAACAGAAACCGTGTGATAATAATTAATCTGGACTCTGGAACCGCCTCTCCTCGCGCGTTTGCGGCGGACAACAGCCGCGCTGGCACGGCAAGAGGGAACAGGCGTTAATTGAAATCGTACAAGACCACGCATAGGACATACAGTACAAGACAAGATAAAAATGAGATAACACAAAAGAAAAGGAGCGAAAGTGAGCAGGCACTCGCTAAACAAGTAGACGCTCGCAACGCTCTCACTGGATTATCCTCCTCTGGCACTGGGGCCTGCCAATTAAACAGTACGAGCTTTCATCAAGTCTGGCGAAGCAAATCGCTTTACTTCTTGGAGAGAGCCAGGCCAACGGTTGCCCGTTGTCGAGGTCGTAGATGGAGTAGTAGCGGCGCAGGAAGGCATCACCCAGGATGGCCAGGGGGCCAGTCGGCTCGGGGAAGTCCATTGCCCATGAAGGTCGAGATGCAGCTGCCCGAGACCTCGAGGATGTAGTCCGAAGCGGGCAGGCTGAAGTTGTGGCCGCTCAGGGTAAAGGTGACGTCGGGAAGCTGCTCTTGAGGCTGCAGTCAATCGAGTACTGGCCGTTGTAGCCCTTTCTTGGCGCCAATCTGGGTGTTGAGCATCTCAGCCAGGTTGGAGGGAAGGGCAATCAGCGACGTGCCGGTGTCCAGGATCACACCCGGTGTTGTCGAGGTCGGCAACATCCTCGCCCAGAGCGATCGAGTCAAGAATCGACCTCCCAGTAGGCCTTGCGGCGCAGGGGGATGGTGGTGATCTTGCCCTCGTAGTGGTCCTTTGTTGACGCCACCAAAAGACGGCCTCGGAGTCGGTGCCGTCATCGGGAGTAGCCGAGGTAGAACGAAAAGACGCCCGAATCAAGCAGCCCCTGGTTGACCATGCTGTAAAAGGGGGGCACGATCTTGTTGACCGAGATGGTGTCGAAGCCAAGGCCCAGGATACCGTCGAAGCGGCCAAAGGCGAAAGCCAGGCCAGGCTCCTCGGTGGCCTCAGCAAACTCCTGCTTCTTAATCTGGAGGTTGCCAATGTTGACAGTGTCCTGCGACACGAAGCCGCTGAGGCTACCAGAGCCGTACTGGATGGCGAACGACGAGCCGTTGGCCTTGTACGAGGACGAGGCGCTCGAATCGTACTTGAGTGGAGGTAGCAGGCGATGGAGCCGCACTCGCGCGAGGGAACCCACAGGTTCGAGCTGCCTGTGTCGAGAACGACCTTAAAGCTCTGGGGCGGGGTGCCGATGGAGATCTCGGCAAAGTCTGAACAGAGTTAGCATTGCGCGCAAAAAACAAAGAAAATGCGGAGGTGCCGGAGTAAGAGGGCAAAGCCGGCAAGCCAGCAAGCCAGAATGGCAGCATGGGTAAACGTAAACATACACTGCGCGTTCATGAAGTTGCTGACGGGAACCGGGTGGTTCGCCGCGACGTCGACAACGCTGTTCTTGAACATGGCATCGGCATGGGACTCGGGCCGGCCGCCCATGTATTTCTGGCTCAGGCCGCGGACCTGAGCATCAATGGGGATCGACTCCTGGAGGATGTCGGTGGTTAGCAAAGTGCATTTATGATGGAGATGGCAACGGTGATGTCGTTGACGATGGCATCAGATGGAGCCGAGTGGCCGATCTCGGCCTGGCCGCGATCATTTTCAACCTGGAACGCAACGGTGGGAACTCGGTACATACCAGCTGCTTCGCAAGAGGACCTTCTTCAGCTTGAGCGAGTGGACGCCGCCAGCCTGGGCGGTGCCGAGCAGCCCAGCTGCGGCCATCACCAAAGCGCCCTTCATTGTGACGGTGGTGTTTGTTGATCGAACGGTGCGGAAACGAGGGAAATGGAGGACGAGAACAAAAGGAAACGGGAAAATACAGAGGGGACAAAGCGATGGCTAGACCGAGTACGAGATGATGCACGATCGTAAAATCGAGGAGGAGACGGGGATGGAGATGGTTCGCGGCGTTGTTTGTTTTGTGAGAGGAAAAGGAAGAGAGAGAAGGGTGGGAAGCGGGAAGAAGAGGATGAGGACGAACAGGGAAGCGGGCGGATGGGGAAGGAGGAAATGGCTAATAATGGAGCCTGGGGCGAGCAAAAGCTCCGTTTCTTCGCTAGGCCCGAGACAAGGAGGGAGGCGACCGCCTGAGCGACCAGGCGCCCCAGTGACGTTGGCCCCCGGTCTTAGGCCCCAATCCCTGCCAAAACACCAAAACAGCCAAACACAGCTCTTTGGGCAACCAAAACATGAGACCACGCATCCCAGGTGTGGGCGGGTGTGCGCGTGGGGAAGGTGCAAGGCCGAACATCTGGGAAGGCACGAAAGCAGGTACACTCGCCTTCCTATTAGTGCACCGCACAGCTCAGATACCTACGAGTACTTCGCAGTAAGATACTCGGACAAACACAAGCCGTCAGCCGACACACTGGGCCAGACCTGTTTCTTAGGTGGCAGCCAACGCAGAGCAGTAGTGACGCACACAGGCGGTGGGCCTTATCCTACAGCAAGAGCGGGAGAATATTGGGTGGCTGGGGTCGTTTTAGTGGAGCACCTTCGCTAGTGGGAGTCACATGATAAAGCCTACAGCCAATCATATACTTGATGGGCGTTACGTAAGGTTTGATTTGGCAGACGGTTTCCCCAGCACAGACCTGGTCTGGAATCCGTACTTGTAGGGCGTTTGGTGCCAGCGAGGCCAGTGATGACGGAGCTGTGCTGGCGGAAAAGTGGATTCCACCGCATTCGGATGACGACAGGGACACTCTGGATCACAGCGATCTTGGCATGCTAGGCAGACAAGTAAACCGCAGGAGAGTAGAATCAATAACCAGAGCTACGTTTACACCGTGCAATGCATTCGGACGTTTTACTACGAAAATAAAAGGCCTACTAGACATGACTATGTGAGACATGGCAGCTTTTAAAGGCTCGTGACAAAGCTGCCGAGGCGAACTCGCACTGGCCTTTTTTAAAAATAATAAAAGGAACACAGTCGTGAAGTAATGTATTGTATAAAATAGTGCGAGCGTATCACTTGCCATTTATTTGCTTTTTATTTACATAACCCTATGCTAAAATGTTCCGAGAGCAGCCTCTTGTATAAGGAGGAATTAGAATGTGCGTGAACAGAAGACTCCAAAACAAGTAAAAAGAAAACAGGCATCGGAAAGCAACCAAAGAGCTGCTTCAAAGCGCTACCCAAGTGTATCGAGGAAAGAATCCACGGGAGGAAAGTGAGAGGAGCACACGGCCGTGCAGTTTTGTCTTAGTAAATGAGGCGGCCCTTATGAGGCGAGGAGGGGAATAAAGCTGGCCGGGTGTTCGGTTAGGATGTTGTGTTTGGTTGGCCTTTGTTGTTGGCTGATATAGCCGTTGGGCTGAAGAACAATTGTGTTCTGTTGGTCGAGGGAGGAGGCTGAAGCCGAAGCTGGCCGCCGCGTGTCTTGAAGAAGATAGGGGCGAGGGAAGAATACAAGGAATAACGGAGCGATGACAAAGGCCAACAACGAAAGGAAGAGAAACTCTGAAAGACACCGGGGCATAGAATTGCAAAGTAACGAGAAGCAAAACAAAGTAGAAAAGCAAAGGACACCCACTAACACCGAGATATAAAAAAATACACCACCAGACTCGCCCAAAAAGGTGAGATAATAAAAGAAACAAAAAAGATGTGAGCCCCGCAGAAAAATACCATAGTCGTGACCGGGACTTTTTACCTCTCCAAGCCATGACAGTAATCGAATACATAAATAGAAATAAGAAAGGGGGCATCATTAAAAAAGAAAGAAAAAGGAGTTGGGATAACCGCGATTTTAGTGAATGCTCTCGGGGCTCATCAGGCCACCTGCGTCGTCCTTGTCGTCGACACCAGCGCTGCCTTGACTGCCGGCATTGCCCCCGCTGCCACCGACACCGTTTGGAAGGTTCGAGCCAGCGCCGCCAGCACTCGCGTTATTTGTGCCGTAGTTGAGGTTCGGCACGGGGACGCTGGTCGTCGGGCCCGTCTTGAGCTTCTTTGATGGTGTGCCCTTTTCGGGGGCAGAAGAAGCGCTAGCTGCCAGCGCCGCAACAGTGCCATTGGCTGCTGTGTTGGCAGCGGCCTCTTCTTCTGCGGCCTTGGCTGCTGCAGCAGCGGCCAGTTCGCGCTTCTTGCGCTTGGCCATAGCGATCTGTTCCTTCGGTGGGCGCTTCTGCGGCGACACGATCTTGCCTGTTGCACCAAGGCGTGGCCGTGGCCGGCGCTGTTTGACGGTAGATCCTCATCTTCCACCAATGCTTGATCGTTATTAGCATGGAGCTTGGCGAGGAAGAAGTTCTTGATGAGACCAATTTCTTCGGGGATGCTGGTTGTTGTGACGGCGTCAAGCGGCGCCAGGTCTTCAAATAGCAGCTCGGACGAGGTCCCGGTGGGTGCGTCAACAGCATTGTTGGCTGCGCACACGACTCTGCAGCAGATGGAGTGGAACACTCATGATATCCAAGCCAAACTCACGGTCGAGACCCAGGGCCTTGAACCCGAAAAAGTCCTCGCCGAGTTCTTCTGCAAAGTCACCGCCCACAAACTGGTCGCTGCCGTCGTGGAAGGCTTCGGTGCCGCCATCCTGCAGCGCAGGACGCAGCAGGTCGCTCAGGTGCACCTTCATGCGCTCGTGGATGCCGCTGAGCTTCGTGCCTAGACGCTCGACATCATCGCGTGCGTACGAGTCGAGCGAGTCAATGTCGTGGCCGTTTTCGTACAGTGTATGCAGCACAACCTCCTCGGGAGTGTACCGCGGCTGGAACCGCGCACCCCTTTCGGCCCACGCACCCACGGCCTCCTTCTTCTCTGCCTCGTTGTACACATTGAACGTGCGGCAGAGCTTGGTGAAGTAGTCGGCTGCGATGTCGGTAACAGCGTCAAGAGATGACGGCTGCAGCTCCTCGAAACCGGCATGAAAAAAGATTTTGGCGACAGAGCGTTGCAATGCGGCGCGGGACGTTTCGCCGGCCATGATAGGTCCGTCGCCGCAGACAAAACTGTGGCTCAATGTCGGCCTCATGAAACGGCTCGGGGTCGTAGCGCTGGAACTGGTTTTGGTAGATCTGGGATTCAACGTTAATAACAGACATTCAGCGCGTGGGATTAAAGAAAGAGCGGGGTATTGGCATACCTGTGTCTGGATTTGCATCTGTTTGACGACACTAATCTTGGAGCAGATCTTTCGCGTTTCTTGGATCTGGCGCATGTTGGATTCCATGCGCTTGGTCAGCTTGCTGACGGGCGACACAAAGTGGCCCGCGGGGACGAGACGCAAGAATTCCTCGTTCTGGTTGACAACCTGGCCCTCGTCGTCGACAACCCACTGCAGGCGCAACGGAATGTCTGGAACAATGGTCTCTGGCTCGTAGTAGTCGGGCACGACCTTCTCGACGTCGTCCTCCATCTCGGCAAGCGTTGTCTCGGCTGCTTTTGACGAGGAGGGAATGTGTGCATCCTTGCTAGCATCCTCTGTCTGGTGGTGTGATGCAGGGCCGAGAATGCCCAAGGCCTCGGCTTCCTTCACACCCTTGAGGTACCAACGCATGCCGGCCTTGTTACGCAGCAGCGCAGGCTCGTCGACGTTGAGCTTGTTCCCCTGGAACAGCGCATGCCGTTGCTTGGCAATGAGTGCGCGGTCCTTCTTAGTGACCTGCTTCCAGATCTTGGACGCCTCGTCTTCGTAGATCTGCTCTGCAGCTTCGTTGAGCACACGATTGAGGGCCGCCATGCCGTTATTACCCTGAACAGACGACGCACCATCAATGTCCATAGCGTCGGCATTGCTCAGGTGGCCATTGATGCCGCTGGGTGTGAGCGATCCCGTGCCTCCAGCACCGGTCCCCAATGGCGTCGAGAAGCCGTTGCTAGCAGCATCGCCGCCGCCAAACTCGGAGCCTTCGCGGCCTGCCTTGCCCAACAAGCCATTGAGCTGCAGAACAGGCTTCTGATCGACACCTGGTGTCCCCTCTTTCAAATCGCTACCAGCGTCTGCTGCTGCCGCTGTTGTCATTGTTGTTGTGCCTCCCGCGCGGACTTGTTGGCTACACCCTTGGCGCCCGTCTTGCGGCCCCGCGATGACATGATGGGTTCGTCGTCGCTGTCGTCGCCGCCGTCGTCGTCGCCACCGTTCTGCTTTCCGGCGCTCTTCAGCCTCGACCTCGGCGCGCGAGCGAATCGTCAGGTCCGGGATCAAAGGGATGAGCTTCTCGGCTTCTTTCCTCATGCCCGTTGCCATGCGCCGCAACGGATGGGTCGCGTCGCGGTTGTACTTGAGGCAGTTATCCCAGACCAGGTTAAGGTCTGCGACAAACTCGGCTTTGGACTTGAACTGGAGGCCCTTGAGTTTCTTCGTCATGGTGCCGAGGTCCATGGGCTGCTTGACAACGAGGTGGTAGTCGGGCGCCTCGCGCTTGTTGACGCGTTGCAAAAAGGGCGTTGAGTATTCGGTGTGCGCCTTGAGCTCGCTCAGCACCTTCTCGAGCGCCCTCGTACAGCTCCTCCTGACCAACGTTCTCCTCGCTGGCCCACTTGCTGCGGTTCTTGCGCACCTCGTTGATCAGCGACCGCAGCTCGGCGTCAGTGGCCTTGACTTGATCGCGTTTGGAGTCGATGCGGGCGATCAGGTGCTTCAGGGTCAAGCTTGATGCGCCGAGGTTGGCACTGCTCAGGTTCCCTGGTTGGGACCGGCTGCGCCGTTGGCACCATTCGCACCGTTCTTCTCCATCTCGGCCTGGATCTGCTTCTCCGACTCCTCAAGCTGTTGCTGCTCGAGCATCGCTGTGCGGTCGTTTTCGAGGGTGTGGAAAAGGGTAAAGAAGCTGCGCCGAGCGGCCTCTTCGGTCGCATTGCGCGCTTCCTCGAGCTCTTTGCGCACATCCTCCGAGGTCTTGGCCGGGGCCGTTTTCTGGTTATTGAGAAATTGTGATTGTGATTGTGTACGGGACAGGGACGAGGTCGTGGCAGATAATGTTAATGCGTCGTCGCGTAAAGAAGCCGGCTTGCCGCCGAGCTGCTTATCGGGGGAGCCGACCGAATGGACAGGCGAGCTGCCGGTCTTGGACGGAGACAGCAGCTGCTGAGGTGGTCCGGAACCGATACCGGACGCCGGACTGGACCCGGCGCTAACAGCAGTCTTTGTGTCTGCTGCGTCGCCATCGGCCTCATCCTCATCCTCGTCGTCATCGCCGTAGTCATCCTCGTCAATAACTCGTTTTGCCTTTTTGAGTGGCGGCTCGTGTATTGGGGCATGGTCGGTTGTGGGGGAGGGAGCAGGGGGTGGTGGAGGGTTGTGGCGGACTGGCGTGGCGGGCGCATCAGGGAGTGGATGGCATCGTAGTTGTAGTCACCGTCATCGGCAAACAGCAGCGCAACACGGGCCTCGCTTTTGCGGTACAAGTCGGCAAACACGGCACGTCGCGAGTCGTCGTCGGCCTCGGTCGCGGTCGTGAAAGTTGATGCCTCAGGCATCAATGCGATGGCCGCGGTGCTGTCGGCGCTGGCCAGGGGCGTTTGTGTGCGCGCCGGCGCATCGTCAAAGACGGACACCATGATGCCGTCACAGCGAGCACGCGAATGACGGGATTCGGGCGATAGAAGCGTGTTTGGTGATGGTGCTTGCTGGGGGTGCGGATATGCGCGAGAGGAGCCACAGCATCGCCAAAATGCGGCGGCCAGGGAAAAAAGGAGCGTGGAAACCGCGTAAACGAGCTCGCGTCCACAGGGACGCCCAGGTCGGATGGGGCCTCTAAAAGACCACTAGGAGAAAGCGGCTCATTTGCAGAGATGGCAGACGAGTTTTGAGGCCGAAACGGGTTGATTTCGAGGCGCCTTGATGGTTCGCAAGAGGCGCTTTTGTCGTCGTTTCTGCGGATGAGGTTAACGGAGACTTTCGCTGCTGCGCGAGGGCGCCAGTTTTCCTACTTTGCGGCAGTGTCCCCCGCTAGTGCAAAGGGGGCCAGTAGGGGAACTTGTCGCGCAGATCCAGCGCCGACAATACAGCACAGGAGTAGCGTAAATAAATGCAGAAAAATTACAAGACGTCTTTTGAAAGATACTTGACTATTCTCCCAGACTTTTTGCTGCTCTATCTTGGGGTTTCGAAGTACCGTGACGTCTTGTTGAACAACTACAAGGTACCGCTACCTGGCTATTCACTGCCGGCCGGCCACAGGGACAATGTCCACGTGAAATTTCAGGGCCCAAAATATCAGTTTGGGCCAGCGCCATGGGCCTCAGTTCCCCAGGGTAACCTCAGGGTGCCACGAGATCGCCGACGAGACGCGTCGATGTGACTAGTCAAGTATACCTGTTCCTGAATGCCCTCGCTTTTGAATACAGGAGGCCCACCCAATGACAACCAATCGATGCCTTTTACGCGTGTGATATGATCGCACACCAAGCACCCCATAAACCCATCGTCTAAATGGCGACGTGGAAACGGAGCCTTGCTCTCTTGTCAAAAGCAATGAAGGCCTTGCTATCTTTTTGAAATTGACAATTGGGAAATCAGACGGACTCAGCGTGTTAAATCCCGGCGGTACTGGCTTGCTCCTGTCCGGATTTGCCGAAACAAGCCACACCACAGAAAAGTGGTGGGTTGACAGTATGGCTGTATACCTGCATATCTGTATACATGCATATCTTCGTAGCTGAATATCTTCCTACGCCGCTACAGTCGCCAGCGGCACAAGTGTGCACTAACGCATTAGCCCACCGTCAGACCTGAAGTGGCACTTACATAACTCTGTCAGTATTTCCAATACCACCATCGCCAAAGCAGGCAAGTAGCCTTTACGGCCTTCTCCCCTTCCCCCCAACCTCCGGCTTTTTCGCCAAAGTGTTTTTGGCCCGTTTTCTTTTTCTCAAACATTTTCTCTTCTCAAACACTTTCTCTCTTGAACGACCTCTTTTCAACCCCCTTCCGAAGCGAACGACGGGACTACAGAAAACGATCGATAACATTCCCTTTCCCCCTTCCGAAGCGAAGCGCCCCTTAAACAGCCTTACCCAACAGAGAATAGAGCGCGCGGATTCCCAGGCACGGCCGACAGGTTTCCTCTCGCTAGCGTCCGCAAACTATCTGCTAGACTGTTACAGGAAAAGCCGACTCTTGAAGCTACCCCAGGCCCGGGAAGCTCGCTGCCGTGAGAACACGCAAGTCACACCACCATACTCCTCTCCAACAAATTTTTTTTCGCATCACACACCGCGGGCCATGAGAATACGACTGCCCTTTTCTGCAGGCTGGCGTACTAGCCTTTTGCTGTGTGCCGGACTGAAAGCCAAGCAGTTTATCAGAGCGGAGTGCAGAGCCAGGGGTTGCACGATTTAGCAGCATTAATCCAGGGTTCGTATGCTAATGTTACCTTTGTTTCTGGTCCTCTTCCTCTCCACACAGGCATCTTCTTCCTGCTCCTGGTTGTTGCCGGCTAATTGCTGGTCTTAGCTCGCTGCAAGCTCGGCGGGGCAATCGTCAACGACAAGATCCTGCACTTTGTTCACACCTTTTTCGTCCTGACCGTCGCCTTTTACTGGATCGTCGACACCAGCCGTCGGCGCACGCTCAACATGGCGCTGGCCGTCTGCACCGGCGGGCTGGGCGTAGGCTCCGAGGTGATCCAGGGCCTGCTGCCCAACAACGGACGCGTGTTTGACCGCCATGGACATTGTGGCCATATTCTGGGCAGCTTGGCGGCGCTGGGCCTCTGCTCGTAGGTACCACAAGCGCATGCTTGAGCGCAAGCGCGGCACCGCGAAGTACGCTGCTGTCCCTGGCGAGGAGGGTCACGGCGACGAAAGACGGCTGGGCGATACATCTGTTGTCGATATTGAGCTTGGCGAACGCGCGGGCAGCCACTCGACGACGGTGCTTCACGACAACAGCGAGCGAAGCCCTGCGGCGCCGGCCACCAAGGCTGCTGTTGCTGCTGCTGCGGCCTCTGCCAGCTCGACAACGGCAGAGCGCGGCACGACGCTCGAGGAAGAAGTTGACCAACTGGGACGAGAACGCCGAAGACAACTGGGATGAGGACGACACGGGCGACATTGGTGAGGGTAGTGCGCCGACAAAGAAGCGGACAGGACTGAGGCGACAAAGAGAGTGATTTTATGACAGATGCAAGATGCTTTCTTTCATTATTGCTGCTGCTGCTGCTATTGTTCTTGTCATGATGTGAAATGGTTGCTTTGATGATTGCCTGCTATTTTCCTTTGCCATTCTACGCATGCTTCCCGTTCAAGGCTCGTATTTTATTGTTCTGGACCTCGGCGTTCTGCTGTTTTTTCCAAAGGTGTTATTAATTACAGAGTCAAAGGAATGATACGTTGTTAAAATACGCGCACTTTTTCTAGAGTCTTTTTAAAAGGATTGAAAGGTATGTGTGCAACATGAACATGTGTATTTATATTTGTAAGGAGGGCTTTCAAACTCCAGCAACATATATCACGTCTACCACCCAAAGGACTCGTTGTGCCCACCATACCTGATCGGCCCCGGTGCACCCATGTTGCAACGGCTGCACGCAGATCCTGCACAAGGCTTCGGGACCGCATACCAAGACGGCAACACGCTCTTCGCTGCCGTGCGGAAGACATCGTCGACAATTTGCTGAAAGTCCGGCCGTTGGCGGTTTGTCGCGCCGGCAGGGATTAAACCGGCTCTCTGGGAGTAAGCGTAGTAGGTGTGCGACGGCCACGAAGAGCAGTTCAATTCAATGGCGGCTTCGGCAGCGGCTCTGCCGCTTGCGCCGCCAGACTCTGAACCGCCCGTCAAAAAAATATGCACATTGCGATCCTGCAAAAGGTTACGGCCACTGCCGTCTTGGCCCGAGACAACGGCCCAGGTCGCATCGCCCGCGCCGCGGACAGACCAGACAAGATCAACTTTGAAGCTTCCACCGCTTGTGGACGCAGCAGCCTCGTTCAAAATGGATCGATAGAGCGGGACCACAAAGGTAGCGCCAACAACCACCGGCCACCAGAAGGACACGGTCGAAGTTGTGCGGCGCCAGCTCGGGGAAGTAGGGCTGACGAGCCATAGGGGCCCTCTAGGTTCACAGGGATGGTGCCCGAGCCGGTGGTTTGTGGCCGTGTCGAGTGCATGGTGAGAGATAGAAGGGATAGCCGTGGTTGCTTCGTCATCATTGTCTCCATCCGCACCATCGTCGCGCCGCCGTCCAATTCTTTCGGAAGCTGGCCAGGGGCGGCATGCTCGATAGGGCTGCCGACATAGGGCCCTTGCGCGTGCGAACCACCAGTGTGAGGTCGCTTGTTCTGCTCGTTGACGGAGGCAATGGTGAAAGGGTTGAAGAGAAGCTCAAAGAGGATGTAAGAAGGTGACAACAGCTTGGTCGACGGCCGCGCAGCACCGGGGAGGCTCATGTACACATGGCTGCCGGGATGTTTGCGGAACTTGTCCAGCTTGGAGAAGGGAATAGGCGCCGTCAGACAGACAAGCTCTGTGCCAGGGATCTTCTCGATGCGGGCCTCTGTGGTCACGGTGAAGATCTTGCGCAGGGTCAAGTCGGCAATGAGCAGAAGCAGCGCCGCCGCAACGTAGTTGCTGGAATGTCTTGCGTGGAACAGGACAATGGGAGGCAGAACAAAAGCCAGCAAAACATGCGTGATAAAGAACACGCGATAAGACCAGCGACGCACAAAGGCCAATGCAGTTGTGGTCAGCAGCGTCATGCTAAAGATGGCTGCCAGGCCGAGAACAATAACTGGCCGCAACATACGCTGCCAGAAGTTGCCCATGTAGGCAAAGTAGTTGAGGTAGAAGATGGCGTGCAGCAGCAGCAGAGTGTAGACAACTGCGCCCAGCACACGATGCCAGCGGTTGACCTGCTCATGAGACGTGCCAAACACGGCCAGCACAGGGCTGATATGACGCAGGGCTAGGATGTATTGAAAGGGGCAGCTGCGAGACACCCACGATGCCGAACCGCTTTGTGAGATGCATGTAGTCTGGGCGGGTGAGCATGAGAAATGGCACGAATAGACAACGTATATAAATGAGCAAGATCAAAGGGTCCAACGCTGTTTACTTACCACGTCCAGTCTCGACAACACAAAGGATGACCAGGACACTCATCCACAGCGCACCGCCTGCCCAGAGGTCACGCTGGCCGAGACCCTGTCCAAAGATCATGACATCGTCCGACAGCCACCACTTGACACGGCGATACCAGATCTCCCAGCTGCCACGGGCCGTCAACCGATGGGACTTGAGAGAGGGCGAGTCGGGGATGACGTCGTAGCGGGCATTGGAAGACGAAGAGCCCGCAGCTCCAGATGAGCGGCCCCCGCGATTCTGGAACAAGCGAGTTTGGACAAAGGCAATAGTCCCTGCACGATGCGGACCAGTAGCATCACCAGAATGGGCGAGGCCGAGAACAGCACGCCGTAGTGGCCATAACGGTCGAGGACCAGCCGACGAGCATGCTTTTCGTCCGAAGTCAGCTCTAGAAACTCCCATGGCCAAGCCATGATGCTGAAGACAACAAAAGAAAATAAGAATAGAAAAGAAAGGAAAGCAAAGGCGAGGCTTGGCAGCGAGCGCCGGGAACGGCTATGCGAAACGGGAGGTGTGAGGCGATGCGGCCGGGACAAGGCGACGCCAAGCTAGGGGGTCAAGGTTCTTTGATCCTCAATCTCAGATCCTCAATCTCATGGCCACTCAAAGTGACAGCATGTTAAAGTGCGTTTCTGTGTGTTTGTGCTTGGCGAGTTTGGCTCAATCGAGAGCGCGTATTTGGTTGATCTGAAACCCGGGACTGTCGTCTTCTAGTCCCGTGCTCAGTTGGCGGCTGGCTCAACGGGGGATTCTGCTGCCGGCTGTGCTTGAAAAGATGCCATCTTGCAACAAGAGATCCGAGCGGCCCAGTGGCTTTTTTGGTGATTAAAGGGAATCCCGTCAACAACATTGCGTGCGCAAGATAGGCCCTGCAGCTGCGGGAGCTGACGTAGAAACGGACGCTGATTGGCTAGCTTGCGGTACGCCGCAGCCGCCTGTAAAGTGCAACGGCTCGCCTGTGCCGTAGGCGTTGCGCTGGCCGCAGGCCCCTGATTAGTAACGCGCCGTAGCGTCGGTGTCGAATGCGGTACAAGAAAGAGCTGCCCTCCTGCGTTTCCGCTTTAGGAAACAGCCATTTCTGCGGCATGCTTTCTGGCCTCCTTCCCAATACAACAACGAACGGCCCCTGAAAGAGCTTCCCCAGAATCATGATAGTCCCTGAAATCGACCGTTTGTTTTTCTTTTTTCGGCTGTCCCACTCGACGATACAGCACACACTGCATACAGATCATCTAGCCACGAACATGCAAGTGCACGCGGAAAAACACCGCCGCGCTTTTTGTCCTAGATCGGCTGCCGATAAGCCGCGATAGCTGTACATCGCCGACGAAGGGGTCCGATATAAGGAGCTGTCTTTTCATCACCTTTTTTTTTCAAGACATTTGTTTTCTCTTTCCCTCCATCGTTTTGTCTTCAACTGCCATCGTGTATTCACCCTTTAACCACCAGTTCCGTCCCGCCAACGTTCAAGATGCCTGTCAAGGAAGCCGTCTTCACGCCCAACTCGCCGCCTCCGCTGCCTTTCTTCTCGCAGGCGATCAAGTGCAATGGCATGGTCTACTGCTCCGGCCAGGTTGGCGTTGACCCCAAGACCGGCGAGATGGTCGAGGGCACGATCCAGGACCGCACGGTGCGTCGATGATGCGGCCGGATGCCACAATTGAAGCTGTACGCGGGCTCGGAACTGACACAGCGCACAGAGACAAATCCTGAAGAACATGTCTGCTGTCCTAGAAGCAGCTGGCAGCAGCCTCGACAACGTGGTCAAGGTCAACATCTTCATCACGGCCATGGACAACTTTGGTGCCGTGAACGAGGTCTACAAGGAGTTCTTCAGGGTCGACCCCAAGCCGGCGCGTCATGCATGCCCTCTTGTGCATCCTTTTGTGTTTCTGTTTGCTAACATGATTACTATTCAGTGCCGGACATGCGTTGCTGTGTACCAGCTGCCCCGCGGCACAGACGTTGAGATCGAGTGCACCGCAGCTCTGTGAGGAGGCACAAGGAAGTTTAGTCCGTCTTCGGCGGCTTCTGACCACGGCATAGCTATGGCCGTGATAAGCTGGCCTGCCCGATGTGGCTAATATAGTCAGGCGTGCACGTCCTGTGCCAGGATATAGCAGCTGGGCCAGCTTCAATCAAAAGAATTGTGAATTCTGATCCGCTCAATGACTATACAAGTGATCGCATTCAACGGGATTTGGCATGTGCTATTAGTATATTTCACACGCACAACTACTAACTACACAATATGGTGCGTTTCATCGTTCCCGACTGGCAAAATAAACACCCGGATCAAACGGCGTTGTAACCCCCAAAAGAGCTCTTTCCCAGGCCACTATAGACCACTACGATTTCATATTT
This sequence comes from Sporothrix curviconia, assembly GCA_016097085.2. Classification (NCBI taxonomy): domain Eukaryota; kingdom Fungi; phylum Ascomycota; class Sordariomycetes; order Ophiostomatales; family Ophiostomataceae; genus Sporothrix; species Sporothrix curviconia. The sequence continues at coordinate 160,433 of JADMNF010000034.1, forward strand.
CTTCCCGCAGACGCCAATTGAGCCTCTGGCGTGCCGTCTTCCCTTCAACACCGAGAACACCGAATCTGACGTATTGCTCGGTGTCTCCACTTTTTCCACCCCAGACACGATTTTAGTTTTTTTGGGAGTAATTGCCCCTGTCAGTTGGTCCAGGTCCCAACCCAAAAGAAAATCGACATCGTCGTGTGGCCCTCTTCCATTTCCCCCAACATCTCTCTGCTCTCCATCACGACCATCCGACGCCGATGCCATGACGCCCGCCACGCAACTGTGCGCTGTCCGCGCTTCCACGCTCTTGCCCATCGCCAATGGCCGCACAACGCTGGCTTCAGCCGCCTCGGGCGCGAAGCCTTTGTCGGGCTTCATACGTGCTGTAGTGGCTGCCTACAGCAGCAGCAGCCGCGCCTGCACCGCTGCCGCCGCCGCTGCCCGGCCGCTGGCCACGCGCACCCCCAGTATGTCGCCCACATGTCACAGCGCTGCGCCGTACACCGCGCACATGACCGGCCCCCTTTGTGCCGTCCGACAAGCATCCACCTCGACCTCCACTCGCCCGTGAGCTCGAGCAGCAGCAGCTCCGACCACAGCTCCGCCGGCAGCAGCTCGACAAGATCCTCGGCTGCTGTGTCGACGTCATCTTCCTTCCCCTCCGCAGCGAGGACGGCTGCTAACCCCGTACACGACGCGCCCTCCGTCGCTGGAGCTGCCCGAGCGCAACCCCGACGCTTCGACGTTCAGCCACCTGTTTGCCACGGGCAAGGCCTATCTGTCCTTTTACAAGACGGGTCTGCGGTACCTCGTTGAGAACACGAAGCAGGTGCGCGCCATGAACGCCGCCATGGAAGACAACAACAGCGGCAGCGAGGGCGGACACACTTGGCACGCGACACGGGCAGATCTCCTGACGCGGCGCCGCTGGGGCCACGACATGCGCCGGCTGCCGCTGTTCGGCCTGCTGCTGCTCATCTGCGGCGAGTTCACACCATTTGTTGTCCTCGTCTTTCCGCACGTCGTGCCCTACACCTGTCGGATCCCCAAGCAGGTCCTGAAGCTGCGGACCAAGGTCGAGGAGCGGCGGGAGGCTGCATTCAGAGATTACGAGGCAGCATTGGCGGCAGCCAAGGAAGCCGGCGACGCAGGGCCCTCGGACGCGGCCAGCAGCCTGCTCGTTAGCCGGAGTCTCGGCTTGGTGGCGCCCTTCTGGGACCGCATTGGCCTGCTGAGCGCTGCGCCAGGCTTTGCCCACAGCGCCGTCGAGCGGCGCCTTGCCTTCCTCACAGAGGACGATGCGCTGCTTCGTAGGGCGGGCGGTGCTGCAGCGCTCGAACCCGATGAGGTGGTCCTAGCGAGCGCCGACCGGGGCATGAATGTGATCGGTCAAGACGAAGACCGGCTACGCAAGCAGTTGGCAAAGTGGCTGGCGCTGACCCGGTCACATGCTGGCAATGCTAGTGCCGACGGGGACCATGGTGACATTCACCAGCAAATGCTGACCCTACTGACGCAGCGTCCCGAGGTGTGGCCGCAGAAGTAGGCGAGGCTCATAGCACGCAGCCAAACAACTTTTTTTCTTTCGTTTTTTTTTGTATTATATCTCCCATTTTCGACTTGTACTATTGCCTCCTGCCATGATATATGGCACAGAGCATAACCACGAAAATCTAGAACAGACGAGGGGCGTCTGGAGCATTTCTCGAGGGCACAGTAAAGGCAAGGCATACGACTGGGGTGGGCTACATCCAGCACGCATTTTTACAGGCATATTATTAGGCATATTATTAGGCATAAAGGGAAAAGAAACATCACCCCTTGGAAACACAACTGGCTGGGAGATCATTTGCCTTATTTTTTTTAATTCATATCTTTTAAAATCCTACCCGTTTTCTTTTCACCATAAAACTATTTGCATGACGTGAGTTTATCGGTATAAAGCAAAGAATGTATTCTCAAGCAAATGTTACGAGATTGCCGCGATAAACGAATATGGCTACTTTTAGGTATCAAAGACACTAGCGAAAGGTCGCCTGGGAAGAAAGATCAGGACACGACTACTGTCTGGACTGTGCAAATTGGGCCAGGATGGCCTGGACAGTTTGCTCATCGGTTCCAGCAGGGATCGACGAAAACAGAGCAGCCGCAGGTGCCGCACCTGGCATGCTTGATGCGTATGGTGCAGCTGGGGCCCCATAGACAGATGGAGCGCAGGGGCTGCAGCAGGAGCAGGGGCCGTAGCACCGAGCGTGCTTAACAAAGCCGCGAGCTGTGCGTGCTGCGTAGTGTCGGCGGCCGCAGAATACGGTGCAGCCTGGGCACCTGTGCATAGGTAGTCGGAGGTGCCACAGCAGGGCTTGTTGCGTCTGCAGTGCGCCGAGCACCTGTGCCAAGGTGGTATTGTCTAGCTGACCAAAGAGAGCGGCCAGGTCAGCGACATTGTTGGGTGCGCAGCAGGGGCCGGGGCGGCCATCTGGTAGGGCGGCACATAGGGCTGGCCATAAGTTGCTGCGGCTGGGTACGCCTGTGAGTAGGCCGGCTGGTGTTGGTGACCACCGCCGCGGACTTGGCCCGCGCAACAACATCGGCCGCCACAGGTGGTGTGAGGTCTTGGTAGCCGTCGAACCGCACGTTCTTGACGCCAGCAGACCGGTTGAAGACTTGGACGGGGATCGTGCCAGTAGCCTGTGCTCTGCTGTCCAGATCAACAACAGCAATAACACCCTCGAGGACATGGACCTGGATGATGGAGTCGCGCGGCGGCGTGTGCGACGACAGGTATAGGACATCTGTCTTGAGGCCACGCTCAAAGAACGGACCTTGCACCCACTTGATGAACTCACGATCCAATCCTTGCGAGACGAGAAATTGCACGTCGGGCACATCGCCGCTGTGCCGTGTCTTTAGCGCATCATGGCCACCCCTTCCGCCGCCGTGTCTACTACGGCCATGTGGACTGGGCGAGCGACGCGAGCGGTACCCTCTGCTGTCGTCGCCACGCCCACCGGTTCTGTTCGGCGATCGAGACCGTTCCCGCGACCGTCGGCTGTATTTATCACGGCTATCCGGTTCCTGGCCGATCGAGTCAGATCTGCCCTGGCCGCGGAGAGGCGACGACCCATGCCCACCATGCGAACTTGACCAGTGCTCGTCTCTCGCATGGCGGCGATCGTCTTGCGCTCGGCCATCGTAGCGATCTCCATCACGACCGCCACGGGACTTTGTCCGCTCAGGAGAACGATTACTACCTCCGCGTCCTCGGTCACGGTCACGGTCGCGGCCTTGCTCACCGTCACGGACGTGGTCTTTCTCCTTCTTTGAGGACGAGAGACCTCCAGATCTGCCAAAACACGTGTTAGTCGATGAATCATATTTGTTGACATGAAGGAAAAGAGTGATTTTGGGAAAGGGGAGGGTCCAACATACGTATCTTACGGCCCCGAATCTCGGCGCCTTCAAGGTATCTCATAGCCGCCAAAGCCTCGTCTGCGGAATGATACTGGACAAATCCATATGCAGACTTGATCGAAATCTGGGCGAGGCGGCCATACTTATGAACTGTTCGAACACGTCCTTTTGCTGACTCTCTCCTGTGATAGATTCCCTAATTATTTTGGTTAGCAGTTAGCAAATACAGACAACGTCCCTACTGCAAAATACTGGAGTAATGCAACTCACCAACAAACATCCGGGAGCCTTCAGGAAATGCCTCCCAGTTGCCCTCCGCCACATGAAATCTTCTCCTCATTTAAAAATGCTTGGTAGGCACGGTCTACAGAGGCCTTTTCTCGCGCGTTATTGGCTTGGCGAGGAGCAGCCGCGGGCTGACCCTGGGCCCCACGGGAAGCTTGGCCACGACGGCCGGCGGCAGCTGGGAGCGCTGAAGGCGAGCCGGGGGTAGCCATTCCGCCTGTGGCGCCTGGGGCACCGGGTGCCGGCCCAGATGGAGAGAGCTGTTTGGAAACCTTCCAGTCATCCGCGCGGGGCCGGTGGGCGGCCGAGGAAAGGGTTGGAAGGCCTTTGGGCGCACCGGTGGGCGGTGAGGCGGCCACCTTGGTGGTCGCTGGGGCTCTGGCGTCTCGCCTGAGATAGCATCAATCATCTTGTCAAAATCGATACCCGGGCCTTCGTTATCAGCCGCGGACTGTCTCTGGCTTTCACCATCGTCAACGATAGTGGGCGAAGTAGATTGGGGCTCGACAAGGGAGGCCGAAAATGATGAGGCAACAGGCGCACCGGGCTGGATTTCGCCTGGCTCTCCCGTGTCTACCATTGCAATGTCTGCTATATAGGGCAGCTCCTCGGACGGATCTTCACTTGTCTGGCCGGTGGCATTGGACTCATCGGGATCAACATTAGCATCGGCGTCAATATCGACGTCGTTTGGAGCACGAACGTCTTGAGCATCTTCAATCTCGCCCTCTTCGAAGTCGCCAGGCTCCTCGGCGGGCTCCTCTGGGGCAGAAGACGAGCCGCCAGCCACAATGGAAGACGGAGAAGTTGCATTATCTGGCGGGCCAAGGGTTGGCTGCTCATCGGCGGTTGCAATGGCAGCATCTTGGCCCACGTCAGGCAGGATCACGTCCGTGGCCTCTTCTGTGACAGGGTGTGCAGACGCTGAGTCGGGTGGAGCCTCCTGCGCCTCTTGAGCCTCTTCTACTGATGCCGATGGCGCGACATCAGCTTCTGCGCTCTCTGCTGCATCCCCAGCATTGCCAACCTCATTGGTGTCATCATCGGCATCGGTTTTTTGGGCGCCATCGGCACCGCTGGCATCATTTCGACTGCATTGCCTGCATCAGCTTCACCAGCTGCGTCTTCTTCGTCGCCGGGGTGGTCTTCCACGATAGCTTGAGTCACGTTCTCAGTGTCAGGCTCTCCCGCGTCCTCACTGTAAAGACCGGAGCTGTCGTTGTCGATCACTTCAGCATCGTCAAGAGCAGCATCATCGGCGGGGGTCGCATTGGGGGCAGCATCAGAAGCTGGGGCAATGTCGTCAGGTACCTCAGCAAGAGCCTCCTCAGACTGCACCTCGGAAGTACCTCGGGCTGTGCTTCAGTCGTTTCACTCATTGCAATGTGACAAAACGAAGCGATGACAGGGGACGAGATGAAATATACGACGACCTGATGCGGACGACAAAACAACGGTATGGATGATGAAGGTTATGCACGCGCGTTTAAAGGTTCAGGCAAAGAGGAGACGCGTATGGACAAACGCAAGGCGGGTTGCAACGATGCTAATCAAATGTGGTCGAGATCGAAATGATGCGAATCCGATAAAGAGGGACGATTTAGGATGCAACACGCGCGCGGCCGTACACGCGGTGGCCGTCTTTACAGCGAGGTGCAAACGGACGGAAAGGTCGAGGCAGTCACGTTGTGCCTTACGCAGAAAACAAGGAAGGAGCGGGCCTGGAAGGGCGGCCAGAAATGGAAACAGCGACGGTGGTCATTCGTTTGCGACCGAGGAAGGAGCGTGAAGACCGGACGCGTAGGCGAGCGCGAAAGGCTAATAATGAGCGACTTTGCGCTGGTTACAGGAGCAGACTGGAGGAAAGGAAAAACTCGTCGACGAGAGCATGGGATGCGAGAAATTCAAGAAAAGGGAGAAAAAGCGCGCGGCGGTGGCGATGATGCTATCCCTCTAGATGGGATGTGTTGCGATGAATCGAAGTTGTATTAGGAAGGAGGCAGGTGACGTTGAAGAATTAGGAAGGAGGGGATAGCTGTGATCAAATACGCATAGCTAATATTACTGAGTAAATGCGAACACAAATTAACCGAGACCCACCAGGACACGGGAATTATTGTGGGGCATTTACAGGCCTAAACATCGCCAAAGCCAAAATAATACATGTTTCGTCCAACCACCCTCTGGCTAGTTGCTCAGATCGTACTCGTAACTGGAAATGCATTTTGTCTATCTTTTTATGAATCCTATGCAAAATTTGTCTTCTTTTTTACGTTTTTTCTTACACAGCCACGGCTGCCGCCGCTGCCAGCGCGGTCTCAAAGCACTCCCGCAGCGCGTTCTCCTCCTCCAGACCGACACTGACACGGATCAGGTCCGGGTCGACACCCAGACCGCGCACCAGTCGAGCTCCTGGTAGTGTGCAAGCACCACGTACGGCGAGGTCAGGGTAAAGTTAGTGCCCAGAGAAGGGCCCTTGGCCGTCTCGACGGCATCGTAAAAAGCAATCGCCTGGGCCTTGTGATGGAAGCTGAACGACAGCAAGCCACCGTAGCCGCCGACACGATGGCCGTGGGCAGAGTCGGCCGTCGCGCCGATGCGGCAAGCCTCGTAGTTGGCCCGCGAAGGCACGTACTTGGGGTAGTTGAGCTGCTTCACGACCGAGCTTGCCAGCAGCACGTCGCAAATGGTCTGGGCGTTGGCGTTGATGCGGTCGACGCGCGCGGCAAAATCGCGGCTGTTGCGCTCCATGAAAATGGCGTCCTCCGGCCAGTACGAATTGGGGTCGTACTCAACGGCAGCTGCCTCCTTGAGCTTCGCGTAAAGTTCCTTCTGGTGGCGGTTGAGCACCAGACTGCCGCCCATGACGTTGCAGTCGCCGGAGAAGATCTTGGTCAGACTGCTCACAACAACATCAGCGTAGGGCAGCACGTTGACGTTGGCAAAGGTGCCAATAGTCTCGTCAACGACCACGGCAAAGTCGTACTTGTCGGCGAGCTTGCGAATGCGGACCAGGTTCGGGCACGTCAGCAGCGGGTTACCAGGGAACTCGCAGAACAGACCCAGGAATCGCTCGCCCTCCTTGAGACGCTTCTCGAGATCATCAAGGTCAGTCTCGGACGCGTGGCCGTAAAACAGGCACCCAGTGCCAAACTTCTGCAGGATCTTGAGCGTATCGACGTAGGGGAAGCCGAAGTTGATGCTCTTGAGATGCGCTTTGTCAGGGCGAGCGCGCAGCAGGAAACGATGAGCATTGAAAATAGCGTTCATGCCACATGGTACCAGGTACACGTCCTCTTCCTGGACGTCGGCTACGCCACGGAAATTAGCATCATTAACAGCCGGTGTCGGCGAGCAGCCGTGCTCGAGGTCGACGTCGTTGTCGGCGGTCATGGCGCGGTTATGCGCCGCAGAATGGCAGACTTGGCGCGGCGCACAAACGACAGGTCCAAGTTGCGGCCGAAACGCTCTTCGAGGAAGCGTGCCGTCTCGTCTTCATCCTCCTCGCCAGCACCGGCACTTGGCGAAACAGGGCTCCCACTGCTCTTTCCGTTGGCCGCAGGCGTAGAGGAGGCTGTAGCGTTGAGCGTCGAGGCGGGCGAGGCTACGCTGTCTGCTGGGGACATGGGACGACGGTACCGCTTCGGGCCTCGGAACGGCTTCATGCCAATCACGGCATGGGGAGCCGGGCTCGGCGTTGCTGCAACAGGAGCGGATGCTGCTGCCGGGGTGTTGTCATCCGAGATACGCACCAGCAGGTCCTCGGCAAAGAGCTTGTGGCAGTACTCCGCGCGACGACTCGATACGCCATCGCCCGAGTGCTGCCAGTACTGCTTGCCAAAGGGGAAAGTCTCGGTGTTCATAATAACCGCCGAGATGGTGGGTGCCAGGGACCGGTAAGGCGCGGTCTCCGGGTTAGAAGGATCTAGGGCCAGATGGACAAGGGTGAGGTTCTTCAGAAGAGAGGGGTCCGTGGCATATTTCTCAATGAACTGCTGACACCGCTCTGCAGCCGCACGGCTGGGGAAGAGAACCGCCGTCTGGCCGGGCTGGCCAAAACGCTCAGCGACACTTGCCGCAAAGGCCTTAATGAGGTTGTGGATGAAGAATCTGAGACCGCGTTAGAGCCATCCACAGTCAGAAAAGACGGACCCGTTGGACATACCTTGGATAGCCGTAACCATTTTGAAAGCACCCATGATTCGCCCTCCTCGTAGCCAACATTGGCTTTCCATGTCGGTAGAGACACGCTCACGGCCTGTGCGAGGTAAGTCAGTTTGACTTTTCCATCTTAAAACTTGCTGCCCCTCCACACAACAGGGATTGAACAGAGTAATGAAAATAAATAAAAGAAAATGAAATCAAAACTAAAAGAAAACTCACATGGGCCGTGTCGGGAGGGATGGACTCGCCCAGTCCGATAGAAGGCATTTTGAGTCAGATATGAGGCCGGAAACGTGGGTGGATATGACACGGAGACGGGATGAAAGCTCCCCCACCAAGCTGTGCCTTTGATAAAAGCTCGGCGCGCTGCGATACCGCGGGTTTCTTTTTCGAAAAATGCCCAGTAGCTTCGTGATAAGATGAGGTCCTGGACGGGGCGTCTTGAGAAGTGAGGCTATTATGTCTGGGGACAAGAGGAATTGAGGTGAGAGCTGTCAGAAAGAACTCGGATGGGAAAGTGAGATTGCGCCAGCGGCAAAGGGAAAAAAAAATAGTGCCGCACCTAAAAAGGAGACGACGGCTCTTTTACAGGGAGGACTGGGGTCCGGTCTCAAATTGGGGAACCTGGGTCATGTGAGTCAACGTTTGAAAAAGATCTCTCCAGAGCGGTATTTCCAGCAAGTGCGATCGACCTACGGAGTGCTCCTGGTTCTTGCCGTCAGTGCTTGTCACTACGCATCCATTGCTGCAGATGGATTTGAGGGCGATGCGGTGTGCCCGTTGCACTTGTGTCTCTCGTGTTGTCATCGGCGTGTCTAATTATATGCGGCCGCAATTGGCATTCGTTCCTCGCAATTCAAGAATCGATTTTTATTTCATTTTCAGGACGCAATATCTAAAAAGTACGATACTCTTCGTCTTTCCAAGGCACTGTAGATTCTACCTCCATCGTTCCTGCTATTCTGTTCTCAGGAACGGCGACGGATCTGGGCTAAGAAAAATTAGCCTCCCTGCTGGCCACCGGAGGCAAATATCCTCCCAACATCTTCTTCTGCTTTAGCCAATATCGTTATATCAGCGTCTTGGGACAGGTCGCTGTGCTCCTTTCGCTACAGCATGTGCCGTCCACCGAGCGTTAAGATACTATTCTCGTTGTCGTGCATCTGTACATGTGTCGATCGGGATGCTATTCGCATCCTTTTGCGGGGGCCGCACAAAGACTGCGGCGCGCTTACAGCAGGCAGTCAGCGCGGAAAAGGACAACAGCCACGCTGGTGGGAGTCTTATTGTAAGATATCTTACACCAAGTGCTGTCTCGCTGTGCCTTAAACCCCTTGTTCAATGCTACGTCCGGAAGAGACAGCAATAAGCGCCTGCTGCAGAATGCCCGTAGGATGCGCCGTGCAGGTTGCAAAGGCCAAGAAACGTATGTAGGCAAACTTGAAAAAAAAAAAAGATAAATGAAGAAAGCCCTGCAAGTGGAAACAAGGCGGCATCGCGTGGAATGCCTCGCGAGACAGTCAGAGCGCAAGCAGAACATGGAAGTGGACACAGCAAGGCAGCACAGCGAGAGATTGACCGTGAGCAATGGCAATATGGAACACAGGATGCGGTGTAAACGAATGTGTTTATTGTCAATCCAGACAGCTCCAATCGACCTGCTTGTCGCCGTCTTTCCCCCTCACCGTTTGAAGGAACAACTGCCGTCCAACGGCCTCTCCGTGTAACCAAGGATTTCTCATGCCGGTACAGATTGCTCTGTTCAAAGTGTAGAGTAATACATCCAAAGAAAAAGAAGGGGCGAAAAAAAACCGATTCATCAGCGTCCTCTCATACCGATCACACAGAATATGTAGGTGTCGTAGCTTTGTACGCGAAGAGAAATAACACAAGAGGAGAAAGAGAACACAAACAAAAGGCACGACTAAAAAGAACCAAATGGCATAGCAAAACCCGAGAAAGGAACGGGGAAGAGAAAATGAAAACGAAAATGTAATGAAAAACAATGACCTGGCAGGGTGCGCCAGTAGATACCAAAATATGACAGTAAACGAGAGAAATGGTGAATCCGAAAGCGAATGGTAGATAGAACACCTGAAAATGAAAATTCCAATATTTCCACCCAAGCCAAACAACAAAGTCATCAGGAAAAAAAATTTAACAAAGTCAGGGAAAGTGGTATGAGGCAGTCCTGACAAGGAGATATATATATAAATATAAAAAGTCCAAAAAATAACCGCATCGAATAGTAAAATAGTAAAATAAGTGCAGGCTGGAGACCTGGCTTAACGGTGGTGCCGGCTGCTGTGGCTACGGCTGCCTACGCAGCTAATACTGTCGCTGGGTGCAACACTGTCGTTGTCATTATCATCGTACAGGAAACGGTTGTCGTCGGCAAAGCGGTCGTCTTCTTCCCATTGCGCGTAGCTGCTACCCACGCCGCTCGCAGGAAGCGGCACATTGCGGGCAGACATGTAACTGCCGGAGCGGCTCATGCTCTGGCGCACAGTGGCACTGCGGCTCGCATTAGGAGGTGTCGAAGGCAGTCGGCTACCAAGCGCCGCTGCCACGCGCGGTGCGGTGGCTGCGGGCGCCAGACACGTAGCTGTCGCGGTCGGCACGCTCCGTAGGCTCCGCGTGGTACTCAAAAGACGAGCCACGGCGCGAAGAAGAGATAGCAGGCGGCGGAAGGCCAGACGACCCCCGCCGTGACGAATGATAGCTCCCCTCGGCAATCATCATTGGTTCACGATCATATGCGGCTTCACTGCGAGCACGTGAGCCGGAGCCGCCAACGGATCCACTGGACCGATGGTGGGACGACGTAAGCCGGCCACGTTGTCGTACTCGTAAACCTCTTCGACAACCTCACGGGCCCCTTTCTGCGAGCGTCCGCGCATGTCGTCGCCGCCGCCGTACCGACTAGATGCGTAGTCTTGGTACGACTCCGGGAATGTCGACCGACGCTGGAACGAGGGCACAGCCCTGACATCTTCGTACTCACGGTCACGCGAGGATCTGCTGCGCGAACGAGAGCTGCTGCGCATAACAGAGTAGGTGATAGCAGCGCCTGCAAAGGCGCCGACGGCGGCCATGCCGAACATGCCGGCCGAGCCCATGCCCTTGTACGACTCACGCGGTGCGTAGCGTGACGAGGAGGGGACCTCGTAGGAAGCTGCCGAGGTGGAGGTAGCACTCCGGCGCAGGGTGGGCGTGCGAGCGCTTCCGCCATGGTAGCGGCTTGACGACGAGGGCACGACCGAGTCGTGGTATCTGTACTCGTAAGAACTCGGCATCTCGTGATACCGGGAGCCGCTGCCAGAGCGGGGGCTGAAGACTTCAGTTTGCGGTGCGTCGTAAGAATAGTAGAGGACCCGATTGGAGTCGTAGTCGTAGTCGTGGCCGTGGCCGTGGTCGTAGTCCAGGTCGCGCGCTGACCGGTGTCTGGAATGCGACGACCCGCCGTAGTGAGACGAGTAGCTGTATTGTGCGGGATGATAGGCAACCTCCATGGTATTGCCGTCAAAGTCGGTGACACGGGCGCAGATGTCGCTGTGGTCAAACGGACTGCTGGCCGTGGCAGCTCCTATGGTGGTGGCAGAGTCGCTTTCGAGACTTGCTCGTGTTCCAATAACAGCTGAGGACCGAGGATGCGCCTTCAGGGCAGCGTCATGGAAGCCGGTGACGGTGTCGGGGGAGTCGGCGGCGAGGACAAGATGCGAGCGGCGGAGTGGTCTGTCATGTGTGGGAGCAACCTGGCGGATTTGGAAGCAGGCCTTTTTGGAGTCAATAGAGCCGAATGTGAGTGCTGGCTGGGCTATGGAGAGGGCGGTGGAGGGGGCTGGCTCGAGTATTGTAGTGAACAGCGAGGACGCCGACGCTGTTTGTGCAGATTGAGAATGAGCAGGCAACGAGGCCAGGTAGCGGATGCTCAGAGGCTGGGATATTGCGGAGTAGAAAGAAGAAGCCGCAGACAAACGGCTCACCTCGAGGACGGGCAGCATGGGGAATGACGAGGATGAGGTCTCAAGATATGTAAGTGCGTTTTAGGGGGTTGAGTAACAATCAAGAGCCACCACAGAGCTACCGTCTTCTGACCAAGCGCCACTGGGGATCGCCCTGGGGGGAAGGGGTTGGCAGCAAACAGTGGGTGGTGTGGTGTGGTAGTAGAAAGGGGAAGGGATGGCGCTCAGCGGTAAAGCAATAATACCGCGAACAGCGTACAAGTAAGATCCATATCAGGGCGTGAAGGAGGTGTGGATCCGGCTGCTTCTTGGCTAGGCCAGGGTCGCAAACACGCGGTCTTTCAGCGGTGGCCAGCAGGCACCAGAGAAAACGAGGGCAACTGCAGGAAAAAGAATGGGGCCGTTTGCGGATGAGCTGGGGCGAGAGGGCTGTGTAGGCTGTCGCTGGGCGGCCCAGAGGCTACTGGATAGGGGCCGCTGTGACCGCTGTGGCCGTTTGTGGCCTGGCAGTTGGCTTGTGCTGTTTTCGAGGTTCCAAGGCTGTTCTGGGGCGGCTCGGGGTGGCTCGGGTGGCAGTTGGGGGTTGAGGGCGTTTAGGAGTGTGCTGTGAGGTTAATGCCTCTCCTGGATGTTCTCCCGGGTCGCAGATCGGTTGTGCAACAAACCAAAGAAGTGGTGATATCAGAGCGCAGGGGTTTCTGATGCCCTTTCTCTCGTTTGTTTTCCCGGTTCCTTTGTGTCTTTCTTTTCAACTTCACCTCTCTTCTTTTCCTCTTGTTTGCCCGACTTTTCCACCAGAAGACATTCGTCTCTTTATCTGCATCGTTCTGGCATCAACTCGTCTTCAGACCGCAACTTCTGGCGGGTCTGCGCTGCCAACGCATCGCATTGTCGCCGTGGCCCCTGGGCATTCACGCATGTATGTCCCAAGACCTGTCTCGTGCTGTCGGCCGGCTGCTGGCTTTGGGCTCTGAGGGCCGGGCCAAACGGGTTTTTTTTTCTGCGTCGGGTTGCCATCCTGCCATTCGAGACGGCAGACGTCGTGAAAGCAGAATGACACAACATGACTGTCTCTGACGGTGTCTGCCCGTCATACCCGTCTCTTTCTCCCTGTTTGCCTCGCGACAGCCAACGCAGCCCTATTTTGCATCGAATGGCAAACGATGCAAGTGCCTCTTGCGTTGCTGTGCCTCTCCCGTCATCGCCATCTCGCCCTCTCTCCATTCATGTTCCTGAGTGGCCAATGCGAGTGATGCCTGCTCTTCCCATTCGCATCCGATGACTCGTCCCAAATCATCATTGTGCAGTTTTTTTTCCTCTGCAGGGGTGCAGTAGCGCAGGCGGATTAGGCGATAAGAAGTGGCCGATGTTGGAAACAGCAGCATGCACGTAGAACATTGAATTTCACAGACGGTCACTCTGTTTGGCTGTGTCTTCGATCAAATCCAGAGAGGGTGGGGTGGGCGTAACCGGTTTTCGTGGTTGTGGGTGTGTTAGACATCGGCGAGAAAACAAAAAAAAATGGCAGAGAAGCATGGCAACCCAAGAGTCACGCTACACCATGCAGTCGCTCTTTCTGCATTCTGTATCTCCGTCCAGCCTCTTGCCATGCTGTGATGGATAGTTCCAAAGCCTTCCACGCTCCTTCCGTTTCTTCGCGCACACGCGGGTCAGACGCAGCCTCCGTATCCCAACCGGGAAGTCGTGTAATATGGCAGCGCTGTATCTAAGATAAGATACGTAGCATCTCACAGCAGGGCAGGAACGATGCACCATACAAGTGCTCGGAGCACTCGTAAACTCGGGCAACGAAACCCATCCAGCCAGTCAGCGACGTCGCTAGCCGCCGGGGATGGATGTCGCCCACATGCCTCGCACTTGGTGCCTCGCACCTGCCGGCACCTCCATCGCTCCGCGCGTGTCCGTCTCACACGACGCTGTCCGGCGACCACCTGATCCTGCGCCTGCGTTCCCATCTAGATGCCAGGCACAAGGTCCAAGCACAGAAACAGTCTGCCCGGAAGATGGGGGCACCAGTACAAGTCGATGACATTGCTGGTGAACAGAAGACCGTGAGGGCAGGCACGCCACTGAAGCATTGGTACCCGGTCGCTCCTACCCTGTGAACTTCTTGCGGAATCGCCCTTTCCAAGCCTCCGCAGCAGTCGTAATTTCATAGGGTTTCATAGGAAGTTCTTTACTCTGCCCAGGCTCTTTTCAACATTCACCAACAGCACACAGAGCCAACCAACAGACAGGAGAAAGGAAGCTAGGCCGTTAACACAGCGGGCCGCCCTGGCTGTCACTAGCTTATAAGCAAGTCTTGAAGATATCTTCCAGTACAGCACTAATAGCACTAAATTCGCAACAACCACCAAAACAGTTGGCTACAACGGCGACCTCGTCTCGGCACGATAGAACTTGCCACTTCGTCCCATTTTCCCGCGCTGTTGTACGAGTATATGAAAGCATGCAACAGTGCCAGTAGGCAAATAACGTCAAATCAACAAGTGAGAGGCGATAGCAGCACAAAGGTCCAGCAGAGTCGCCAGGGGGCGAGCGGGAGGCAAAACAGATTAAAAAGCAGATGTGCAGGGCCCGCCCAAGGCATAGGATCTAGGAGGCAAAAAAGAAGGGCGTCGTCCTCCTCGTCCTTCATCTGACAGGATGTCGGCCGGGTCGGTTCCAGTGCAAGACGTCGTACATGTACCCTCCGTAATCAAAGGCCCGAAAAGGCAAGAGGCAGGATACTGGGAGGGCAGGAACGTGCCGAAACTCCTCAGCCCGATTCTTCTTCTTACCTTTAGTCTCGATGGCACGAACAAAGCTGCAGCAGCGACATCCAAGTTTTTACACCCAAGTTCTTCCGAAATATCGTATCTTACACGACGTCCAACACAGCGTCCAACATAGCTGGGCCTTGGTGGCGGGGAGGATTCAGCCAGACAGGCCATTTTGCGGCCAGTTTCTTCGCTGGAGGCCGCTGGGGGAGAGAGAGCAAGAGCGACCAAGTCTTTCAGCAGGTCCCATTTAACGAAACGGGAAAGCGGGGCTCTGAAGACAGACTGGCTGCACATCTGGATCACATAGAATCGTGTCTCGGCCAATCAAAGCAGGTAAGTGCAGTCTTGCCCAGTTCTGCACCTCGCCCTGCTCTTTTCCTGTCCAGTGATTGAAGACGATCACTTTCGACGTGCCGCACTTCTTCCCACCACAGCCAGCCAAACAAAACATGAGGAAAAGAAAATGTAGGGAACCCCGCAGACAGACGTCAAGGCGCCTGCCAGAGCTCTGCATCGGGTTTGTCTCCAGGATGATCACCAGCACTGTTCTTGTTGCCCTTTCGCCCGGCGCCCAATGCGGGTTGTAAGATAACAAGTCCATGCTTGCTCCTTGTTCTGTGCAGCTCACACGACGGCGGGCGTTCTGTGTGAAGAGGCCGCCACCGGAACTAGTGGATATGAACAGCTGGTGTGGAGAAGGAGACTTTTGGAAAGCTCTCTCGAATACTTGGCGCGGGCGGCGATCGAAGAAAAAAGAGGGCCGGGTAACGATGAAGGAGGAAGAGCCCAGGCCGCTGGCTGGAAGACTTGGCTCCTGGCTCGCCTAGCCAAGAAAAGAGAAAGAGGAGCAGAGCTCTTCTCATCACGGGCTGATCAAAACTGGGACCCTAGCGAATAACAAGACGATGGACATGGTCGAGCATGGTTGATCATGGTCACGAGAAGGAATTGCCAGTGCGCTTCAAGAATCAGATCCTATGTACTCCGTAGACATGCCCAGACTTCAGACCGACGGCTTCCCACGGTCCAGGGTATCACTAGCCTCAGCGAGGGGCATGCGATATCGCTGGTGATTGACGATGCATGCAGCCATGGATAAAGACCGTGTATTGAGCATCTCCGTTTCGTGCCATGTGTCCTGCCTTATGCTATCATCCCGCTGCATCACACTTTGGAGCTCCGCAATTGGGCTTCAAGTGCGGCCAAAGACGAGACATGGCATACGAGTATATGCATGACGTACTGGGCAAGCAAGGCGTGTATGGGCCCTCTGGGCCTCTGGCAGCAGGCCGGGGCACAACTCGGGCCGCTGTCAAGCAAGTGGTCACCGCAACTTTTGTAAGACTTCCTACAATAAAAAACAGCAACAAACAACACACGGCATCGCAGCAGAGAGCAACGACGTGGCAGAGTGGCCAGGGGCCCAACCCGTGGGCCCAAAAATTGCAAAAGCCCCCCAACGTCCACCCCACATCGAATCCTACTGGGCTCTTTTTATTTGAACAGTGGACGGGAGTTGTCTGCCGCAGGCCGCGGAGCAGGAGACCGAGGTCTCAGAACTTGTTTCCTCTTTTCTTGAGGAGTCTATCTCGCCATGGGCCCCCCTTCTATTCGACTTCATGCAAAGGACCTTGCGGGGTGCATTGTTGATCCGTCTGTGCCCGTGGTCAACTTGAAAGTGGCCTAGTGGAATTGGATAAATAGAGAGGGGGGAAAGAGAGAGAAAGAAAAAGGGAAATCTGGCAATTTCAGCTTGCCTCGCTTTGAATGCCTCGTTTGTTGGCGTTGGCCCTCCTTTCGTCGCCCTGCATGCTCTGGCTATCCGGTTTTGGGTTGTGGATGTATAGTAGTGCAGCAGTGCAGGGGAAGGCGTGCTGTACTTCGACCTTGAAAAGGGCACAAGAAGCGATAATAAACGGCAATTGGAGGGAGGCCGGAGCTGGACAGCCAGTCGATAAAAACAAGCCCCTTTTTTCAGCACCTCCAGAAGCTGCAGAAACGCTAAGCAAAGCTTCTCGTCAAAAGGCCGGGTGCTTCTGAGGGATTCTGTTGGATCTAACCATGGGAAGTGGCTACAATCCTTGAGCATTGTTCTACCGGGGCAATGATAACAGAAAGTGCAAAAAAAGCCATTTCGCCTTGTATCATACAGGCAAAAATAGAAACCAATGCTGGGGCTATGCTGTGTAATTCCGTCTCGATTAAAGCAACTCACCTTTGTTCAGCTTTATACATCAGCCTCGTCGAATCCAAATAAATGAGGCTACTTGTAATTTGCTGTGCAAGAAAAAAAATGTGTTTCGGTTTTCTGTGAGAAATTGTGCATTTTATTCGTTGTTAGATCATCGGTTTCAATAACCAATGTGTTAATCTCGGTTTTCATCCACTGGTTGCTACCACTTGATTTCTCCAAAGCCGTTCCCAATCACGGCCCTGACATCCCAGCTATGGTAATCGTTCGTATGTCGAAAGTCTGCCGAACGCCCATCCCTCTCGTCGGCCGCCGTCGTGAGAAAATGTGCCACAGGCAGGTTCGAGGGAGATTGGCTGTCGCTTATCAAAGTCGTGCGCTGGGCGTTCATGGCACCCAGCCACATGGTTCCAAAATCCGTCGTGTAAACACTCAAATCGTACGTCGTTCTCCTCCACCCCCCTTCTCTCCATCCTCAGGGTTCATCGGCCTACCCTCGTACGTCTCGAACCATAGTTTCTCTTCCTCTCCCTCTTCTCTGTCGTGTTCTTCTCCTAGCTATCTAGGTTAGTAACAAGTAGTGGCTGCAGCGCAGGTAAGCGGTACCTGGGTTGGTTAGCCGGGAGTCGTCCGGCCGACATGACGAGGGAAATGTCCTTGTGAGAGAAAGAAACAAAGAAAAAGCTGCCCCAAGAAATGGAACAGCACAGGAAAAAGAAAATATGGAACAAGTTGAAGTGTTCCACAGTAAAGAGGCCGCTCTAGAAAGAGAGACCTCTTTGGATCCGGTGTTGAACGCCCCATGTTTTGGTTGCAAAAACAGCAGATAGCGCAAAGCACAGTTATCGACCCAGACACGACAACCAAGACCGCATCTCCAGACAGAGTTGCTGCGATGTTGTATCACAAAACCCCGCCAGAACAGTCAAGGTGTCGTAACACAATCAGACAAACAGAACAAAGCAAACCAGGCAAAGAGAGGGGGGGACAAGAGGGAAAAGAGGACAAGAAAAGATGCAGATCAGAGACCACCGGACGTGACATGCCTCGCCACTGCATCCCCCCTTTTCCGTCTTGTTTTGATTTGCAGTGCTCTCGAATCCCTCGAATCTCTCTGCCGTTTCCTTCATCCTGTCGTCGTTCACAGGCGTAGTAGACCTTCCGTAATAGAACTCCCCTCCTTTAAAGCACCTGCGTCGCGCAGGTACTGGTCGTATAAAGGAACAAGGTTTGTCGATGCGCTTAGAGAATACCCCACGAGTCTTTCCGCGGCATGGCAGAACTTGCTGCATGCGACACTTGCAGACAGGCTGTAGTTGCTGATAGAGATCTTGTCGTCCACGTATGCGTCGGCAAAGTTGTCGGGACCCTTGGCCATGGCACCGACAAACACGCAGATGCTCTCCGAGGGGTCCAGGCTGTCAATGTAGCTCCGGACGGGTTGCACCTCGGCGTCAAAGCTCAGCGTCACCTTGCGGCAGTTGGGCGGCAGGTGGTCCGTAATCGGGTTCTTGATGACCCGGAGGAGCTTTTCCTGCGAGTTAGTAGACCGGATGGAAAGACGGTGGAGCAGCTGCACCATCAGACCGGCGAATCGCTTTGAACGTGCGCGGAATGCGGACGGTGGGCGAGACCTCGATGAGCACATCCTTGGCTGTCAGGATGTAGATCTGGAGCTTGCCGGCTTTGTTGATGGGAGAATCAAGGAGGGTGAGAAGGCACTACAGGTCCCCAGTTTCAGTACAAATCGATACTTAGAAAACAAAAATCCCTGGTGGGCACGGGGGCCTCAGCGCGCAATAGAGGCAAGAGAGGACTAGTTGCAAACCTGGTGAGTGATGTCGGGCCGAGCATCGCTAATGTCCCGGTTCATCTTCCGCATAACGCCAATGTGCTCGTCGCTATTCAGCAGCGAGTACTTCTCGTCGCGATGGGCGGCGCCCATGCGGTTGTTGGAACCGCCCTGGGACGCGGCGCGGTAGGTCTCCAGGCTTGCATTGGCGAGCACAACAATCAGCCGCCGTGAGTCCTTGTCAGAGGACGCAATGGGGTGGTGCTGTTCGGCAACGAGCTGGGGAAGGGCCGGGGGCGGGAGAGACTGAGTTCCTGTCATGGTGATGCGATGTCAGAGAAGATGTGCGTGAAAAATCGGATTCGGAACAGGGTCGCGATGTGTGGTTAGTGTGGAAAACAACCAAGAGACTGTTCGCACACAACAGGACACGTGTGGTAGGCCCTCTTTGTTCGCCGGTCAACCCCGCCTCCGTTGGTCTTCGGATATGCACACTGTGCCACTGTGGCCAGACCATCACGAGGATGTGACAGCCAACACGCATATCTCTCATGGCTCGCCCGCCACATGGCAGCAATCACTCCCGGGAAAATGTGCCAGCAGAGAGATGACGTAGAAAAGCCGCACAAAAGAACATTCAACGCGGCACGTGGGAACTTACTCTGTCTCTTGCCCGCGCGATGTTCCGGAGAAGACATTGTTGATGTGTGTGTGAAGAGGAAGAAAACCAAAAAAGAGCCCAGAAACAAAGTCGTAAGAAGACAAGATGTATATCGATGACTGCACAAGAAGATACCAAGAAGACAATACAAGGAAAAGTGAAGGAAAGCGGGAGGCAGGGAGAAGAGAAAGTAGCGGAAAGATGACGGATGGCTGGCGGACGGGGAAAATTTCGTTGAGGATTTCCTTTCTTGTAGGGGTCACGTGCGCTAATTTAGCCCGGTATCGCTGGCGTTGGGGACAACGGGTCTTTTCTAAGGGCTTCCTGCCTTTTAAAGCATGCCACCAAGCCCAGTTTGATAGTTTTTGGTTGCTCCCCTCCAGACTACTACTGTACCGCCATAGTCCAGCCTATGAGTCCGTTGTGAAAGGAGCTTATCCTCTGCCAGCTCCATTTGGGTAATGAGCGCCAGGATTTTAGATGCAGCAGCGCCAATTTCCCCATAAACCAGACGCACGTGACTGCTAGTGACCGCACTACGCTGAAAAGAGTATATCCGCTATTTCTATTCTGGTCACCTTTTTTGTCCCATGCTGGAATGGGTCGCGCTTGCTATCTGTTTCTGGCGCCCTGGATAGCACGGGCACAGACCAATTGGCACGCAGGCGTGCCGGCGAACAGCCGGTGCCTGAAAAGCCGGTGGACAAGAGCGAAGTCGCGGTGCGGCTTGGATGGCATCCGCGCTGTCCGGATGGTTTGCTACTTTGTAAAACCTCTGAAGCGCTGTGGCGGTGCGTTCTTGCCCGTTCGAGTAGTCGCTGTGGCGCTAGCTATTGGGCTACCTGCGCGCCACAGATTCGCTCTGTGACCGAACCAGGTACCAGCCATTCCGGAAGTTACCACGGAGCCAGCGATCCTCCAGCCAATCACAGGCCGCCCCTAGTACGTTTTCTTGTTTTTATTACCTCGCAGAGCTCCACAGCATCCTTTATTCCCTACTTTCGGCTTCCAGTTCCTTTTGCTCGGCAACTCCGTATTTTTTTTTATCCGTCATCCATCTTTCCTGCTTCGTCCGAACAGACTGCCATCTCTTTGTCTTTGTATTTCTTCCATCCTCGCAACCCTCAACGGTCTCTGCATCTTGCTCCTGCTGCAGCTGTCAATCCAACCTTTGCTTCCCATCGCCTCGCGTTTCAGCTTTCATCCTCCCCCTTTCCCCCATCCAGCTCCTCACCATGCTGTCCCGACGGGTCCTCCTGGCTGCGCGGTCTGCCGCGCTGTGCCGGCCACAGCAGTCGCTGCGTCACGCGCAGCTGCCGCTCATGTTCCAGCACGTGCGCAACTACGCAGACATCACTGTCAAGGTGCCTGTGATGGCCGAGTCCATCTCGGAGGGCACGCTCAAGCAGTTCTCCAAGCAGATTGGCGAGCGCGTCGAGGCGGACGAGGAGATTGCGACCATTGAGACCGACAAGGTGCGTCAGCGGCTATGAGGCTATGACCGCTTGTTCTCTTTATTGATGTGGGGCATTTGGCCCTTTCTGGACAGCAATGCTAACACGCAGCTCGCTTCTGCTAGATCGATGTCGCCGTGAACGCCCCGAGGCCGGTGTGCTGCGCGAGTTCTTTGCCAACGAGGAGGACACCGTTGTTGTCGGCCAGGACCTTGTCCGCATAGAGGTCGGCGCCGAGGGCGAGGCCCCGGCTGAGAAGCCCAAGGAGGCGCCCGCGGCGGAGGCGCCAAGGAGGAGGCAAAGCCCGCTGCCACCGAGTCAAAACCGGAAGCGCCCAAGGCGCCCGAGCCGTCAAAACCTGCGCCCGCGCCCGAGAAGAAGACCGCGCCGTCAAAACAGTCCTCGGAGCCCGCTGCCTCCTCGCCGCTTGGCTCCCGTGAGGAGCGCAGAGTAAGCATCCAGCTCTTGGGGGCAAAGAACGGCGCGAACACTACGATTCGCGGCAGCACGGTTTCTTTTTTCTTTTTTTTTCAGCCTGCTAACGTTTCTCTGCTTCACAGGTCAAGATGAACCGCATGCGCCTCCGGATTGCCGAGCGTCTCAAGCAGTCGCAAAACACCGCCGCCTCCCTGACCACCTTCAACGAGGTTGACATGTCCTCGCTGATGGAGTTCCGCAAGCTGTACAAGGACGACATCCTGAAGAAGACGGGCGTCAAGTTGGGCTTCATGAGCGCTTTCACGCGCGCCTGCGTGCTGGCCATGCGCGATCTGCCTGCCGTCAACGCCTCGATCGAGGGCCCCAACGGCGGCGACACCATTGTCTACCGCGACTACGTCGACGTCAGCGTTGCCGTGGCCACCGAGAAGGGCCTGGTGACGCCTGTTGTCCGCAATGTCGAGGGCATGGACCTGGTCACTATCGAAAAGTCGATTGCCGACCTGGGCACCAAGGTCCGTACCTTTCTTTTTCTTGAAAAAAAAACGCCTTTCTCCTCTGTCATAACGTAAAACAACTCCATTTGCTAACATTCATTTCCAATCTAGGCCCGTGACGGCAAGCTGACCATTGAGGACATGGCCGGCGGTACCTTCACCATCAGCAACGGCGGTGTCTTCGGCTCGCTCATGGGCACCCCCATCATCAACCTGCCCCAGTCGGCCGTGCTCGGCCTGCACGCCATCAAGGAGCGCCCCGTGGCGTCAACGGCAAGATCGAGATCCGCCCCATGATGTACCTGGCCCTGACCTAACGACCACCGTCTGCTCGATGGCCGCGAGGCTGTTCAGTTCCTGGTCAAAGATCAAGGAGTTCATTGAGGACCCCCGCCGCATGCTGCTGTAAAAGTGCCGACTCCCAATTGTGAAGACGGGCGTCCGGCGTGGCTGGACGATGAATCGACGATAATCATCTACCTGTAATTTGTATTCTGGCCTGTTTGTTCCTTTTCTGCTTGCATCTACCTGCTATTGTCTCACTTGTGTATGGACCTGAGAAGAGCTGTGCATCTTGTTCTGTGTATCCTGCCATCTTTTGCCCCCTTTCTTGTACCACCCTTTTTCGCCGTTTTTGCTTTCGTTTCCTGCGCGTCCTTTTCTGTTTTTCTTGCTGTAATACTATCTGTTTAAAGCTTCATGTGGTATTTTGAGTCCGTTTCGGGTCAATATACGGTGCATGCCTCTCGGTGCAATGGGTAGGCGAAGGCGGTTTGGATCATAGATAAAATCAATACCAATAACAACCAGCGATTCTTTTTTTATTCTCCAATGACCAGTGTTCAGACCGTCATCTTTTTCTCAAAATCTCATAATTTTTAGGAAGACCACGTCACCATCGAGCCACGGCCTGCAGGGTTCTCGCGTTCAATAAGTCTGCCAATTGTCAGAATAAAAAAAAAAAAAAACAAAATGCCCATCTCATCATCGCCAAAGCGCACTGACTGCGTGTCTCATCCAGCTTGAAAGGTGTCAAAATGCTACTTTCAACTGTCTTACGTTGTATCGATGCCCTAAAATCGATGCCAAGACGAGACAGAGTCTCTGACGTTGATCTCGGGTCTTGGGTTTTCCTCGTTGTAGCTGTTCCTTCACTGTCATCTTTCAAGACTACTCGTAACTTGTGCCTTTTTTTGGTTCTTCCTTCGTACTCCATGCAACGCTCGTCTCAACGCTCGTATTCAAGATGAAGTTGAAGGATGCCCTGTTCAGTTTCGAATACAGCCACAGGCAAAACGCAGGGTCGTATTTATGGTGCAGGGGTCTCGAACACTGCCGTTTTGATCGACGTTTCGGCGCAGTTTGAAGACCCAAATGCACAAAACAATACCCAAAGCCCGCCAAAGCCTGCATGTGCCGCTTGCCAGTGCTACCCATCTTCCTCTCCCAGAGCCCAAAATAAGAACTGCAGCACCGCTCTCGAACATTATTTTGTTCTTTAACCGCCCCGGTCCCCTGTCAGTTCCATAGTGGGAATCGAATTTAGGATTTGCGCTGTGTTTGTCAGGGACAATTGATAGGTCCTCCCTCACTAGCCGCTTTTTTTTTTCCTGTGAGAATAAAGATCTGTCGCTGCAGGTACGGGGTGCGGAAACAGTGTGCGCGATTGCCATATCCTTGCTGATTGCTGTCCTCTTAGGAGAAACCCCATGCCCTGTCACGAAACGCCATGCATGCTCTAAACTCTGTGCAGAATAAGGATAAAAGCGCTCCGTAGAGAAGAAATAACAGAACAAAAATCAGGCCACTTTGATCGGGATCGCAGTGGTTCCGAGTGCGTTGCCTCCCTTGCTTGCCCGTCAAAGTTGAGCCGAACTGCGGGTTCGACGGACGGCATCTCTTCTTGTCTTTGACAGTAGGTAGAAATGGGTTGTTGCTGTCCTGTTCCTGCAGTCAAGCCTTACTGTTGTACATTTACGTCAGTGGTGATAGAACCATGGGGAGGAGGTATCTGCAACCTAGAGGCCCACGTTTGGTCGTTGAACTTTGATATTTCAGATGAAGAACGCAAGGACGGATTTGAAGACTATTTCGGGACATTGAATGCTACCAAAGAACGCAATATGAAAACTACTTCTTTACTCGTTAGCAGCGAGGGAAGAATGGAAGAGTATGGAATATACGGGGCACGTGGAAATCGGCTGGTTTTTGTGACGGTATCCGGTAGGTTTTGGGCATGATCTCGAGCGGTAGGGTGCTGGTATCAACCTCGGGATGATTTCGTCCCTTTGACTCTTCATCTCAATAGTCATACCAGGCACATGTGTCGACCCAGCTAGAGGACGGCAAGACGTGAATGAAAAGCAAGAGAGAAAAGAAAAAAGGTCCAATACAAGGTGAAAGAAAATGAGAGAGAAAGTGAAAAACGAACGATGAAGGACAAAGGAAACACACGAGAAAACGCCGGAGGAAAATCAACACAATCCTGTCAGCCGTGTTACCAGGACTTGGGGATTGGCGGGCGTGGAGATACAGGCTATTTGGGGATTTGCAGTGCACTGTACGGAGTAGATGCCATGGCTTTCAGACGAGAGAAATGTTAGCAGAGGATGCTCATGTCTCTGCCTAAACACGGAAGCCTTGGCATTAGAGTGTGCAAAAGGCGGGACGCTCTATACGGGAAGAAGGAAACCTGCCTGCGGCGAGTCTACGATGATGCTGCTCGCGACGGGAAAGACATGCCAACGGAGCACATGGGCAAAATATGAGCCAAATGTTGTCTAATACTTTGTAGACTGTGCTCATACCCCGATACTGTGCATGCCAAAGACAGAGAAGGTCAATGCTAAACTAAGATGACATCCAACGTTAAAGCAGACGATCAATCAGCCTCCCCGTTCCCGTCGGCCATCCACCGGAGGAGCAGATCGCTTTGTCCACTTTGTTTCTTGAAAGTTTCGCCAAGGGGATTACCGCCAGGGGAGGGCCACCCAGATTGGAACCTTTCTTCTCTTTTGCCAGGTCCCTCGATCTCCTCGGTGTGAGCATTTCATGTCCCTGTCACAGATAGTTCCATCGTTTTCTTTGCCAGCGCCGAGTCCAGTTGCTTTGTGGCTGAGGCAGCCTGTCGTGTCCAAAAGCAACAGGGGGCGGCGAAACAAGCTTGATTTTCATCTCTCAAGCAGGGGCTCTGCCTGGTGGGATTTCAATAACGTTAATATCGTGGAGCCGTTGGATCGTGGAGAAGATGACTCCCAGTGCCGTTATCCGTTCTGTCACAAGACGCCGACGCCGTCTTGCCAGTTGGAAACAAGAGGCCGGCATAGTGAGCCACGGGTGAGCCACGGGTGAGCCACGGGACATCAACAGTGGCCAACGCCAACCCAAAGCAGCATTGTCTTCGTTCATGGCTCTGGAGTTGACTGGGAGAGTCGCCCATCTGCAAGCGCCCATCGCCGCGCAGAAGAGCGCGCATCGTGTTCCAGCGCTGATGGGGTTCTCTGCGTGACGCAATATGTGCATCTGCCAAGGCGCGAACATCGACACATCCACGATACATCCACAGTCGAGTGCCGTCTTGCCGAGCGTTTGTAATGCTGTACGGAGTACATGTAGCATAGACTCCCTTCTCCGCCCCTTTTTCTTTTTCTTTTTCTTTTTCTTCTTTTTCTGCTCTTCTGGAATCCCAGATGCACCTTGTTACAGCCAGCCAGGGTCAGACGGATGCTGCCCTGCCATTGCCCATCTGCCATCTGTGGAAGCTTGGGTTTAGTGTGGCTCTCGTTGCAGGTCTCTAACAGAATCTGTTTCGCAACACCTGTCGATGGCCTCTCATTGGCTGGTGCCTGGGGCTTGTGCCAGAGTACTTTGTTTCCTCTGCCATCAAAGCGGTGCGCTCAGGTACCCTCGTTCATTCGCCGTCCCCTGTTGGCAGGTCTGTGCCTTCCTTTTCTGTCCTGCTCAGTAATTTCGCAGTTGAGTCGCAGTTAGGAAGGAGGCTGTTTGTTCAAATTGTGCACCGGAACGTCCCTTCCTCAGCCAAGACGGCACCTCGTTACGCTAACGCAGAGCCTCCCTTCCCTCCCCCTCCCCCCAAAAAAGCATTGGCCAGTGCAACTAACGACGTAGCATGGACGACATTCTGCCTCAATCCGACGACGTGCAACGGCGGCCACCCCGACCCCGTGAGATTCTTCTTGCTTGATTACGCGAGCAAAATACTCCTCCAGCACAGCCGAGAGACCAGAAGCCTGCGAATCCCTTCACCATCGACCTAGCAGGCTTGCCCGCAAATGGGGTTCTCGACATGGAGGTGACAAGGGAAGAGGACAGGGCTCAAACACCATCGGACTGGTCGAGCACTTACTCCGTACGTCGGACACCGTGGTAAGATGCTTTCAGCCGGTCTCCTTGCCTGTGCCTGAGCCGGCCATCCGAGCTTTAGCAGCGAGGCGCTGTGTGCAAGCTGTCACGCTGCAAACTCCCAAATTGAGGTGAAAGGACAGTTCGGGTGCTCGAGCTCCCAGCTCCATCCCAAGAGAAACGCAATCCTGTGGGCTCGCTGTCAGAGTGGCCTCCTGTCTTCCTTCAATGCCCGTTGCGCTAGTAACAAGGTGCAAACTAGGGAAGAAACACACTACCCCAGTTACTTAACCTTACATCTAAGATATCTTCTTACATCTTACATTTGGCACATTTTTATGAGCCTGTGCGTTTTTCCGTGCTGGGATGAGTGACACAGAGACGAGGGATGGCCCAAAAAGGTTGCACTCGAAAAAACCGGCTCTGTACCCCTTCCGTCCTGTCTTGGCCCTGCGACAGGCATTTCCTCACATGCGGTTTCAACCTCCCAATGCGGCAACGGGATCTGCACTTCCTATGCCCTGGGCTCTCTCGTCCTCTGTCTCTTTCCACCCTCGCCTCTACGGGGTACACCGCAGTCAGACCCTTCACTTTCTTCCCCCTGCTGTCCCTTGCAAGTGCAAGTTGTACGGAAACACAAGAGCGGGCACCGGACACAGGCACAGGTCTTGTTGGAGATCCCCATGTCCATCATGCCTATGATGCCGTTTTGCCAAGAAAGATAAGTAGTTGGGCGTGGCCACCTTTTGACAAGCCAAGACTTCTCTCTTTTCTTTTCTTCTCCCCATCCCCTTTTGATATAAGCCATCCAATCCCCAGAGTGCAGTTTCTTTACTGACTCTCTTTTCTTTTCTCTTCTTGTCTCTGTCCTCTCTTTTATCTGCTTCTTGTTTAGCCTTGCCAGTCAAGAGAAGATCACGTTGACCGTGTATCTGATTTCACTTACATTCTTTTACGAGGACAGGTTTTTTTTTTAATTTTCGGGACAGGAGAGGTTGCCGCTCCTTTTTTTGCTTTTCAAGTACCTTCACTTCTTTTTTTATCCCAAAAAACCCCCAGCACCCGACAAGATGGTTTCTGCGAAGCTCGTCTATGCGGCAACGCTGCTTTCTCTGGCCTTTGCGGCTCAGAACGACAACAACAACGGAGGGAAGGCTGCGGTTGCTAACACTGGCGCTCAAACCAATGCTAAGCAAGGCCAGCAGCAGCAGCAGCAGCAGAACAACGGTGCCAATACTGCCAACGCCGCGAAGCAGGGCCAGAACAACGCCAACGCTGCCAATTCCAACGCAGCAAAGGCAAACGCCGGCAATGCCAACGCTGCCAACGCTGCCAACGCCAACGCAGCAAAGGCAAACGCCGGCAACGCCAACGCCGGCAACGCCAACGCCGGCAACGCCAACGCCGGCAATGCCAACGCGGCCAATGCCAACGCGGCCAATGCCAATGCGGCCAAGGCAAACGCCGGCAATGCCAATGCCAATGCCAATGCCAGCAAGGGCACTGCTACTGCTGCCGCCAACGCCAACGCGGCCGCTGCGAGTGCCAGCGCGAGCACGAATGCTGCCGCTGCGAGCAACAACAATGCCAACAACGCTGCTACTGGCACCAACAACAACGCTGCTGACAGCACCACCCTTGAGCCTAACGCCATCCAGTCGGGCTCATTCTTCGACGGCCAGTCTGGTCTGGGTGCCGAGGCCGGCGAGGCTGCCTCGACCACTTCACAGAACAACTTCATCAACTTCTGCTCTGGCCAGACGCTCACCAACGGTCTCCAGATCACGACCGGCTCTTGCAACGGTATTGGTAAGTTGACAAGGAGATGAGAGACGAGAGTATCGTATCTTGGGAACAAAAAAAAACAGCGCAAAAGATACCCTTCTAACCACATTTCCAACAGTCATGGGCCAGATCCCCAGCAAGAGCCAGATGATCTCGACCGTCATCACGTTCCCCCAGAACGGCCAGACCATCCAGGCCGGCCAGGACTTCAACATCACCCTGCAGGTGAACAACCTGCAGGCTGGTGCCTTCACCAACGCCGATGCTACGTACTATGCCGCTCCCAGCAGCTGCAGAACGGCCTCGTTGTTGGCCACACGCACGTCACGGTCCAGGATCTCGGTAACAGCCTGAACCCCTCGACCCCGCCTGACCCGACCCAGTTTGCTTTCTTCAAGGGTATCAACGATGCTGGCAACGGCAAGGGTGGACTCGCCGCTGCGGTCGCTGGAGGTCTTCCGGCCGGCAACTTCCGTGTCTGCACCCTGACGTCGGCAGCAAACCACCAGCCCGTGATCATGCCTGTTGCCCAGCGCGGTTCCCAGGACGACTGCACCAAGTTTACGGTTACTGGCAACGGTGGCAGCACCAACGCAGCTGCTAACAACGGTGCCAACGGCCAGGCCGCTGCTGCTCTTGCTCAGTCCGCTGTCGATGCCGGCCGGGTGCCCTGACTGCCACTGCTGCCGCCGCCAACGGTGCTGCTACGCCGCCGCTAACAACGCTAACAACAACAACAACAACAACAACAACAACAAGGGTGGCAACAACAACGGCAAGAAGGGCCAGCGCCTCGCCCGCCTTGCCCGCCGTCAATTTGTCGCTTAAAAGTAAGGAACAATAGGACTTAGGAACTGGAATCCGACTGTACCACGAGGCCATGTGAGATACCTACCCATATATGACTTGCGGGTTTTGGCTTCCTCTTTTTTCACGCTTCTTTTTTCTATTATTGTTTATTTTCTTTAGACATGTTCACGGTTGTTTATGGCTTTGTTTATGGCTTTCTCTTGCGTGAGAACTAGTATTCAAAAGGGTGTATCTCTTATTTCTTTTATCTAAATTTTAACTCTGTTTTTCTTTACTCTACCTGGCCTCTCCTTGTTTGTTTGGTGTTGTGTTATAAAGCCGATTCTTTACTTGACTGCTTTGTTTTAACAATTCCGGGTTTCCAGGGCTATTTTGGAGCAATTTCTGGGGCATCTGCCATCGCATATCTTTCTCTCTCTCTCTCCCGCGAAAGTGATAGGCTGAGTTGAGAGGACACTGCAGTTTGCAAGTGCGGGTGGCATAAATTAAAACAAAAAAATAATGAAAACTCCAAACTGGACCGCACGCATTCTTCGTCACAGATATCGGGGCTATGTAAAATGGACAAGAAGCCACAGGATTAAGTAGGGCCAATAGAGACTTTGCTTTCTCTGAGCAGGTTTTCTATGAGACGCTTGATCTTCTAGCGTCTGAAACATGTTTACTCTGCTCGTATTCCCTTGGACGGCCCAGCACTGAGGCCGGATAGTTTCAGCGCCGGGGGGTTGAGGTGACAAGAGTACGGTTCTGAAAATAAGTACTTGTCATTTCTTGGCTTTTGTTTCTGTGTGACTATGCGATAAAAAAAGTAAGTCATTTTTTCTGAACTGTAATGAATTTACAGAGCTGGGCTAAGTGTTGTCGTTTCCAAATAAGACGTGTGAACATATAAACGTATTATTGTGTATTTTCACGCAAATTTACGGAAGAGAAAAAAAGAAAAAAAGAGAAAAAAAATAATAACACGAGGTTATTATAAGTTATACGGGAAGAAACCCCAAAATTCAAGCTGCCCATTATAAATATATGTCCTCTCTAAGAGAAAATGAAGCAACATCGCATACGAACTTGCCTCTTCTTTCAGCAAAAGTGATACATGCCCTGCGATATCAAATTCGGGACAGAATATCGCTGTTAGTGAAAAGTGGGCACAAAAAGTGACCAATAAAAATACGCAAAACCACGATACTCAAAACCTCGCTTATCTAATCGGGATTTCCCTTGTTTGCCACGTAGATTTTTCTCTAGCTCGGCTGATCGTCACCACTCAACGTCGATTGTCGCGTGCAAACCGCCAACGATATCAACGACCACGAACAACGGCGACCCGCGTCTTCCTCCTTTATACGACAAACCTGGTCCTCGGCACTCGCCCATACACATCACAGCATGGCCACACACATGGTTGCCGCCGCCCAGCGGACATTCCGCGAGCTGCACGGCGTTGTCGTCTCGGCCGGTCTCATGCAGAAGACGGTCAAGGTCCGCGTCGGCGGCCGCGAGTGGAACCCGCTGGTGAAGAAGGTACGGGACCGTTGTTTACCCTCCTGGATGAGAGCGGCTGCAGGGCCTTCGCGGGGCTGGTCCACTCGTTCTGGTGTATGCACAACAACTAACACTCTTCACAGCACTTTAACAAGCCACAATCGTACCTCGTCCACGATCCCAACGACAGCCTCCGCACCGGCGACGTCGTGGCTATCACACCCGGCTGGCGCATGTCGCGGAACAAGCGCCACGTCGTCAAGCGCATCATCGCTCCTGCACAGATCCCGTCGAAGAGCGCCCGCCTGTGCCGACCGAGGAGGATCGCTGGGCAGATGCACTGGCGAAGCGTGCAGCAAAGGACGAGCGGCGGTCGGTCATCAAGGAGGCCAAGGCATTAAGAGAGGCAGAGGAGATCAAGTCACGGCGGGAGCTGCGCAAGCAGGCAAAGAAGGCGGCAAAAGCGGCTGCGGCTGACAAGGCCGACCTGGAACGGCAAGCAGAGGAAGTGATGCGCGAGGAGGCGTCATCATAGGGGCAATGGCAACGGCTGTATTAAAACGGACGGCAAGTTGAGGCAGAACGACAGAGCGAGCCGCCGGCAACAACACAATGCATGGCAACGGGGGCCTGGAAAAAGCCCTGGGATATCGGATCATCTATGAACACTTGGCTTCACACCACACCAGGAGGAAACAAAATGTGCAGCCGAGGATGACGATACCACGCTTTGATTTTACATGTACAAATATTATTCATTCATCACCAAGGATATACACACTTCTAAAGCAAGGTCTCGACCCCATATCCGTGCGAGTGGAAACCGACGTGGACAGCGCATTTGATAAAGTGAAAGCCAGTGAATTGCTAATGAACAGTACCGAAGCCAAAGCAGTAACAAAGCTAAACAAGGAGAGATACGATAACCCAAAATATAACATGAAGCCCGAAAAAATACCGCCAAACGATTGTATGCATGTATGTGCGTGAATGCAATGTGCGAATAAAGAAAAAAGGACGCGCCGCTTTAGCCGCCCCGTTCGCCGTACTCCCGAGCCCAGTCCTCGTACTCCTTGAGGCCAGACTTGCTGACACTAGGCCGGATGGTGACTAAACTCGATACGAAGTCAGAGAGCTCCATGCCCCGAATCTCGTCCATTTTTGTCATGAGTAGAGCATCACCAAGAGACCGCAACGGGCCCATGGCGGCATCCTTGGCCAGAGCTGTGATATCCGAGCCAGAGAAACCTATACAGGTAATATTAGCAATGTGGACAAGAAAAGAGAAGAAGAGAAGATGGTGTTGCAATCTTACCGTCCGTGAGCTCGACCAGCTTCTGGATATCCGCCTCAGCCAGGCTGTGTTTCTGCTGCCCCAAAAGTGTACGCAGCTGGACAGCCCTCGTCTCCGTCTCAGGTAGGGGAATGTACTGGCGCCGCACGAACCGTCGTCTTGCTGCCTCGTCAATGGCCCATGGCAAGTTGGTCGCAGCCAGTACAAGAACACGGCTGGCGTCTCCCCTGCGGCCATCCTTTTCGTCTTTGTCTTCGCGGCCGGCGGCAGCACGTTGCAGGTCGCTCCACTGGATCAGAAACTCAGTCTTGATGCGTCGTGTCGCCTCGTGCTCGCCGGACCCCGATCGCTGAGAGAGGATACTGTCGATTTCGTCGACAAAGATGATGCTCGGTGCCAGCATCTTGGCCAAAGAGAAGAGCGCGCGCACGAGCTTCTCAGACTCGCCAAGGTACTTGCTCGTAAGGGAGCTGGCTGAGATGGAGAAAAACGTGGACCGAGATTCAGTTGCCACAGCCCGGGCCAACATCGTCTTGCGGTACCCGGAGGTCCAAAGAGAAGCATACCCGTGGCAGGTTCACGGAGGCCCATAAACAAGTCTGGCCGTAAGAAGGGGTAAACCACAACCTCTCGCAGCGCCTTTTTCGCGGGCTCCAAACCCGCAATGTCGCTCCAGTGCACAACATCGCCTTGGACAACAATCTCGTTCAGAATTTGTTTGGCGGCTTCGTCGTCGACGCCAGACGGCAGGCTCTTCAGGATGGCTTGTTTGCGTTTCTTCCAAGGCATTTTGAGGAGATCTTCTTCACTTTCCTTGCCAGACTTGTCGTGGTCTTCCAGCCTGTCCGAGTCTTCGCTTGACGAGGGTTCCAGGTGTACGTCAGCAAGTAGATGAGAGACCTCGTGGGCTGGTTTTGCGGGGGCCTTGTCTTTTCTTCCCGCAGAATTCCGGGTCGCAGACGGAGAAGCAGCCGAGCTTCTCTCGAGCGAGGTGACGAGTTGGAAGCGGCGACGTTGGCAGCGTAACTCGAGTGCACGTTTCGTCTGATCTCTATTCTGTTCCCTAGCGCAGATGTGCCGCCCGAGCCCGGGAAACGCGCATGGCCTGTCGACTTGGGACGAAGGGGGTCGCTCACGCCCCCGCCGTTGGCTCCAGAGGGCCGCTGGTTCGATATGGACCGGTTAAGTCGGCCGGGTCGGCTTCCTTCAGTGGGTGTCTGCATTGACCGGCCCAAGGCACTAGCAGCGGCGTTCAAAGACAGCGATTGCGGCTTCGAATACTCGCCGGACCGGCGGTCGTCACCCGCTAACGAGATGAGGTCAGCGCTGCTATGGCTGGGAGACGTGTTCACCGGCTCGGGAATGTTCCGTTGCGGCACAAGGCGCCTAGAGTTGCTGTCCCACTGGAGCGCTGGCTGCGAGCCGGGCGAATTGTCGCGCAGCGGCCTGCGGCTAGCTAGCTGGGGCATCTGCAACGACGAGGATGGCAATGGCTGTGTCTTTGGCGTCGATACCTCGGCCGAGGAAGCAGCCGACTTTCGGGAGCTGTCAGCCTTTCCATACGATGAGAGGCCAAGTGCAGCCCAAGCCAGCGTCGCCGCCTTGCTCGCTCCCTGGCGTTCCGCCGAGGCCTTGGGAGCAGATGACCTGCTTGACCGCGACGACCGTGAGCTCTTTGGCGCCGTCTCACTGGGAGCAGTCCGGAGCGTTGGGCGCAAGGTATGCTGCCTGTCCTTGTTCGGTGACCGTGATGTACGTTTCGCCAATGTGTGCCGAGACTGTGAAGGGTCCGCGTCGAGATCGGCCTCCGTGCCGGTGAGCAAGTCAATTGACGGCCGCGCACTGTTCCAGTTGTTGCTCCCGCTGCCGCTTGGCTGGGCCGGGCTGGCTGAGAGCTCGACCGGTCTCCTTGTCTGTTCATACGATGCCGTTCGTGACATTGAGGTTGATATCCGCGGTGGTACTGGCGGCGGCGCACGAGACAACTCTGGCCGGGACAGCTCGTTGTAGGTAATGGCAGGGATAGTGCCGCCACCAATATATCCGCTGCTGGGCGATGATGACGCTTGGCTTGGCCCTTCGCGGTATGTGCCGTAGCCGCTGTAGCCATTGCTGCCATTGTAGCCGGAGCTGTAGCTGTGAGGCGCCTCGGGAAACGAGCTTGGCGGGTCCTGGAAGGGGTCTCCCCGGCGAGATTCCTTCAGCGCCTCCAGCAGGTCAATTCGTTCTTGTGCCTGGTATTCGAGCTCGCGGAGGCTGTCTGACAATGCCTTTTCTGTCTCCGTCAACGCTGCATATTCGGGGATGTTGCCGTCGGCGTGCTGGTTCTGGATCTGCTGCACAGCCGTCTTCCAGCATCGCATGGCCTCTTCTTCGTTTCCCTGGAGGGTGTTAGCAATAAACCGTCCTTAAAAAGTAAAACAACAAGGAGCAATGGCAGCAATTGCAAAGAAGCAAGCACGCACTTGTCCTTCATAGTAGACAGCCGTCGAGCATGTCAAGTAGCCTTCCTCATAGATCTTTCTGCAGGCTGGACGCTGCGGTCCCGCTCTGCAGCATCTTGCTGCCGGGGCTGCCCCTACAAGCATGCACCGTAGCCACAGTGCTCAACCGGTGCTGGGTAGCTGGCGGGCAGGAGAGGGGGGGGTTGCGCAAATGCTGGCCGTGGACAGCTGTTGAGATGTATCGCGTGCTGCAGAATCAAAATCGAGGATGTGTTTTTGGGGGAACACGAGGAATGGCGAGCAGGAACCAAGAAAAAAAACGGCGTGATGAAAGTGGAGCGGATTCCAGGCGAACAGCAAACACGGTCTGCACTCGGGTGAAGAGGCAAATGCAACGGCAGTCGGGATGTCCTGCGCGCTCGATGCGGCCGAGAGAGATGTGAATAGAGAAGAGGGAAAACAGTGCAGAGCAATTGCAAGATAGAATGGCCAGGCCTGGCCTTGCGAAGTTGGGCAACAACGGTTCTGTAGCGGTTCTGTAGCAGGTCACATTTGGCGGGCTTTGGTGGTTCGCCGCAGCTGGAAGGAGGGCACGCCCGCCTGTAACTACTCAGTAGGCTCCTACTCAGTAAGTTGATAAGATACTTGTGCCGGACAAGAATAGCACTAGCCCCCCCCAAAGCCCACTGGACGAGGCTGGCTGAGTGTTGTGGTGTGGGCCGGCGCCCAGCGAGGGCGGGGCAGCAGTGACGTATTGTCTCTGGTGCCAGGCTTTCGCATGGGTAAGCAACTCGCCTACAAGAATATTTATTGCCCTACGCAGCATTAGTGGGACACGTCCATCCGATCGACCACCAGGCAGACGACGACCAAGTATCTTTGTCTGTCGCTCGGCCGGGTTTGGCTCCGGTGGAGGTGTGCGTTTAGCCACAGTTTGTACAGACTACAGAGTACTTTTCGTATTTGCGTGCTATCGCGGGCTTGCTTATTTTTATTTTTATCACTATTTCGCTATCCAAAAATGCGAGTTCTGTGCCTTGCTTCCTCCATCACGACAACAAGACACGGATCTCAACCGTTGTGCGCGGGAACAGACTGCGCAGTGTTTGTTTTTCAGGGTCCCTGTCTTCGTCCTCTGCAAGCAGCATCTCGTCTGCGGCATCCAGGATCGCCTCCACGTGCTCAAAGTTGACGCAGAACTTTTCAGCCGCCTCCTCGGTCAGCTGCTGGGCCAACGCGGGTGTCCTGCAACGGCTTGAGATTTTCCACCGCGTCCATCAAAGCAGACGGCAAGAAGTCGTCCAGACGCTGGCTGCAGAGCGTGAGAGCCTGCGGCTGCAGCAGGTCGAGCTTGGTCCCGTCTGCAGGTCGCCTGCTGTCTGCAGTAACGGCGCCAACGCGGCAAACAGCGCCTCGACACTGGACTGCTCGCAGAAAAAGCCGTATTGGTTGTCGACGAGGGCGGCCGCTCTGGCATCGATTTCGGACTGCAGCTCCGAGACACGTGTTTGTGGTGAAGTCGTAGGCCGAAAGTGTCTCGCGGGCGGCCATCAGGCAGTTCATTGTGAAGATTAAAACTGTCCACGGCAGAGGTAGCCTTCTTGGCCATTTCTTCGCACCCAGCCAGGTATGGGTCGAGGGCTTCGGCTAAGATGGGTGCAAAGCCCGATTCGCGACTGTCGGGGGACGCCAGAGACGTGTCGTAGGTCTTCATGATGGCCACAAGCTGCTCGAGGCCATCCTGCAGGAAGTCGGGCTGTGCAGAGTCGACCGGGGCCTGAGAAAATTCAGTTTGCAGTGTCGACACGTGGTCTCTAACTAGAGAACGGAAGTGGCGCAAAGCCTCCGTTTCGAGGCCGTTTAGCGTCTCGACCAGACTCGATTCCTCGCCTTCTGTGCTCCTGCCGGCCCGGCGGTTTTCCGCTGAGGAGCTTTCGCAAATGTGAGGCGGTAAAAGTTGAGCAGATTCGCAAGCTTGAATGCCAGGATTTGTGTCCTCATTTGCCTGCACAACCTGCTGCATACGCTGGCGCAGGAGTCGCGCGAGACGGCCCGCCAGATCACGGTTCGACCAGCTCGTTCAGGGCCTTTGACGGGGTCAAACACCTCGACATCGGCATCGCCCTCCTCCTTTACGAGGTGCCACACATCGTTTTTCGCGTCCCTCTTTGAGACCACGAGCCAGCTCGCCGCCGTCGGCCACAAAAGAGACTCAAGAGCCTCGCGTTCGCTCACGGTTGCCGAGTGTGTCCAGGCCAGCATGTCGCCTGCGTAACGTAGGGGTCGTTGGGCTGCCATCTCGATTGGCTTGACGCCTTGCCGCCGGTGGCCGGTACCGCCTTTGGCACCAGTCTCGTCGCTGCCTGTCAGTGCCACGTAAAAACGCGTCTGACAGGATGCTCTCGCGAGCCTCTGCAAATGCATCGAGACAGCTCTGGAACAGGGACGGACGCTCGGCAAGCACACGAAGGGCCCGGCTCATAGCCGAGCCGATTTGGGGGTTCTCGAGGTTCAGGTTCTTGAATTCGCGCTGCACCCACTTGTAGAGCTTCTGGTAGCCGTTGTTGATATTCTTGGATGTCTGGGTCATGACCTCGGAGCCAAGAGAACGGAGTTTCCTCGAAGCCAAGCAGCACCTCGCAGTCTTTTGAGGATTTTCTTGGCCTTCTTCAGCACAGCAAAGAAGCGGTCGTCCACCGGCTCAGCGGTCTGCGTCAGTATTGCAATCTCGTCCTCACTGAGCACAAAGTGGCTGACGAACGCGCCCAGCAGCTTTCGCCGTGTATCGACATTCCTCCGCTTGTTCAATAAGCGCAGATGCCTCTTCCAATACGGGGCTCTGTCGCGCTGTGTGCGGCGGTGAGCTCCGTCTTCATGGCAGCGTACATCTTGTTCAGCTTATCAATGGTGCTGCCTATCCGGCGGAGTTGCTGCTTTGTGTGAGCGTTGTCTTCAGATTGTGGGGAATAGAAATAAGAAGGGCCCTTTTATTTTCGAAAAAAAGGACGGAGAGGACACCCACCTCAGCGACGCGGCCAAACTCGGCAATCACCTCGCCGTTGCTTGTCTATGACCTCTCTTTGCACATCAAGGCGTAGGCGCCGCCGTGTTTTCTGCCATTGTTGCGAGTGTGTCGTTCATCGAGCAGTGCTAAAGAATCCCGGAAGTCTGCATCTGTGTAGGAGGCCGAGAGAACGCCGGTGACTTTGGATGTGAGGGGATTGCCGCCCTTGAGCGCAGAGGCGGATGTTGGCGTACGTGGCGAGAGGAGAGCAGCGCTGGATGTGTCCGTCCTGCCAAGTACACCAAGGCTGTCCAGTCCGCGGAGCTGAAGGGGGCGTGGTGCTTCTGAAGCCATCTAATATCATGAAAAGGGGACGACGTAAGGCAGACGCATATCGGGGCAATGGGTGAGATTGAAGGAAAAGGAGGGCAATTGAGCAAGAAAATAGGAGCCCTCGTGAGTCTCTTGTGATTTGGCGCGCGTTTGGGCCCCGAACCCGCACCCAGTCCTGTCTTTGGCCTGGTCGTGATGGTTCGAGATGGAGAGAAGTCGTTGAAGCACGCGGCTGTACGTTGTAGTGTACGGAGTACAGCTACCAATCCCCCACTGCGCCCGTTAAAACCACCTGGCCCGGCCTGTGTGTGAGCGCGAAACGCGCCCTTCAACCGCCTTGCCGGAAAGAGGGCTGACAGGCACCAACGTCATTCCGTCCAACCATGGTTACGTAATCTACCGCCCAGCGCCTCCACCATTAAGCTTAGCATATTGTGAGCCTATGAGACTGTGTCACGGCCTCCTGGAGCTCAGGCATTCAGGTCACTTGCCTCCTATAACAACAATCACAAGGCAGCACACCCCCCGGCGCCATCTGACAACAGTGCCTTTCCCAACCCGAATTTCATCTTCTCCTCGATTAATAGATGGCGATCGCCTTTCTCGCCACAAACTTTATCTCCATCGAAGCAGTATACATCTGCACACTAGCGTTCCAGCATCCCAGCATCCCAGCATCCTATCTGTTTGTCTCTCAGTGCAGCGGTCGAGCATGCTGGCGAGGCTGTTGATCACCGTTGAGCTCGTCTGTTGTGACAGCTCTCCACGAAACACTCTACAAGCTTTTTGTGGCCCCTGTGATACTCGATCGTCCTCGTGTCGAGTCCTGTCGGTCGGCTCACGGAAAGCAAAAAACAGCACAGCACGACATCCTCCAATATGTTCTCCCGGGCAACGCGAACGCTGACCGCGGCGGCCGGTCGTTTACGAAGACCTCAGATTCCGGCAACGGTGGAAATAATGAAGCTGGAGCAGACAACTACGACGTCGAAGAACGAGCTGGTCTGGCGCTCGACGAGGACAACCTGAACGAGCAGTTCCACGACTACGACCTCGAGCACGCGGACGGTCTGGGCATCGACGCGAGCCGGCGCAACGATTGAAAGCACAGCACCCGGGGCGATCGCTGGAGGCCCGGTGAGCTCGGCGGCGGCGGCTGCGGCATCTGTGGCAGGGACTGCAGCCGCAGCGGGAATGGGGCAACGCGGAGCAGCGGGCAAAGCGCGGCGAGGCCACCGAAACACATCCCATTCGCGATGGGGTGCATCTGGCGACGATGACGGCGACATCGACGATGTCCCAGGCTCTCTGCTAGTTGAGCCACAAGGGGCGGGGCAGAACCATTGCCACCGATGCTGAAGGCGACACCCCTTCGATCAAATCCTCCGACCGCCGGTCTCGCGGCGCCGGTGGAGCTATCCCGGGCCCTTCAACAAGAAAGAGTCGAGCACAATGGGAAGGCTATTCAGAATGCAGCAGCAATTTCACAGCGATGATGCAGGCAGCCACAGCCGGCGGTATGAGAGGCGGCTACGGCGGGCCTCTTGCTCCCGTCAGCAGAAGGGCCGGGTCGGCCACGGGTACGCAACCTGGCCACGCGCTCCTGTCGTACTTCTTCTCATTCCGGTGGCAA
Source organism: Sporothrix curviconia (assembly GCA_016097085.2). Taxonomy (NCBI): domain Eukaryota; kingdom Fungi; phylum Ascomycota; class Sordariomycetes; order Ophiostomatales; family Ophiostomataceae; genus Sporothrix; species Sporothrix curviconia. Next base: position 199,212 of record JADMNF010000034.1, read on the forward strand.
CCAGAAAAGCACGGCCTACAACCGGGCCATGTGGCGATGGGTCAACGTTACCAACCTCGACAACTTTATCCGCGATGTGTACGACTACTATCGGGACAGCGGCATACGATGCATTCTCCTTGCACGACTCCTACACCTCGTGTATGTTTGCAAATAAACCCCCTTACTTGTGTTTTTATTTTACCCCCCCCCCTTCTTCCGTCACTAAACCCGAGCTTCTAGGAACGTTGCATTTGTTGCCGTCTTCCTCACATTCCTAACGCAATGCGTGGATTACACAAAGATCCGCGGAAGCACAAGGATGGATCAGATCTTGATCCCGCAGTGCACGAAGAATATGTCATGGATCTGGAACGCCGGCCTCTGGCTGTTTGCCTTTTACTTCATCTGGAAGACGATGCAGTTCTTTATTTTTGATGTGCGACGGCTGCTGAATTTACGGGACTTTTTCATCCACCTCCTACAAATACCAGAGCACGATATGCAAACGGTGTCCTGGCAAGACGTCGTCGTCAAGGTCATGGCACTGCGGGACCAGAACCCCAAGACGGCCACCAACATGACGCGGCTGCAGCGGGAATGGATTGGCAGCCAGTCTAAAGAGCGTCTCGACGCTCATGACATTGCCAACCGCCTGATGCGCCGCGAGAATTACCTGATCGCCCTCTTCAACAAAGACATTCTGGACTTGTCTGTACCGCTTCCTTTCCTTCGCAACAAGCAGTTCCTCACGCGCACACTCGAGTGGACGCTGTGGTTTGGCGTTCTCGACTTTGTCTTTGACGAGCGAGGCCAGGTCAACCAGGAGTTTCTAAAATCCAGCCGTCGCACCCAGCTCAGCCTCATGCTAAAGTCCCGCTTTCTGTTTGCTGGCTTCATGAATCTTCTCTTGGCTCCTTTTGTTGCCTGCTACCTCGTCGTGGTCTATTTTCTCACCTACTACAATGTACGTTTCCCCAGCCCATCGGCATCTGCCCTTTTTTTCCTTTTTGCTCTTTTGTAGAACTCACATTGACACATTGCTTGCAGGAATATCAAAAGAAACCCGTCTGCGTTGGGGCACGGGCGTACACGCCGCTCGCAGAGTGGAAGTTTCGTGAATTCAACGAGCTTGACCACCTCTTCGAGGAGAGACTGAACATGTCCTATCCCTTTGCAACGAGATATCTAGACCAGTTCCCCAAGAGGAAGACCGAGCAGCTGGCCAAGACAGTGGCGTTCATTGCAGGGTCTGTTATGACCGTCCTAGCCATTGCCTCGTTGGTCGACCCGGAGCTGTTCCTGGGCTTCGAGATCACGCACGACCGCACCGTTCTATTTTACGTTGGTATTTTTGCCACCGTATGGGCGACCGCCCGCGGTATGATCACTGAGGACAATAGCGTGTTCGACCCGGAATATGCGCTGCGCAATGTCATTGAATACACGCACTACGAGCCAGACCACTGGAAGGGACGTCTTCACAGCTATGACGTCAAAGTGGAATTCTCGGAGCTGTACCAGATCAAGATAAAGATTTTTCTGGAAGAGATTCTGAGCATTTTCTTCACGCCTCTCATCCTTTTTACGAGCCTGCCTCGGTCCAGCGACCAGATCATTGATTTTTTTCCGCGAATTTACTATCCACGTCGACGGACTTGGCTACGTCTGCTCCTTTGCCGTGTTTGATTTCAACAAGGGGCGTTGGTGCCACGAGCAATCCCAGACGCCAAGAGCAAACAATCACAGCAGCCAGACCCTCTGGGCGCGGGCGGAGACGTGCGGACGACTACTATTCAACAAAGCATGGCAAGATGGCTGCCTCGTACTACGGCTTCTTGGACAACTACGTGATCAACCCCAAGACGGGCATTCCCGGCCACCACCCTCCCGGAGGTGGACGGCACCACGCGCAGTTCTACCCACCCCCAGCATTCCCCGGACTCAATTCACCTACTCTGGCCGCCGATATGCAGAACTCGCGTATCCGGCACCGTGGGCCGGGCGGTGGCACGCAGCCACCGGCGGCGCGCACGCCGCGCTTTGGGCCGTCCTCCATCGCGCAACCCTCTCCGATGGCGTCTATCCTTCTGGACCCTCACCATCAGCCGTCGGCCATTTCAATCGCGCCCACCGGCCAAAGGATGCCTGGTGGTGCACGCTTTGGACCGGGCGGCACGGGCGAGAGTTTTATTGTGGAGGAGCCGACAATGGAAGATAGCCGCGTGGCAGCTGGTGAGGCGGCGGCAACGGCGCTGGCAGACGTGTAGACGACACATACCACGACGACGGATCTTCTCCGGCCGGCCCACCAAGCGCAAGCCAAACAGCGGAGAGTTTCCTAGCGGCCCGGTATGCTGGACGAGTCAACGTGGCAAACATCGCCACCCGCAGGCTTGTCACGGTGAGAACAGCGGCGTTGGCGAGGATTGCCGACGTTTGGTGTCCTCGGCCTCATGTACCAGTTCCAGCAGGCGCACCAGAACCACCGCATTCGGTAGTAGACGGGACAGGCAGAAGCTGTGCACATTCGTTTTAGAGCATGATAATATCCCACCTTTCGATACGTTTGCCATTCAGCATTCTGGAGACCACAAACGCATTTGGGTGGCATGAACACTTTGTGGCAAGAATATTGCAAACTGTGCGTCTTTGATTTTTGTGCCCACGAATAAGGAGCTCCATGTGCCGGGCAACGTAGTCATGCGATGCTGCAGTCTGATGCAGATGCAGATGAAGACGAAGATGGCAGTGACAGCCTCGTATTCATGCGCATCCAAGCCATGATTATTGACAAGCAGCTGGACAAGTGGTAAGATATATAAGATGTATAAGATATATTAATAGGCAAGTTTGCGGTATTGTCACTGCTGATGAAAGTGGAAGCCGTGTCTCCGGGCGGTTCAGCAGCTCGCATCGTGTCAAACGCTCAGCACTACAAGTATTATATCTTACAGTGTGGTCTCCCTATCTCTGGCGCGTGGGGCCCGGGCGCTGAAGCAACGGAGTCCCTAAACCCAGTCTACACGAGAGCTTGCCAGCCAATCACGCAAGCTGTTTACAAGCTGTTTCCGCGCCCTGGCTGTACGTGCAGTCCCAGCGCGCCACGCCCTCAGCAAAGACGCCCCTCCCAACCAGTCAAAAGGCCGCTCTGTAACTTTTTTTTCTCCGCCGTGCCTGCCTATCCTGGGCTTGTCGGTCTGTCACTGTGCTTTGCCGAGCCCGCCCTTCGTGCCTGCTGCTTGGTAATATGGGTCTTGCTGCATGCAGGTGTGCCGTCTCTCGCCTTCACCGATTCCTGGGATCCTCCTTCCACACCAGCAACACTCAAAACCCCACGACTGCTTCCCTTTTTCCTTTTTTTTCTCGCCAGACTCTATATTTGCCACACTGCTGTGCAGCCTCTTTGCGCACTTCTTCTCTTGCTTTACTCGACGAGCTGCTGCCTGTCGTTCTTTGGCTTTGCATTTCTCGCCCTCGCATTATTTTCTGCCTGCATTCGCCTTCTCCAACACGAATCGTCACGCATTCGAGTGATCCGCCATTCTCGCGACCATATTATTTTCCCGGCAAACATTCACATTTCCGACCGACCTGTTGTACAGACGCCTTCTCTGCCCTCGATTACACTGTCTCGCGTCTGTTCTGGTCTCTAGCCAGCGGGCGTTCTCTCCGAATCGAAACCTCGCCGCCTTACCCTCCCTCTACGTTGCTATTCTACCCTAGTCCGAGCTCCGACATTCCACGGGACAGCATCCTCATATTTGCCTTGTCGTCTTCTTTCGTTCGAGGTGCCGTCGTGTTTGGTCCAGCAAGGAAGCGTCTGAGCCGGCCCGCCGACCTGCGTTACGACAGGCACTGCCAGCAACTGCACTGGCACGAAAGCGAGTAGCAGTATCGTGAGCCCTTGCAGCCCTTTGCAACGCGGTATAAAAGAGACAGAGGCACGAGGAAAGAGGAGACAGGAAAGCACCTGCCGCAAAGACGCAAACCCTTTTGCCGTTGCTCGCTCCTCTCCGCAGCAGCGATGGCGGACCAGTTCGCAAACGGCGGCGCCGGCCCGTCCGCCGTCAGCGACGCTGCAAATGAGCCCGACGCGTTCTGCTGCCAAGATCACCAGCGCACTCGAGCTGATCTACAACCCGCAATCTTACCAATTCGGATCGCCAGGAGGCACAGAAATACCTCGAGATTGTGAAGGAGGCCGTGCAAGCGCCGTCCGTGGGCTTTACCCTCGCCGCCAACACCACCAATCCCTCCGTGGTCCGGCATTTCGGCTGTCCATGCTGGAGCACTCGATCAAACACAAGTGGCCTCCGTTCTCGGCCGACCAGGCATCCTGGATTCGCCAATGGGTGCTGCAGCTTGCCCAGAATGTATTCCGCGGCGGACCCCTCGTTCCTGCGGAACAAGATCGGCCTTCTTTGGGTGGAAGTGGCCAAGCGCTGCTGGGCGGGCGATTGGATGGACATGGACGCTTCAGCTGTTAAGCCTTTGGCAGGCCACCCAGAGCGGCGACAATGTCCACAAGGAGCTCGTCCTCTACATTCTCGAGACTCTGTCGGACGAGGTATTTAACGGGGATGATGCCGGTCGTGGCCCTGCGCGAGGGCGTTCTTAGCAAGTCCTGCGTCGACATCTTTACACCCGCCTCTGTGCTCAACGAATGCTTCCCGAACCGTTATTTTGCAACGATGCCGAACGTCCGTCAGGCGACGAAGGGTGGCTGCTGCGCGTAACCGAGCTGCTGTCTGTGTGCAACTCTACCAATGTTCAATCCAACGACGATGCCCGCCGTGCGCGGTTCGTGCCCTCGCTGTACAGACCTCGCTCCTTCCCTGGGCGATTCCCAAGGCCGTTATTGCCTGCCAGTGTTTGTACCAACCTTGTGCGACAGCCTAAGCAGCTCCGCATGTCGCCGTCCAGAAGGCGGCCCTCGAGGCACTTCATGCCCTCTATTCCGTAATCACTTCACGGAGGAGGAGTTTGTCCGCTGGTCATACCGATGTACGACAGCAAGTATGTCGACCTTTATCGATCGGCTATTTCGAGTGGTCCAAGGTTGATGTTGACGACATCGACGACGACAAGTACCAGTTTGCAAAGAAGTTTTCCGAGGTGCGTCAAAAAAGAAAAGGAAAACCACCGTGGAGATTCATTTCGAAAGCCTATTCCAGATCCTGTCTCTTAACTAACATGAATATCTAGAGTGCCTCTCGTGGCCATTGGTAATTATTTGGATCGCCGCTTCCATAACCTGCCAGCAGGCGTCGATGTGCAGCGGTTGTTAGAGTTTCTCCTCGAAGTCGTGCAGAGCGAGAGTCTTGTTGTTTCCATCCCCGTTCTGGTGACATGGACGCGCTTACTGGCGCATCGGCAGCATCGGCCCCCTCATCCGCCAAGTAACTGCTCTCATCGGGCCCATCTTCGGAGGTCTGTTAAGCTCGCGCCTCATCCGCTCGAGAGCCTCCTCAGAAGATCAACGCACGAGGATTACGTCCCCTAGCTTGTTTCTCCTCGGGACACAGACACCATTACCTGAACGCCATGCGTTCCTGGGGAACTACCCGGCGGTACAGTTCGCAAGTGATTGATCGCGGGTCGGTTTCAACCTTGAAAACTGGTCGACTCAGCGTTCCGCCACATCTTGTCGACAGGCGGAAAACGTGGCCCTGCGTGCACGCCTGTTATCCGAGGATATGATGGGCAACAGTTTCACAGGTACGTTGTAAATTAGAAACTGAAAGTCGGGGGTTAAAGTCAGCTGGGGGGCCAAAGAAAACGGACTGATTCTAACGGACTCATGCAGTGGCCAACTAACAACAAGAACTCGATGGCCTATTTTGCGAGTCGATTGCATACTTTATCAGTTTGGGTCCGAGGCAGCGCTCAAGGGTTATATGAAGTGGAGATCATCGACTTCCTCTGGAGACTGATCCCACACCAGAGGTAAGCACAAGTGTGAATGAAGTCCCTCATTTTCCTTCTTTTGGGTTTCTCGTAATAGAGCTGACAGCGCTACAGAAGCAGCAACAAGCGGACAGCGCTTGAGGGCCGAGGTTTGACGCCTATGGTGCAAACCGTTAGCAGACAAGTGCAGTTTTGAGGACCCTCATGCATCCGAAGCGCGTCTTTGCAGGCTTGCTTGTTGCCCTTTTCCATCACAGCACTGGACCGCTCTACCGCTCTAGCTAAGGTTCATGCTCCAAGGTTCTTGGGAGCACATCCTGAATTGACAGGCCCAAGCCCGAAAAGAGCCTCTGAACACCGGTGCATTTAGACGATGGGCGATCAGGAAGGCTCCAGTCCACAGAGAAGTTCGATGGTGGAGACTGCTAAACCGCCTCTTGCATCCAAGCAGCCCGTATCACCTACTGAGCGTGTACGACCAGCTAGAGGCCTAAAGGGTCCAGGAGCTGATTGCTTCTGCACCCTCGACGAGAAGCGCCAGGTGTCTTATCAGAGTGTTCTTTTCCCTGATCATCCCACCGCACCAGCCAGTAATCATGACCAGTGGCAACGCGTGTGCAACGGTTGCAGGCTTTTTGGAACCTATCAAGGCCCAGTGGCGCGACGCCTGAACTGGAAGCGCGCGCGCTTATCATCGTACAGCAACTTCACGCGGAGCTCGTCGGCCTTGACAAGGCACAGCAATATATTGCCGCCGCCGTCGGATCGACAAGGTTGCGGACTGGGCTCGATTGAGCTCGATGCTGAGGGCCTGGCGCTTCAAGCAGACCTCGAGGCGCGCCAGGCTCTTCTTCCTCTGCGATCCACAAAGACTTTCCTGAACGCATCGGTAGAGCGCATTGATCGCCACTACCGATTCTTTCAGGCATCTATTCTTCTGTGGCAGGATGCTGTGCCGCTCAATTCTTACAAGGCTTCTCGAGTTTCTCGACTATGGCCATGCATCCCACAACAACAGCAACTGGACATTGCTGCCAGAGAAATGCGGCCATCTGTCGGGCGCCTTCTCACTGATAGCATTCTGGCAGTCAGGCATTTCTGAGGGGCAGCAAAGACGACTTTTACGCGCGCGTCATGGAGAGAAAGGGGACCATGGAGGGCCTCGCGTCTTCGATTCGGTCGACAGTTCGCTATGTGCGTGAAACTGCGTACTCGGTTCTATGCAGTCTGAGGCCGGCTCAGTGTGCAGTTCTACAGCTTCAAGGAGCTCCGGAGCCATTGTCGAAGGCACTCTTTGGGAACGCACTCCACCTGCCGCCGCACCAGATCATCGGACTATTGAACCTCGTGCGGTTCCTCGTGGATAATTGCCCGGTGGAGTTCCGTGAACAGTTCCTACCGCCGTTGATTGCCATGTGCTTCCAACAGACGTCATCCAAGCTCGTCCAAGAATGGGGCCGATTGACCAGCAAACAGGAGGTCAAAACGGACGGTGACGGTCTAACGGAAGAGATGAAGGCGAGAGTATCCTCAGACAGTTTGGCTACTGCGCTGTGATCATGATGGCAGACTTTTTGGATCCCACTAGGACCAATGGTAAGCATAACTGCCTTTTTAAAAAGAAAGAAGAAGATGAAGATGAAGAAAGAAAGGAAGAGAAAGAGAGAAAAAGAAGGAAAAAAAGCACAGTGAGGCATGACTAAACGGCTAACCTTGATATAGTTTTGCTTCAACAGGATGCCTCTCAGCAAGCAGCTGCCGTGCCGGCCAAGTACCCAACGTTGCGTCGCTTCTGCCTCATGCAGACGAGCCTAGTCGAGCCGCTCATGGTTTTCTGCAATCACGTCATCCGCATCCATGACGGCCGGTGCTGCAGTATCGTGCTTCGAGTGCTGAGGACCATCATTAGCGAGTTTGTCGGGTTGACCCAGAATCACTTCCGCCACCTGCTCTTCCTACTGCGCCTGCGTCTGGCGACGACGACGCCAACGGCCACCGCGGCCGATCAGACTCGACTGCTGCAGCACGGGCACCCGACCCGTTCCCGGTCCCGGCAGACACTTCAGCGGCGGTTCGTGAATACCTATCATCAGAGGTGCTGAAGAGCTGCATCATGTCGCTGCACGAGCCGTATTTTGTGGATTTGCACAAGGAACTCGGCTCGCTTATCGCGTCCATTCTGTGCCACTACTGCCCGATTACGTCGACGCCACGGGAGGTTCTCCTGTCGCTGCCGAACATGAAGCCCGAAGACGTGGACTTTGCGATTGGACAAATTTGCCGGACGGGTATGCAGTCGCGGCAGCAGCGCGCACTGGTCCTCGACCTGCTCAAGGACCTCAAGGGCGTCAGTGTTGCTGAAATGGGCAAGCTGAGCAAAACGGGTGGTCTGAAGCGTGATTCGTTCCGTCCGTCGTCTAAGAGAGCGTCTAACCGCAGCAAAATGGCCAGGAGTTCATGACAGCGCCGCCCTCGACGACGGCTGGCATGGGTGGCTCGACGACAGCTACCGCATCCACCAATGACAGACGAGCCAGCCCTGACCTCGAAGGCATTGCTGGTCTATTCAACCTGGCGGAATAGGAAAACCCGACACCTCTTGCAATGCGTCCATGCTGCCCTCAGGGGACCTAAACATAGAGTGGCCACAGAGAGCATTGTCAACTACACAAGAGAGAACCTAGCTGTGAAGTGAGGCGCGATTATCCGAGAGAGCCAGCAGCAGGGCGGTACTCCTGCAATGGTAATCTTCGTTTTTGGTCGCATTCTGCCCTGCAGCCTGGTTCTCGGTCTTCAATCCTGGTCGATATTGAGGACATTTCTTGATCGCTTCTTGGTTTTATGGTTTCTCTGTCTTTGCTTTCTTTACTGGTTTTTGTCTGATGTTACACTTCTTTTCTCACTCTATCGTCGTCCTTTTTTTCTTTTCTCTCGCCCGTATTTGTTTCTTACATTGATTCCCCGGGGACTTTCAAGGAGTTGTGCAGGCATCGAGCACAGGGTGAGTTGATTTAAAAGGGTGGCTTTTTGAGCGCGGCCTTGATTTCCTCTGATGGCATGGAGTGTATCTAATATTGAGATTGGGCTTTTAGGGTTGGTATGGGCTAAAAACATACGAGGAACGATGCGAGAGCTGAGAAGATTACCAACGCGTGCGTCTGAATGTTTTTATGATGCTGCCTTGCGCAGAATATTAAATCTTTGGCTACCAATCACATCACACTCGTCCATATGTCGTGAAGTCGGTGAACATTGGGCTAAAGAGTCCAAAGACATGAAAGAATCAAAGAGAAGCTCCTCCCCCCTGACGATTGCCCGGCTCCGTACTTCGTGGAGACGCCTCAGGGGAGTATTCTGTAGAAAGGTCACGGCCGAGGGCAGCTCTGGATCGAGATGAACACGGTCCTCGCACCGCACGTGAAGTAAAGAGGACCCGTCTGTATGTAAGGTATCTTTCGATACTAAAAGGAAGCAGGCCGTCTCTAACAGGGCAGGTTGCCCAAACGGCTTGCCCTTGCTTGAGTATTTCGAGTTCACGATGCTCTCTGCTGCCTCTGTGAAGCACTTGCACGGTCTCTGTATCACGTCGTCGAGGCTCGTTTGTCTCGGTGTGCACATCAAGAGCCAGACGCAAGACGGCAAATCCGCACAGGCAGTCAACAAAGGAAGAAACCAGCTATCTGGTCAGCCTCGCCGGGAGTTCGTATTGCATCCACGGCGATGGCCCGCGATCCGGGATCTTACACGCCCGCAGCGGCATTTGCCCCCACCCCCCTGACGATGGCGTATTTTCCGTCTGCAGATACTAGCCTGGTTTCCAGGTTCTGTCTGGCAACTTCATGTTGCATTGCATCTTACCTGGTTCCGTTTTGTGAGTTTGACTCCGGAACTACTGAGCAGGCCTGGCGCACTTTCAAGCCGAGGGCGAGGTCTGGGACAGCTGCTCAGCTGGACACCGCCCACGCGAAACACCGTGGCAGTGCTGCCCTCCACGTTTCAGACGCCTATTTTTCGGCGCTTTTGTTGTTTCCCATGTGTTTCTCTCCTGGGACCCGATCGTGACCTTTTCATGCCCGCACTTTTGTGATCTGCGCTCGTCCTCCACGCGAATCGTGTCCACCTTCGGACCAAGATAAGCACACTCAGCATGGGTATCGTAAGGTGCATACATGTACGGTGCGTCCGTCCCCTTGGCGCTTTCGTGACGAAACTGGCGTTGCCTAGCACGACACCTGCTCGAAAACTCCCAAAGTGTTTTGTACATCATATCCTCGATCATAGATCCACAGTGCGCTGGCAGGGCCTACGAGTATGTAGAACAAGCTAAAAGTGTTGGTTGCGCCTTCCCACAAAGGACATTGTCCACTTGTCCTGTGCGGTCGCACCTGCCTCCCGCCGCCTGCGCTTGGATCGCCACCCAGGGAGCTCCTTCCTTGGTGTGATCCCAGAGCCCCATATTTGCGTCTCTTTCCGAAGGGCAGGACCGATTCGAAAAGGATTCTCACAGAATCACAGGAAAAATGAACGACATCCTCCATCCGGGATCCACCATAGCCTGTGTCTTTGTACATAAACATGCAGAGCCTCCATCTCCTTTAATCGCCCCGTCCGCTCCCGCCCAATCGCAACAAACTTTGACACCGCGGGGCCAGCCGTTCCTCCACCACACATCCAATCTGCAGAGCCGCACCCCCCCCTCCCCCAGCCTTTGGCCGCTATTGACGGCACCCGTTCCTGTCGGTCGCTTCGGCAAGGATGGTCTTTTCGGGGAAGCCGTCGACCGGCTGCCAGATGTGTCGGACCCGGCGGATAAAGGTACGTACAAACGTGTGCTGCATGCTTCGGCACTGCACTGTGCCTGTGCCCGTGCCTGTGCTGCAGTCTGCTCCTCTTTGTCTTTATGACCCCTCTGCAATCCAATTCCTTTGGCCGCTCTCCACTTCCAAGGCCACTATCACTAACACACTCAAAACCATTCAGTGTGACGAAGCAAAACCGGCTTGTAACCAATGCGTCCGCACTGGCCGCACCTGTCCAGGCTACAAGAGCAAGATTGATCTTCTTTTTAGAAACAAGACTGGTGCCAGTGCCGCTGAGAAGCGGGCACGTACCACGGCCCGGAAAAAAGCTGTCGCTGCTCTTCGTGGTGGCCAGGCAGGGCAGGCAGGTCCTACAACAGCGGAGCAGGCGCGCCAGGATGCGGCCATCACATTACCAGCCAGGGCCGCCGCCGGGCCTTCGGGGAGCAGCGACACTGACAGCCTCGACGAAAGCATTGCAAAAGCCTCTCTGCGCTATATAACATCGCAGAGCCAGGAGGGCCAAGGCAGTGGCTATGTTTACGACTTTGCCGTGAGCGACACCAGCAGTGGCGGCAACGGCACGCTTGTCAACAGCGGCTACTCCTCCAAAAAAAGCCGGCATCACTACGGATCAATCATGCCTGCCCTCCACATGCCGCCAGACGAGCTGGCCGTCTGCCACTTTTTCTCCAACTTTGTGCTGGTCCCGTTTCAGGGTAGTGGCCGCGGCTACATGGACTTTCTCGTGCCGCTGATGAAGACGTCCGAAAGTCCGACCTCGCTCTTTGCTTCAGTCTCGTCAAAAGAGGCTGCAGCTCTCCGTGACACGCGGGCGGCCGATGCCCCATCACGGGGCACGGCGTCCGCCTTGGCGACCAACACGGACACCGAGGCACGCGCCGCACTGTCTATCGCATTTCGTGCTTGTGCTCTGGCGTCAATGGGTACGCGCATTTCCTCCAACAGCTATGCTTTTGCCGAGAAAGCCCTTTCTGCCTACACACGGGCACTAGCAGCCACAAACCTCGCACTTCGTGACAGCGTGTTATCCAAATCCGATAGCACCCTCGGAGCAGTTCTGCTCTTGAGTTTATTCGAGGTGAGCTACCATGTCCTAGAGTCTCGAGCCCTCATGAAATTAACCGAATGTAGAGCATTACCGCGAAACATATGGGCCTATTCGCATGGGGCTCGCACATCGATGGCGCAGTCGAGCTTGTCAAGGGGCGAAGCCATGAGCAGCGAAAGACCCGGTCTGGCCTGTCACTGTTTATCACCGTCCGAACACAGATGTAGGCATATTAGCATACGGTATCTGCAAAGCAGCAACGGATGGAAAACATTGTATTCTAACCGCACAAAGATTATACACTGCCTCGCCTCTGGCAAAGCTCCCGACTTGGGTACCGACTGGTGGATGACCGGTGCCGTCAGCGATTCTGTTGCCGCTGCTTGCCAGAGTCTTGCCATTCGTACGGCCACATTGCGGGCTCGTGCTGCTGATTGCCTGGCCAGTACCCCGGACCGCTCTCCTGAGAATGTTGCGCGCGTCATGGGCCTTGCGCAGCAGGCTGCTGCCATTGATCGCGACTGTGCCATGTGGGAGGCAAATGTCCCCGCCGAGTGGCAGTTCCAAACTGTCGCCTGGTACGGACAAACTGCCCGAGGGCGGCGACTATGGCCGTGCGCAGGCATTCCCCGGAAAAGTCGATGTGTACCGCGATATTTACATTGCCAGTGTCTGGAACATGGTTCGGGCAACACGCCTTGGGCTTGCCTCGATTGGCGTCCGTTGTGCTGCATGGGCCTGCGCACCGGCAGACTACCGCACAACGTCTCAATACGCAGCCGCGGCACGCACCTGCAGCGACATTATCACGGACGTTTATAGCATCAGTACCGTTTTATCTGGGTTGGCAGCAGGATGGCCACGGCCGTCGCCCGGGACAAACACCGGCCAGTCAACAGCCCGGCACGACTTCACCTCCGTTTGCACCCGCTGCTGCAGACGGCAACGCCGCCCAGACTGCTTCCGAACGCGAGCCGACGCCGGGCCTTGGCTACGTCTGTGGTGACGAATCGGGACTTAAGGTCTTGCCGGCTACTTTTGCGTGGCCGTTGTCCAATATCAACAGCCAGGACTACACGACAGACGACCAGCGAGCCTGGGTCATTGGACGGCTCAAGTATATCAGCAACGAGCTCGGCGTGCGTTACGCAGGTTCGTGGCCGAGTAAGCTTACGTAGAATTTCTTGCATTCATGCCTTTTCGATGTGGCCGCTGCTAACACGACTTCCCCCCGCCCCTTCCTCCCTCCCCACAACAGCTCAAACTCCGTGTGCCGTCAATGATGATTCGCCGTGATAGGCTGATGGCACAAAAGCAGCACCTGGCGTCACTGCACAATATGCTGTCGGCGTCGTCAGCATCGGGAGGCTCTATGGCGTCAACGAGTACTCCTGTGTCCCTAGCAAGCCCAGAGTCTGATACGAGCTCGACAAGTATGCCACCAGGAGGCAAAGACTTGCCTCTCAACCCATTGCAGCAGTGGGAGGCTCTCCAGAAGCAATCCCTCGATGCGGACCGAGACGAACTGGTTGCGAGAGCGTCCAATAACTCGGTCCGTTCGGCACGTATGTTGCAGAGAGGATTCTCCATGTATGAGGACATAAAGAGAAAGACTTGGGATTTTGCCAGCTACATGAGACACCTTTGGCTATGTCAGAGTTCCATTTTGTAAACCAGAAAGAACCCGAGTGAGCTTTAATGGAGAAAACTAGTAAATTGTGTACGGAGTACGATGTATTACCTCCATGTGAAGTTGCTTAGCGCGACTGTTAGTAGGCACAATGCAACTCTGCAAAGTATATTTTGGGATCCAGCCGTCAAGCTGCATATGCCGCGGACAGAATCGAACTAGAACGCGAAAATAACAGTGAAATACGTAAAGTTGCAAGAGATCATAACGGCGCTCGCATAAACACACGAACCCCAAAGTAAAAGGCCATACCATCTTATTCACCCACCCGCACAAGGGCCTCTCCTAAAACACAGCGCCTCGGCCCAATGCATCACTAGGGCGGTGCAACCTCGCCGTCGGACGCTGTTGTCGTGTGCTAATACCGGTTTTCACCAGTGCGTCATTTGCTCTACTTCGTGGATTCTCCGTAGACGAGTCGTTAACAGTCGCAAGCCACGTGTTGTGTCGTGTGTCGTGTGTTCCCCCAAATGCCGCAGCTCCGTGGAACCTTGTCGAAGCACCTATTTTGATTTCGAGTTGTGTCTGACAGGTTAGCGAGAGGAGGCGGACGTAAAAAAGTAAAAAAAGTAAAAACGTAAAGAACGTCAAAGGAAAGACATACCTCTTGCGCTGCTCCTCCAGGCCAACGTTGGCAGCGTGCTGGTTCCACACGTCCACAAAGACCTTTTGCGTCGCATCGACGTACTTTTCGTTCTTCACCTCCTTGACGTTGACGCGCATGCCATCCTTGGTGAAGGAGATGTTCTTGTTGCCAATGTTCTTGGTCGCATGCTCCTGGATCTTGTTGACACTGAGGTAGATCTGGTAGCCGACAAAGGCAAGGCCGCCGACGACGATGAAGAGGACGACGAGGGGATGAGCTGGCTGGAAGCAGCAAAAAAAAAACAACATGCGTCAGCAATGCGCGCATCATAAACGCAAGGATCGCGGAGCGCAGTGCGCATGGCGATCAGCTGCAGGTGTCGAACTGCAATATTGCATGCCCCAGCGCATGGGGCAGCGTGTCAATGGCCTTTACTTACCCGATCATTGAGCGAGCCATGGTGGGCGGTTCTGTTCTCGTGGAAAGAGAGGATATAACGTCACGATATGCGCAGGATTGGGCGTGGCAGATTCGCGAGCGGCCGTGTGCGGTCGTTTTGAGAGAGGAGAAAGAAGAACGAAGAAGGAAGAGGGAGGACGAGAGGCTGAGGTGATAAGGCGTTGTGGGTCGGGGAAGGAAAGAAGCACTGCGACACCCGCGTGGTCTTGCGACAAACAAAAGGAAGGAGGTCCTGTCAGGGGCACAAAGGTACTCCGTAAATCAAAGAAAAGAAAGGAAAGGAAAATCCGCAAGCGAATCTTTGGCAGCCAACCGGGTCCTGGAGGCCGCATGCCGCATTTCAACAAGATCGACTGCCAGCCAAGCTCCAGCGATTACTGACTATTGCGAGCAAATTCGGCAATCCTCCTCGCAGCTTTCTTGGTTCGTTACGCAACAGGCGTCGATAGTGCAGCAAAAGACCCTGGAGGCGAGCAGAGTTAGCGCAGCGAGCCGGCGGCAGGCTGAACGCCTGCGCTAAAACGACAGATTCGGTGGCAAGACTCGCGGCTGAACCAACTTTTCAGCTGCTGGTGGGCAGGATGGAGACTTGCTGTCACAAGCTTGGACGAGGGGCTGTCTCCAGTTTTTGTTTGGCCTTTTGGAGGCCACTACACTAATAGGGCTGCCCGAAATTAGAAGTTTCAGGGGCTAGCTCAAGGGGGAAAGGTACAGGAAAGCTCTCGACAAAAAAGTCCCGCACCGCCACAAACCCAGCGCCACACAAGTGCCTTGCACGTGTCGTGTCACGAGCGCGGGGCGGCGACTGGAGCTGCCTAGATTCCTGGCGCACGGCAACGGCTGGTGGCGGCGCACAGGCCACCCGAGAGGACAGGTGGTGGCACAATGATGCACATCCACAGAAACGCTCCTTATCCTCACCTCCTCTCCTAACCCCCCCCTTCCCCGTCCTGGTCCGCCCGCCACACAGCTCTGCAACATCTGTCATCTGGCGACACCACATTTCAATCGCCTCTGCCTGGTTTGACAACCCAATTTGGTTCTTTAAGGCCACCTTTTAGATTGCAAGCTGCCGGAGCTGCTGCCTGGGCTTTTCCTTTTTTATCAACTGCCATCACTTGGCAGCATCCCTTTCTTTTTTTTGCTCTCGTCCGATTTCCATCATCGGTGTCGACTCCCACAAGCTCCATTGCGTCCCGAGCTGGCACCGCCTGTCATCCCAGCCATACTGCCCAGCTCCCTCGTGCTTCGCGCTGCCCGAAACACTCCATTGACGCCCTCGCGCGCCCCTTCCGCCTCCCTTCACCGCCGAGTTCCTCCACTGCCATGTCAGCCCCTTACGGACAGCAATACGGCGGTCAGCCGTCGCCGTACGGCGAGCAGAGCTTCCAGGACCAGCAGCAGCAGCAGCCCCAGGCACAGGCACCCCCACCCGCAGGTGCCCCGGCTGCCGAGCACGGAAAGAAGAAGAAGAGAGCCTACGCTGCCGATGCCTTCAATGTTGGCGCTGCAGGCGCTGCCAGCGGCCAGGCGCCGCCCCCCGGCCAGTACGGCGCCCCTGTCCAGCCTGTAGGAGCTCTTGCGTACGGCGGCTACAGCGCACAGGCGATCGCGGACACGCAAAATGACCCTCAGTACGGCAATGTCCAGCAACCTGGCCTCGGTGCGCAGGGCGGTGCTCCGGCGGCCGTCGGCTACGGCAGCTACCCCGATTACGGCTACCCCGGCGCCGGCGCACCCGCAGTCGGCGGTGTCGATGCCGTGACAGCCGGCGTTGCCAACATGGGCTTCACAAGCGCCGGCCAGCAGCCCCTGCAGCACCAGCAGCCGCATCAGCAGGCCGCCGTACAGCAGGGCCAGCCTCCGCGCACCGGCCCGCTCAACCAGTTGTACCCGACGGACCTCATGAGCCAGCCCTTCAACGTATCCGAACTGGACCTCCCGCCACCGCCCATCATGCTTCCTCCCAACGTGAGAATCCTTGCCTTTTCTGATCTGAATACTTTTTTCAAAGTTCTTCGTTTTTTTGGTTGTATGCTGACCAATTGCTGCCCCTCTGCTAGACCAGCGTTACCCCCTCGCCGAGTGCCAACTGCCTGCCCAAATACGTTCGGTCGACGATCAACGCCGTTCCTACGAACCACTCGCTGCTCAAAAAGTCCAAGCTGCCATTTGCCCTCATCATCCAGCCGTACGCGTCTCTGCATGACCTCGACGACGATGTCCGGTTATCCAGGACCAGGTCATCTCTCGCTGCCGGAGATGCCGCTCCTACATCAACCCCTTTGTGACATTTGTTGACCACGGCCACCGCTGGCGCTGCAACATGTGCAACCTTACCAACGACGTGCCCCAGGCCTTTGATTGGGATGCTGCGTCGCAGAAGAGCGTCGACCGCTGGCAGCGCCACGAGCTGAACCACGCCGTCGTGGAGTTTGTTGCGCCCCAGGAATACATGGTGCGCCCGCCTCAGCCTCTGGTCTACCTCTTCCTCTTCGACGTCAGCTACGCCGCTGTCTCCACAGGTCTTCTTGCGACGAGCGCCCGCACCATCCTCGACAGCCTTAACAGGATACCAAATGCCGACGGTCGCACGCGCCTGGGCTTCATTGCTGTCGACTCGTCCCTTCACTACTTTGCCATCCCGCGGGACTCGAAGCCGGCCGCCAAGGAGGAAGGAGACGAGCCGGCTGAGGAGGATAGCGAAGACAACGGTGCGGGGGAGACGAGCATGCTCGTGGTGAGCGACCTGGATGAGCCTTTCCTGCCTGTTCCCCAGGAGCTTCTTGTGCCGCTGACCAGCTCGCGCCAGAGCATCGAGCTGTTCCTCGCAAAGCTGCCGGGCATGTTTGCCAACAACCAGAACAACGGCTCGTGCATGGGCTCTGCCTTGCGCGCCGGCCACAAGCTCATCTCGCCCCTGGGTGGCAAGATGGTTGTCCTCAGTTCGTCTCTGCCCAACATGGGCACCGGCAAGCTGGACATGCGCGAGGACAAGAAGATTTTGGGCACCTCCAAGGAGGGCACGCTCCTGCAAACTGCCAACAGCTTCTACAAGAGCTTTGCCGTGGAGTGCTCCAAGAACCAGGTCTCGGTTGACATGTTCCTCTTCTCGTCACAGTACCAAGATGTGGCCTCGCTGAGCAACCTGCCACGCTATACAGGCGGCCAGACCTGGTTCTACCCGGGTTGGAACGCTGGGCGGCCAGAGGATGCCATCAAGTTCGCGACGGAGTTCAGCGACTACCTCTCGTCGGAGATTGGTCTCGAGGCCGTGCTCCGTGTTCGCGCCACAACGGGCCTGCGTATGAGCTCCTTCTACGGCAACTTTTTCAATCGCAGCTCCGACCTGTGCGCCTTCCTGCCTTCCCCGCGACCAGTGCTACGTTGTCGAGGTCTCCATCGATGAGACACTGCAGAAGAATGTGGTGTGTCTGCAGACGGCAGTGCTGCACACCACGTGTAACGGCGAGCGGCGCATCCGTGTCCTGACGCTGGCGCTTCCCACGACGCTCAGCCTGGCCGATGTCTACGGCTCGGCCGACCAGGCTGCGGTGACGGCGTACTTTAGCCACAAGGCGGTTGAGCGCGCTCTGGACGGCGGCCTGGACGCGGCCCGCGACAGCCTACAGAACAAGCTCACTGAGCTGCTGCAGACATTCCGCAAGGAGCTCGCAGGCGGCAGCATGGGCGGTGGCCTCCAGTTCCCTGCCAACCTGCGTGGTCTACCGGCGTTGTTCCTGGGCCTGATCAAGAACGTCGGTCTGCGCAAGTCTGCCCAGATCCCGTCGGATCTGCGCTCGGCGGCTCTCTGCCAGCTGTCGACGCTGCCCGTGCCGCTGTTGCTGCAGTTCATCTACCCGCGCCTGTACTCTCTGCACGACATGCCGGACAACGCTGGTGTGCCGGACCCAGAGACCAGCCAGATTGTTCTGCCGCCACCACTCAACCTGTCTTCGGAGCGCTTTGTCCCGTACGGCCTGTACCTGATCGACGATGGCCAGACGCAGTTCCTGTGGGTAGGCCGCGACACGGTGCCGCAGCTGCTGGTCGACGTGTTTGGCGTGACAGACCGGACGCAGCTGCACGTGGGCAAGACGTCGCTGCCTGAGCTGGACAACGACTTCAACGAGCGGGTGCGCGCCGTGGTGCAGAAGAGCCGCGACTTCAAGTCGCGGGGTGTCGGCAGCATCACAGTGCCACACCTATACGTTGTCCGCGAGGACGGCGAGCGAGCCTGAAGCTGTGGGCACAGACCCTGCTGGTGGAGGACCGGGCAGACCACAGCATGAGCTTCCAGCAATGGATGGGCAATCTTCGGGAGAAGGTCAGTTTCTAATCGACCAAATACGCAAACAACGTCCTCGTTCATTTGGCACAATCAGCTGACTTTTACATACAGGTCGTCCAGTAGTTATGGATAGTAAACGTGGTGCTAGTGCTGGCGATGTAGTTTCTGTTACTTTTTTGGTTCTGCCCGCCTGTCCTTTGATTTTCCCACTGTTTTTGTACTTCTTTTTACCTTTACTTGTCGTTCTTTCGTACACACTTTGTTTATAACGTGTTGATTATTTAGAACGGATTTGTATGCAGACAAAACGGTGATTTTTTTTTAAAAAAAAACAATGGCAATCAATGCAGGCAAGCCCAGGACAAGCAGATACAAGTATAGGTGGGATCGGTTGCCATGCCGGAGAGGAGAGGCCAGGTTGATAGGAACAACTTTTTTTTTTTTGAAAACCAGCGCTGATTCCTTTTTTTCTCAATGTAATACAGGTTGTCTTTCTTCTAGATACACGTGAAGGAAGGGCACTAGCCACAAGTCACACATAGTGTTGCTGTCTATGTACTTTGTATCTTTAACTGCCATTAGAAGCGATTCACAGTCAAGACTGCTGCTTTACGGAACACGTCGCTTTGTGTTGGCTGCGACATAGAGACCGCCCAGGACCGTAACCAACAACCAGGTTTGAGCAGATGATACACAGGTCAGAGCCACGCTTCTTCAGCCTTTCCACGCTTCCACCCAACCCATGTCTTTGTCACGCCTCGGATCGCGGAAACTACCTCGTCCCGTGGACGGCCACCGTTGCCGCCATGGTGCCTGCCCTGCTCCCTGCTGCCCTGGCGCGCTACAGCCCGGCTCGACAGGCGCAGGGTATTTTTGGGCTCTTCCATATTTGGAATTCCAGCACTCCGTACGGAGTATTCCGTAGATCTTCGTCTTTGCCATCTTCATCGCACACGAGGCCCAGCGGCAAACAGTCCATGCAAGCAGGAGGCTGGCAAGAAGCAGCCAACGACCGAGAGCAGAAGAGCGGCTGCATCAAAAAAAAAGACCGTCGTCTCACCCACTGACGGGATCCAGGTAATTCGGTAATATGTCGCAAACCATCGCTCATCCCGCCTCACCACACCACTTTTCGTGTGTCTCTTTTCGCCCTTGCTCTCCTTGCTTTGTCTCTCTCTTCACACTCTCGTCCTGGTTTCCTATTTTTAAACCTTCATTTGCCCAGCTTCTGCCGTTTCGGCCCTGCTCAATTTCAGTGTGCTTTGCGCTCCAAGCGCCGCGTCCACTCATGAAACAGCACTTGGGTTGCTTGGAATGTGATTGAAACATACGCGCCGGACATCTCACGACGGGCTGCGATTGGCTGCCAGCCCCCTCTAGTTTGCTGCGGGTTCTCCTCTGTGGGTTGTTTGTGTGAGCAGATACGAAGAGTGGCTTGCCCTTCTGATTCAGATTCACCTCTTCTCACAGACAAAACGGCCAACCACTTTCGCTGCGACGCTGCTATTGGCTGTAATAGGTGTGATAGCACGAAATGGACGAGGCAAAAGACCCCTCCTGCCCTCCTGCGCCCTCCTGCGGCGTTCCTCGCCCCTCCTTCCTGGCGAGCCTGGAGCCTCTCTGGTTCCGCCTTTTTCTCTTTTCGTCTGGTTCCCTGTCGCTCTTTCTCTTCCCGTCGTGCCGTTTCGCACCTTCCCTGTCTCTGCTCCGTATGGGCCACGACTGGCGGCCTGCTACAGATTGTGTCTATTCACGCTTCAATGTAGCTTACGTCGTTCTGTGCAGAGTATATGATCCCAACGTCTTATTTCCCCCCTACGGAGTACGTCGTACTTTGCGGCAGCGTGCTAGGCTGCCTATTTGAAATCGTATCCCCCCATAACACGAAGTGCGCTCTTTCCTGTTCCAGGATCGATTGCAGCACACGTTCGCTTTTCGTCCGTTCTTTCCTTTCCAGAAAACCTCCTTGTTGCTCCTTCCTTCCTTGACGGGCTTCTCTTAAACCTACCTTCCCACATCTTCTCCTTGGCCTCTCTCTTGTCCATCTTCGACTTCATTTTATTTTGTTTCGCCTTCGTTGCCCTCCTCCTTTTCTCCTGTCATTTCCCCTGTTTCCGCCCCCAAGCCGACGTCTCCAGGAACGTCCTCTTTAGCTCTCCCGCTCTCGCCACTGTCGACCAGCGAAGCTCCAGCTGTTTTGCTCTAAAGTAGCTCTAAACTTGGGCCAGCCCACAAAACGTCCACTCGTCTGTTTGTGCTCCGACGCACAGCCCAGCATCCAAAACACCTGCGCGGGGCAGCCAGCTCCTGTCGCAAAATCCGAAAGACCACCAGCACATTGCTCGCTCACGCCTTTCCTTCCTCTTTCACCTGCGCTCTCCGCTCTCTGCTGGTCTTGTTTATGTCTGTCTGATTTTTGCAAAGACATCATTATTCGTGTATATCTGTTCACTCATCCGCATCCTTCTTTTCTTTTTTCTTTTCATCTGCTGCAACAGCCTGCATCCAGCAGCGTCCCCTGGTTTAACAAACTTTACACCGCACGGTGAGTAACAAGAACTGCGTCCAAACTGTGTCCGAACTGCGTCTTTTGTTCTTTCACATCTTGCGAGCCCTGGATCTCCAGCTTCACGTTGATACGGCTGCTGCCTTTGTCTTTTGTCTCTTCTTTGCGTTGCATCTCTCCGTTCCTGTCCAGCACATACCACCGCCGCGGGGCCTCCTTTCCCCCTCTCCCACTCTTCGCCGCTCCCGAAACCGCCCTTTCTTCGTTGAAGATCATACAAGTACAGGCGGCCGCCGTGAAGACACACAAGAAGATATTGTTCCGCCAGCTTTCCAAAGTAATACTCTCTTCGCCAACCTGGGCCTGACAGCTCTTTTCTAGCTTGTCCTTGGCCTGGCCCTTCTCCTTGCCTTACGGCAAAGCGTCCACGTCCCTCTCAACTTGTCTGCCCCTGGTATCTACAAACGTTACCCACTTCAACCTCATAAATCACAGCCCACATGTTACTACCTACCTACATCTCATAATCCTCCGACGCCCGTGGCTGCGCAGACCTCAAGTGATATCCAGAGCGCGTCTGACAATTTGTTCCAAGGGGTTTCGCATTCCATACGGGTTCGCACGCACGAGCTCATTTGATCTGCACCGTTCCATACCTTCTGGAAGCCTTCTCCCGCTTGACAGAAACCATCTTTTGTGAGGCAGTTCCGGGACATTCTCTTTTTCTTTTCTTTTCTTTCTTACGCCTTCCTTTCTCACCTTGTATCCTCATTCGTGTTCTTTCCGTTTTCCATTGGTCTTCCTTTGTGTGAGCAGCCCTCCCTGCCCCCAACTTATCCGCTCTCGGCCCAAACAAATATTGGACGTTGGCCTTTTCAACGCTTCTCTTTGTCTCTACCCAACTCCATTTCCTAATCTGTATCCGCATTCTGTCGTCTCATCTTTTTTTGCGTTGCATCTTTTTTTTCTTTCATTTTCTTTGCCATCCTCTGGCATCTTATCATTTGTCGCCGGCTCAACCAGCAGATTGCCTCGCATCGCTCCCTGCTAACTCTTTGGCCCAGCTTTCATCGTCAAATATCGCCAAATACCGCAAATACCACCTGTCGTATTTTATTTATTTCGTCTGAATATCTAGAGAAACTTCACAGTACAATACGCCCACTCTTGCGAACCGACCCCGAACCTGTACCCCCGTGTACCCCCGTCATTTTTGCACGCTCGCTCCGGACCGCCTCCTCCCCTCATCTTCGTCCGTCGTTTCGTGTCTAAACGGCCGCAGAGTGCGACGTGTGGGTGCTTGGACACTTTGGATACAGACCTCCTGAGCACACCGGTTAGTCTAGTGGATCCGCGTCTCCTTCCTCATCCCCCCAGCTTTCTTTCTTGTGCTTGTTTGTCGTCCCAACGATACAAAATCCCCTGCCCCGCGCAATTCTTCTCTCTCGTCCCTTTCTCGCGACTTCTGCGAGCTCCTCATCCTCACAAACTCGCTTTCTACCATCTCAGCACGCCCTGCCGTCTCTTGTGTGCAACATCGGTTTCTACCACCCACAGAGGGCGGTTTCCTGTGCTCCCCACATTGCGCTGTCAGCCAGCCCGCTGGTCCTACAGCAGGTCGACATTAGGTTCCCTTTTCCCCTCCGATCTCTTCACACCCTCCCCTCTTTTCATATTATTCCTCTTGTTATATAACGGGCACCACATCAATTGCAACCCACGCTTTTTTGCTGCATATCCTTCAAATTCCACCGCCGAGTAATAATCTCTCCCCTTGCCTGTCTCTCTCTCTTCCTCTCTTTTTTTAAGCATCTTTCTCGTTTCTTCCTGGGTCTACTGAAGCTGAATTCAGCAAACAGCCCAGTTCACCATGTCGCGATCCAACCCCCCGAACCCGGCGGGTTCGCGGAAGATCTCTTTCAACGTCAGCGAGCAATATGATATCCAAGATGTGGTCGGTGAGGGAGCTTACGGTGTCGTTTGGTATGTACTCCCCGATTGCCGCCAGGCGCCCAACATCTTTGTGCTCAACTAACACGGGCGCTTTTGCCTGCCTCGCATAGCTCTGCCATTCACAAACCCTCCGGTCAAAAAGTTGCCATCAAGAAGATCACCCCGTTCGACCATTCGATGTTCTGCCTACGGACGCTCCGCGAGATGAAGCTGCTGCGTTACTTCAACCATGAGAATATCATCTCTATTCTCGATATCCAGAAGCCTCGCAGCTACGAGACTTTTAACGAGTGTACCTGATTCAGGTTTGTACATTTCCATTTCCGCTTTCGCTTAAACTTTTTTTCTCTTGCCCTCAAAAACGCCTCTATCTGACAATAGCCACTTCTCGCTTCTCTGTAGGAACTCATGGAGACCGAACATGCACCGCGTGATTCGCACACAAGACCTTTCGGACGACCACTGCCAGTACTTCATCTACCAAACACTCCGTGCCCTCAAGGCCATGCACTCTGCCAACGTCCTCCACCGTGACCTGAAGCCTTCAAACCTGCTCTTGAATGCCAACTGTGACCTCAAGGTCTGCGACTTTGGTCTGGCACGGTCGGCAGCATCGCAGGAGACAACTCGGGGTTCATGACGGAATACGTTGCCACTCGTTGGTACCGCGCGCTCCGAGATTATGTTGACCTTTAAGGAATACACCAAGGCCATTGATGTGTGGTCTGTGGGGTGCATTCTGGCGGAGATGCTCCAGCGGAAAGCCCCTGTTTCCCGGCAAGGACTGTAAGTTTGGCATCAGCGACCCTCCCATGTGTGCTATGTTTGACTAACGCAGCCTTCAGACCACCACCAGTTTGACCCTCATCTTGGATGTTCTTGGCACGCCGACGATGGAGGATTACTACGGAATCAAGTCGCGTCGCGCTCGCGAGTATATTCGGTCTCTCCCTTCAAGAAGAAGGTGCACTTCCGGACGCTGTTTCCCAAGACCTCGGATCTTGGCGCTCGATCTTCTCGAGAAGCTGCTGGCATTTAACCCGGTGAAGCGCATCACAGTGGAGGAAGCCCTGAAGCACCCGTACCTGGAGCCTTACCATGATCCCGATGATGAGCCGACAGCGCCGCCAATTCCGGAGGAGTTCTTCGACTTTGACAAGCACAAGGACAACCTGAGCAAGGAGCAGCTGAAGCAGCTGATCTACCAGGAAATTATGCGGTGATGACCATGCGATTTTGGTGTTTTTCGGCTTCCACAAGTGAGGGCATACCGGTCGGCCAGTTGTGTATTTGTTTCTGTCTGCCAAAGTTCAATGGCGCATTGAGGAGATACCAAATTACAACTTGTGGGTTGAGGAGCTTGGAGAAGCACAGCTGGCTGGACCAGGGCAAAGACTCCGGAAGGGACGTAAGAAGACGGAAGCCAAGTTCATCGTCGTGGGCTACGACACCATCCGCGAGTCTTGGACGCGATTTCATGGGGGCAGTGAAAAATTGGATGATCATTTTGTCGTTGTTTACTTTCTATTTGCTGATTTTATGTGCTTCTTTTACCCATTCGCAGATATATATTTTTTACTATTTTACCATGCAATCTGCTCTTCTTTTATTAGAGTCATTTCTATGCTTTGTTTAGATGTAAGACAAACTTCTCATGTCAGGGCCCTGGTTAAGTAAGTCTGAGTAATTAACCTTTTTCTGAATTGAACCTCACTCATGAACTTTCTGTATTTCACTCTAAGTCATAAACCACGTTCTTCTTTTGCCACATACTGAAAAAAAAAACATTCATATTGAACGCCGCGCATGCATCCGATTTTGCTATCCAGCAACCTAGCCTTGAGATGTTAGGGGTGGGGGAAGCAAGACGGAGAGAAAGAGAAAGAGAAAAAGAAAAAGAAAAGAAAACATAAAATGTAGCTTGGCAAATTATTACGCAGCGTATCCCGCCCATGATCATCTCCGCGACCCAATCACCCACACCTCAACGCCCAAAACACCAAACTTTTCGCCCTCGTCGCTCAACGGCTGGTTTCCAAACGTCAAACACGTGGCGCTGATGCCCTTGTCAAGACTGTCGTTGAGCCAGAGCCCGTATTTTCCATCGCCGCCTCCCACGCTCAGACTGTGAGCTTCGCAGTAGATAAAGTACTCGTTGACGCCACTGTACGGAAACGCGCTGAAGCGAATGGACGGGCTTGGCGGAGGGAGTACCGGTGTTGGCGACTTTGGCAGCTGCGTGGACGACGCCGGCTCTAGCCCGGGGACAAGCTGGGTGGGATCAGGCGACTGGGCTGCGCCGCTGAAGGTGGGATGTGTCGGCGAGGCGGCAATAGTCGTGCTTCGTGTCGTCATTTGGGAAGTGTCGGCGGAGGGCGGTGGTGGCAGGGGACTCAAGAGGGAGGCCCTCCACAGGAAGCACTCGCCAGTGCCGAAGTAATGGGGTGAAGGGTGCGGTCGCTCGGTCAGGTAAGCCCCAAAGATCTGAAAGCATGTCAGCATATGTCATATGGTCTGAGGGGGCCGTATTGTAGACGTGGCCAGGAACGACCTACCCCTCCTTCTTGGTCTTTGACGACCAGCACAAAGCCTATGCGGTGCTCGTCGTACTTGTGTGTCTTTTCGTAGAGTGTTGCCAGGCTGGCACCGTCCTGGTCCAAGCTGTAGGCCAGCTGCCAGTCCTCCTCAATGCGCAGCCGTTCGGGCACCATGATGCGGATCTCTTCAGCAATGGACGGCGTCAATATGCGGGCCGACTGCGGCGTGTCTGGCGAGAAGCCCTTGAGGATCAGAGGCTCGAGAGGTGGCGGCCGCAGTGGAGATGCAGACCGGCCAATCGGCGGTGTGTAGACGCCGTCAATGCCGTTGCTGCTGCTGCTGCCAAACGTGGCAGCCGTCGGCGACTGGAGGAAGTGGTTGCCGCCGCCCCCGGCGCCGCCGCCATGGTGGTAGTGCGATGTAGGCGCGGGAAAGGTGGAGGCATGATCGATTTGCCGGCTGCCGTCGGGCTGCAGGTGGCCTGCCGGGTCGGAAGAGAGGCGGCGCATGATGCCGCCAAAGGCGCTGTAGAAGGAGCTGGAGAGAAAGGACGAGGAGCCGGCGGACGTCGAGGTCGGCGTGGCGGCGCCAGACGAGCTGGGCGGCGAGTGGGATGAGGCTGAGTCGGCTCCGTATTGTGCGTGGTCCGAGGACGGCCGTGCGCCGCTGTGGTAGCTCATGGCCGTCGGTATCGGCTGCGACGGTGGTGGCTAGATGGTGACGTTGGTGATACTTTTTCGAGTTGATCGAGGTTTAGTAACGGCAAAAGGTGGGGAAAGCTGGACCGTTAGACAAGGCTTGAGACGTGCATAAAGAAGGCTGCGTCAAGGCGGGGAGGCGAAAGGTTGGTGACGGAGGACGGTCAATGAAAATAAGATGCGAATATGGAGAAAAAGGATCTGAGGATCAGAAGGGTCTGGGTAAGACGACGGATGGGTGAAGAGGAATGTCTTGTCAGGACGTCTGTCCGAAAGTAAACTGACGAAAGCGGACAGAACACTTGAGGCGCGCTGACGTGCCGCTACAGGGCGCATTTGGACTCATGTCAGTACGGAGTAGACACAGGCTGTTTTGGGCTAGGGGCGCTAGGCACAGCGCTAGCAGGCAGCTGCTTTTGGGCGGTGGCGTGGCGGCACGGCGGCAAAGCAGCCAAAAGTCGGGGAGACAAGAACACGAAAGACACTGCTGTAAAACGCGGGGCACTGCTGTGTGTATTACAGCGGGCATCGGCGGTTTTGTAATCTTACAACCCACTGTAGCCTACTGACTGAGGCGCCCAAAAAGCACATTGCCCTGTAGGTGACGCCTTACAGGTGCGGTATCGTTATCAGTATGTAAGGTGTGCCACATCCTCCAGTCTCGTGTCGTATCTTACAAAGCTCACCGCTTGTATTTATAACTACTTGTATGTGCATGTGTTCTCGAGCTCGAGTATGTACATCGAGAACGACGGGCGTCTCAACTGGCAGTTCGAGATGCCATGAATTGCGCAATGCCACGCAAAACGCCCTCGGGACTTGGCTCATCTGCGCAGACGTCCGGTTCGAAGCCAAACATGTCCTGCAGATAGGCCTGTGTGGTCGGGCCGATGGTGGCAATGAATGTAGTCCGTGGCGGCTGGCCGGTGGGCTCTCGGGCCTTGCCGGTTTCCTGGTTGAGGAGGCCGAGTGCCTTCAGCATGCTGTCACAGCCCGTCGGCGAGAAGACGACCACCCAGCGCACTGCGCGGTCCTGTGTTGCCTCCAGTTCGTGGGCAAAGTCGTCTGCAAAGGAGGGCATGACGCCCGTCCCGTAAACCACAACCTCGTCGACTCCGATGCGCGGCGGCCCTGCGTCTGTTCCGTCACCCATCAACACCTTGGGGATGATGTCGCGGCGCTTCTCGCCAACGACAAACAACAGGGGCAGGAGAGGCAATGCCTGTGTGGCCGTCCTTGTTTCGGCCGTGGTAGAGTCTGTGGCTGTGGCCTGTGGCCTCTTCCAGCCCGCATAGTCCTCCTGGATGTAGTATGCGAGGTCTTCGCCGTTGCCCGTGTGTTCTCCAGACACCTGCAGCGGCGGTTTTTGCTCCACAGCACGCAGAGCACGGGTTGTCGCCGGGCCACGCTGTAGATGGGCACGTTTTGGAGGCATGGCCATGATGGATCGCATTTGTCTTGCGGCGAGGTATGCCCTTCCTTCACGATCTTGCTGAACGCCTCCACGGCACGTTGCGAGGTAAAGATCATGCCTCCATACTTGGCACCTGCGTGACCCTGTGATCGGCCATTAGCGATCTGGTGGCGTGCCAGCAGACCCTCCACCTGTGCGACTCCGTCATCGACGAAGCAGTGCTCGAGCACGGGCACAAAGACGGGCGCGAAGGAGCCAGCCTCGTTCGGAGCTGCCAGCAGGTCCTCGTAGGCGTCGGTCGGCGAGGACTTTGTCTTTAGCAAAAACACCGGTATCGGTGGCAGCGGCGTTGCTGTGGCCATCGGCGCGGCGGGACGGGGATGGACTTCACGCTCGGACGCGAATCAATTCTAGAATTGAAAAACTCGAGATTCGGCTCATTCGAGCTTTGTTTTCGATCTTGCATGGATTTGCAGCTGGGCATTTACGCGCTTCCAGCAGCCGAGTTTTAGCGGGGCCGGGCTCTAGACTTATCCAGTCCAGGCGCTATTACTAGCAAAAAGTTAGAGCCTCAGGAGACAAACACAGTTGACCGACGGCGGGCTTGCTACTGTGGCAATGGTCAGCTTTGCCTTTGACTTTTCACAGCTTACAAATTCTACATCACGAACAGTCTACATATATCACCTCATGTCACGCTCTGCACGTCCCAGACCACAGCTAATACTGTGAGCACGGCTGGGCCAAACGAGCTCAAAGGATCAGCAGCTTTCAGCCCCCCAAATTCGGCGCACAAAACGACAACGGCAGACGCCATGTCCACAGAGGCGCAACCAGAGCAGCCGGCCGCCGTGGCCGAGGCGCCAAAGAGAATACCAAAGGGCGTCGTCCTCGGCAAGGATGGCAAGCCGTACGTGTATTTTGTTCTGCTTCAATGCATCATAAGGGCTTCGTTCTTCGTATAGGCCGTGCTAACCAAGATACACAGGTGCCGGTCGTGCACTTCATTTGCATCGTGGGCAAACCAAACCAAGTCATCACTCAAGACGCCGTCATCGTCCGGCGGCTCAGCAGGAACAGCGGCAGCAGCAGCCATGGCAGCAACGGCGGCGGCGGCGGCAACAGCAGGCCCGCCAGCGGACTGCCGGCGGATGTCGAGACTCTGGGCCGTGGCACCTGGACACTGCTGCACACCATTGCAGCGCAGTATCCCACGCAGCCCTCGCCCGGCCAGCAAGCCGACATCAAAGGCTTCATGGGCATTCTGTCACGGCTGTACCCTTGCTGGGTGTGCGCCGAGGATTTCCAAAAGTTCCTGGCCAAATCGCCCGTTCGCACAGCGTCGCGTGACGACTTTGGCCGCTGGCTGTGCGCGGCACACAACGAGGTCAACGTGAAGCTAGGCAAGCCCGAGTTTGACTGCAATCTGTGGGAGGAGCGATGGCGCACGGGCTGGAAGGACGGCCGTTGTGACTGAATGCAAGATCCCAGTCTGGTAGGCAGGCAACGCCCTGTATGAATATGACGAGGCCGCGGATAGGAATCACGGGCACCATTTAGACGATATATTTGTACTTGTACATCAGTATGGCGCACAGAGGGTGGAAACAGTAGACACTCGCCAGGACAATGATCTCATCTTATTTGCTTTCCATAACGGGGCTTGTTTCGGTGTGTGAAGCTGGTGGATGTGTCTTTTGCAGACGATTAAACGGTATGGGGGGAAGATGGTCTGTCTGCAAATATTCTGACGGTGCCTTTTCGATTCGTACATAATTGGAGCTCAGACAAACGCGCCGAGAGCAGGACCAGATTCGACCTCCAGACCTAGACTCCCAAAATAGAAAACAGCTGCAGTTCCGGTTGCGGCCGGATCAGAGCGGCTGCACACGCGATTTACGAGTACCCATCGCAAGTCTACAAGTGCGCAAACGGCGTGGCAAGTTTCACCACACCACACAGCACACAATGCTCGAGGAACAGACATTGAGTCCCCGATTCAGGCCACAGCTGTCCAGGCACAGGAATAAAGCACATCAAAAATGACAAGCCACAGGGCCTTGCCGTGGGCCGTGGCCGTTTAGCGAGTCCCGTTGCATCGCATGCGCGCAGCATCACATCATGAACTTTTGCCTAGCGTCTGCGACATGGCCAGGCCCTCGCTATATGGGCCTCACAAAAAAACATTGCACTTTCATCGGCGATGGGCGCTCGTAAACGGCCCGGATGCCACAGCGCACAGTATGCAGGGCGCTGATGTGTGGCCTGATACTAGCGGCGTCCGGCCCCTCACACCACTAACACTCCGAGACAAAGAGGCAGCTTTGTTCTGTGCCTATCGCCCGGTTTCCGCCAGCGTCTCCACGTTCCTGCCCCGTTTCCTTCTCCAAGTGCAGCATTGGCCGGACATGGCAGTCACCATCTGTAAGATATCGGCGCCAGACCCAGCCTGGCAAAGCCACCAGCCATTCATTCCTTCCTCACTCAGTCCACCAAGAAGGAAGCAGAAAAGGAAAGAGCGAGCATTTGCGCCTGCCGGTCGACGACACTCTAGAGTCAGGTTCCTTTGCGGTGCCTTTGCGCAGAAAAGATACCTCACCGCGAGCGCGCATACTTCGTATATCTTACAATGCCCCTCAGGCCCAGAAGTGGGACGGCGTGGTGGCTTGCAACGGTAACGAAGTACTGATAAACGTCATCCGCCCGAGCTCCGTGTTAGTACGCAAAATACTCCCTTATTTATTGCCCGTCGCCCCTCCTCGTGGTGTGCTCCTTCCTGAACAGGTAGTGTTTAAAAGCACCTGCACCTGCTCTTGCTCTTGCTCCCCCCAATTGACTACGAGACGCGATTCTTTCTCCTCGATTCATCACGAACAAACCTCCATTGCCATCCAGAGGACTACGAAGTACACAGCTCTTGGCAGTCTCCACAGCTAGCTTCCCAGCAATCGTCATCACCAATGTCTGGCACCCAGACCCGGACATCCGCACCCAGACCCGGAGGAGCCGGTTGCCGTCGCCGAGTACCTTTTCACGCGGCTGCGCCAGTTTGGCGTCAAGTCCGTCCACGGCGTGCCCGGCGACTACAACCTCGTCGCTTTGGACTACATTCCCAAGTGCGATCTGCAGTGGGTGGGCAGCGTCAACGAGCTCAATGCCGCCTACGCTGCCGACGGCTATGCCCGTGTCAAGGGTGCTGCTGCCCTGGTCACCCACCTTTGGCGTTGGTGAGCTGTCGGCCCTGAACGGCATCGCCGGTGCCTACGCCGAGCAAGTCCCGGTCGTCCACATCGTGGGCTGCCCTTCCACCATCGCCCAGCGCAAACGGCATGCTGCTGCATCACACGCTGGGCAACGGCGACTTCAATGTCTTTGCGGAGATGAGCAAGAACATTTCCTGCGAGCTCACCAAGCTCATGGATCCCAGCCACATCGCCGACCAGATCGACCACACCCTGCGCCAGTGCTGGCTTCACAGCCGGCCTGTTTACATCATGCTGCCCACCGATATGACCCAGAAGAAGGTCGAGGGCGCCCGCCTCCGCACGCCGATCCGCCTGGAAGACCACAAGAACGACCCTGAGAGCGAGGACTACGTTGTCGATGTTGTGCTCAAGTACCTGCATGCGGCCAAGGACCCCGTGATCTCGTAGATGCCTGCGCTATCCGCCACCGCGTTCTTGACGAGGTCCACGATCTCATCAAGAAGACCAAGCTGCCCGTGTTCGTCCACCCCATGGGCAAGAGCGCCGTCAACGAGGAGCACCCGACCTACGGCGGTGTGTATGCAGGTGTCAGCTCCCACCCGGATGTCATCAAGCGCGTCGAGGGTTCTGAACCTCATTCTCTCCATTGGCTCGCTCAAGAGCGACTTCAACACACCTCGGGCTTCTCTTAACCGCACATCCCAGCTCCCGGACGATCGATTTTCACAGCACCTACACCGCCGTGCGGTATTTCGCAATTACCCCGGTGTTGGCATGCGCGGTGTACTGCGCAAGGTGATTGAGCAAGTCGATCTGACGAAGCTGAACGTGCAGCCCAATTGAGCACAAGCAGGCCGGTTCTCGAGAAGCCGGATGCGTCTGGAGCCATCACGCAGTCGTGGTTCTGGCCGAGAATCAGCAGCTTCCTCAAGGAGAACGATGTCATTGTCACCGAAACCGGCACATCCAACTTTTGGCATCTGGGATACCGTGTAGCCCCGCTGGTGTCACCGGCCTGAGCCGTACGTTTTGCCCCTTTTGCTAATCTGGCCCATAAAAAATAAAATCTCGGTGAAAGCATAGATAGCTAACAGTTGTCTACAGAGGTCCTATGGGGCAGCATTGGCTGTCCGTTGGGTGCCACCCAGGGTGCAGCCCTGGCCGTGAAGGACATGGACGCCAACCGCCGCACTATCCTCTTTGTTGGTGACGGCTCGTTCCAGCTCGGAGCCCAGGAGCTGAGCACAATGATCCGCAGCAACCTTCCACCCCATCATGTAAGTTGCACGCTTTCCAAGCGGGACCTCGGTTGCTCGCTTTCCCCCTCGTTTGGTACAAACCTAACACGCTTGCCTTCCCAGTTTCCTCGTCTGCAATGATGGCTTCACCATTGAGAGATTTATCCACGGCATGGATGCCAGCTACAACGACATCTCGGCGTGGAAGTACAAGGATCTCGTCGACGTGTTTGGCGGCAACAGCGAGCGCACCGCCAAGTACCAGGTCAAGACCGTTTCGGAACTCGACAAACTCCTGGCTGACGAGGACTTCATCGCCGCCAAGCGCCTCCAATTTGTCGAGCTGTACATGCCCTCGGGAAGACGCCCCGAAGGCACTGGTCAACACCGCTGAAGCCAGCGCAAAGAATAATGCCAAGCAAGAGTAAATACGGGCTTGGTATTTATGCGTATTTTTTTTTTGTTT